>OZ010615.1:64506545-64594045 GCA_963932145.1 Acanthosepion lycidas
CCGGTGTGGACTGCTAATTGTCTCAAACATGTTCGTCTTTTATGGAACCTAACCTGTTCAAATCTAGAGTTAACCGTTTTCTTCCCCATATAGCTGCAGAAACTGTACCACTTACTCTGTAGCCCTCTACCTTGAATGGCTCTTGAGCTTTGTACAGGTTGACCATCTTTATAAAATGATACACCGCCTCCTGTCAGCTTAATTAAGAAATGTCATAAATCACAGTTCCCAGCCCAGATTCGTCCCAAACCGAAATATTTTGGTTAAGACTTATCGTAGATCGATAGGGGTGTCACTCACAAGTACTTTGTGTTACGGCCAATTAAAGGGTCATTCTTTCACTTCTAGCTCATTTAATGAGTATAATCGTATATCTCTACTCCTACGAATCAAAATTTAATAAATATTTTGAGTATCTTTCCTTGGAGTATTACTTATCCAGGTACTCATCACCCTCCTCTTAATTCTGGCTTTATAGCAGATAGCTTTAACGTTTTAAGGAATGTCGATTATTCATTCATTTACGACCTTTTGGGGTACGCCCGTTATGTTGACCTTATGTCAGACAAAGTATAGAGCTTTTTCTATTTCCTGACACATTGCAGCAGATTCTATGCGTTCTGATAAAAGTGTTTATCAGAAATTGGTCTAAAATCAATTTTAAAAATAAAATATTTTTCTAACAATGATTTGTTTTCTTCTTTCTTTTTATTAATCATTTCACCCAAAGTAAGGCGATAATTCTACTAAGACGCAAGTGGGAGAGTTACTGGAAATAAAAGTGAATGACTGTTCGTAGCAAAAATCATAATCCAATCGGGGAATGTTAGGACACTGCACTAATGTGGGAAACAGGAAAATAGAGATTGAATGAGAAGGGACAATAAAAGAACAGGTTCGAGAAAGGCCAGAAGATGATGATTTGCGTTGCATTTATTTATTTTTAAGTTGTACATGGCAGGGAAGCAATAAATTGAAAGGGAGTTTCACATCCGGGAAGTGCGAGAAAAGAAACTATTAGAATAAAACATAGGTTTGCATCTAGCTAGTTCAACAGTAAAACGATGAGACCTCTCTGCCAATCTAGTAGTAAGCTTAAATTCATGCAATCGATGAGTCAAGAAGAAAATCTTATCAGAACAATTACCATGGAAATATTTGTCGAAAAGAACGAGGGAAGCCACGTCATGTTAGTGCGAATGTTACTGAAGCCGAGATGTCAGGTCAAGACTTATTATATCACAGGGCTTTCTTTTTATTTTGTCAAGACTCTCGAGATATATATAGTAGGAGCACCAGACCAGATATGGCTGCAGTATTCTTTAAATTTCTCTACGTCTGAACTGGTTCATCAATCATCAAACATCCATAAAATCCCATTTAGAGCATAGTGACCATAGCTTCGCCACGATAGGTATTGCAAGTAAGGCATCCGTAGAAAGTAGTTTTTACGGGGTGCAGTTGCCAGTTCAATGCTCAACGGTTTATTTGTTTTTAATCGAATTCACCCCATGCAAGGCAGTAAAGCCACTAAGACACAAGGGATTACGGGACGCGGACGAGTTAGAAACAGAAACATTGCAGAGGAGATATAAAAAAAAAAAAAGAAGAGTAATCAGGAAGACAGTAGATAGTGAGTACCATTGCATTTAATTTTTTGCAGATTGAAGTTGGCTGGTAAACTTGGAACCGGAAAGGAGTTCCACAATTGAGAAGTGCGAGAGAAGAAACTGTTAGCATAGAACTTAGGCTTCATCTAGACAGCTCAACTATGAATAGATAAATTCAAAGAGTCTAGGTACCACAGCGAAGAGCTCATCCGACCAATTACCATGAAAGTATTTATAGAAATGGCAAAGAGAGGCAACCTTATCTTGGGAAAGTGACTGAAGCCGAGATGCCAGGTAATGACCGATAATATTGATGATTCTTCCTTGTATTTTATCAAGAATCTCTAAATCTTTAGCAGGAACACCGGACCATAATCAGCTGCAATATTCTAATCATGGACGAATGGTAGACTTATAGATATGTAAGATAGTTTCTGGAGAGAAATATTGTTTAGCACGACACAGTGAAGCAAATTTCTTAGCAGCCGACCTAGCAATGGATTCCATGTAGTTTTTCTACTTCATGTTGTTCGAGATTATTGGCACAAATCTGGTGGCTAAGCAAGATTAGAATGCCCTGTATGTTTTGCTATTTAACCCATAGCTAGGGAGAGAAGAGGTAGATTCATACCATTAAGAAGGGGTTTTGTGCAAAGTGATCGCAACAGACTAGGTCGGGATTTGAACTCGGCATTTTATTTTCATTCAGTTCAGGAACAAAGTATAATAAAAAATAACAAAATAGCGATAACGAGCCTTACACATTGAAAGTAAACTTCCGATCTTTTGTGTATCCAGCACTCGGAAGACTTTGTTGTTGTTTTAATTTTAAAAGCACGGAAAATGAGCATGGAAAAGAAATCCTATGTTTTTTGTTGTACGAGTTGATGTTTTTTTACAAGCTGATAATTAAGGTCAAACAAATCTGTCGGAAATGTAATTTCGTTTTTAGCAGCGTTTCTCAACCGGTACGCCCGAGCGCGCTAATGCACCCTGAAAGGGAGTCAGGTACGCTCCAAGTTAGCAGATTGATTCGTTTTTTTACAGATTATCTACCCTTTGCAGGTTAGTTAAAGCCCGAAAATATTTTTTAGATTGTAAGATATTTTTTTCTTTTTTGCGATAATGATGGTTTAGCGATACAAATCTTGCTAATTAACTCATAGCTGGAAGGAGAAAAGGTACCTTTTTCAAGTGGATTTAGGCGTAAGTTTTTTTATTGCCTTGTTTTATTAAATACTTCCGAAATATCTAAGGTAATTTTTTCCTCCGTCGTTTACAATTGGTTCAAGCGAACTAACTTCGTTGGCCGAATGCTGCATTATTTATATTTTCTTTCTTTCTTTCTTTTACGATTTCATTCTTTCTTTCTTTTTGTTTTTCTTTCTTTTTCTCTTTCGTTCTTCCTTTCTTTTTCTTTCTCTTTTTTTCTTTATTTTCTTTCATTTACTGTTTTATTTTCTTTCTTTTTCTTTCTTTTTCAGATTCATTTTTCTCTTTCTTTCTTCTCTTTTTTCTTTTCACGTTCTGTTTTTATTTCTTTTTCTTTTTCGCTCTCATTCTTTCTTTTTTTCTCTTTCTTTTCTCTTCCTTTCTTTTTCTTTTTTCTTTTTATTCTTTCTTTTTTCTATTTCTTCCTCTTTTTCTTTTTTTTACCATTTTTTCTTTCCTTTTCATTTTCTTCCATTTCTTTCTTTCTCTTCCATTTCTTATTTTTCTCTTTCTTTTTTCCTCTTTCTTCATTTCTATTCTTTTGCTTTCATTTTCTTTCTTTCTTTATCTCTTTCTTTTCTCTTTCTTTCTTTATCTCTTTCTTTTCTCTTTCTTTTTCTTTTACTTTCTCTGTCATTCTTTCTTTCTTTTTCACCTTTTTTCTTTCTTCCTTTGTCAGCTTCTTTTTTCTCTTTCTTCTTCTTGTTTCTTTCTTTTTCTCTTTTATTCTTTTTCTCTTACTTTTTTCTTCCGTTCTTTTTCTTTTTCCTTTACTCTTTCTTTCCTTTTCTCTTTTTTTCCATTTCTCCCTTCCATTCTTTTTCTCGTTTTTCTCTTTCTTCCCATTTGTATTTATTTTTCTCTTTGTTTCTTTCCTTCCTCTTTTTCTCTTTCTCTCTCTCTCTCTTTCTCTCTCTCTCTCTCTCTCTCTCGGTTTCTCTCTCGTTCTGATTTCTTTCACGCGTGCTATATTTACGATTTCGGCGTTTTGTCGCCCGAAAGAGAGTAGAATCGACATCAAGTTCGCTTGACGGAAGCCGGCAAATGACGGACTGATTAAACTCTTAATTAGATTTCATTCATTTGGATGCGGAAGTTGATTTGAAATCTTATTTCTATATCTTCTATAAAATGCGAAATTGTTTTAATTTTTACTGACAGAGAAGAATAACGAAGATGAAAAAGTGGATTCAGAGAGCTACACCATCCTACCCGATTAGCTTTCTTTTTACTGAGATTACTTTATTTACTGCGGGAAGACTGTCTTGCGCCAATATCCAGATCATTACACAGGTCCAAAAGCAATGTTTGTCTATGCGAGAGAGAAAGGGCGATTTGGGAAGCAATGGCTCACTAATAAAAGTTATATTAAAATGACTGATAATGTACATCTGTTAAGTTTCTTGTGTGTGTGTGTGTGTGTGTGTGTGTGTGTGTGTGTGTGTGTGTGTGTGAACGCCTATGTGTGGGTGTGCGTTTGCACGTATGCGCATGTGTGCGCGTGATTTTTGTATACGATGGTTAATGTAGAAATGTAGCGACATCAATTGTCAGCAGGCACCTTGTTAAGGAGACATCTGCAGGATGTTACAGATATCGTTTTGGCAATTATCGTGTTGACAAAGGCCAGCTGAATGAAACGAACTTCATTAGACATATCAAACGATCCGGACAAAGGAGGTCAGCTGAATGGAGCGGAGTTGATGAATGACCGTTTTAGACGATAGCTCACAGAAAAAGAAAGCGTATCTCTATACGACAGCCAAAGATCGTTCACCTAAAAAAGCGAAAAGGAAAAAAACATGCCGGTTATCCCGTTCGCCCCAGCCCCTACGAGCATCACTCGCCTATAACCGACTACAAAGATGATTGCAACGAATAAAATTTGTCGACTGCTACAATTTCGTCTCATGGTTCATTTCTTGGGTAACGATCCGGTCAAAAATTCTTTTCCGCGTATTAAGCCACAAGCGTTCGACTAGAAGATGTACCCGGCGAACGAACTTGGTCTGCGCTGCTACGCTACAGAAAGTATATAAATGATCGTTTGTCCCGAGCCATTTATTGGCCATTTTAAACGGGCTTGCCTGCCCTTTCATTAATTCATTTTTACGGCTTCTCAACCCATTACATGTTATTCAAAGTCAGGAAATATTTTAGATAGAATTTCTTTGGGGTGGGCGGGGGTGATAACAATAATTTTACGATGAAAGTCTTACTAATTAACCCGTAGCTGGGGGGAGAAAAGGTGGATTCATATCTAATTTGAATTTGATAAACAAACGAGAAATTATAATCTGGATATTAAGTGGGAGATCCATTCTACATTACAATCAATATATAAACTGATCCCTCACTTTGTGCTCACAGCAGTTTCTATAAATTTATATTCCAGAGAATGTAGCTAAAAGACATGCCTACGGTTTATCAACCTTTTGCTGATTATTTAAAGCCAGAAAATGTTTTTAGATTGTAAGAATTGGGGGGTGATAATAATTTTGGGATAAAAGTCTTACTAATTAACCCGTAGCTAGGGGAGAAGAGGTGGGTACATACCTAATCAGAATTTGATAAACAAACAAGAAATGATAATCTGGATATAAAGTGGGGCTCAATTCTATATTACAATCAATATGAAAAACTGACCTCTCACTTTGTGCCATGGTAGTTTCTATAAATTTATATTTAAGAGAATGTAAATCTATCTAAAAGTCATGTCTGTGTAGCTAATCAGTATTTGATTCGTTTTTACGGGTTATCAACTCATTTAATGTTATTTAAATCCAGAAAATATATTTCACAGAAAATGAGTAGGTTCATCTTTTCGAGGGTTGGTTCGTTGATTTTGTTTAGCGGCATATCAACACCTCTATGGGTCATTTAATGTCGAAATATAAATATTTTGAACGAAATTGTATACTTTGAACAACAGAAAATGCATTGTCAGTAATTTTTAAATACGAAGTAGCACTGTTGGTATTTTTACTATAAAAATGTGTTTTTATACTTTCCTAGTGTTTTGTTTTTGCTGGGGGAGTCATTATTTACCCATAGCTGGAACCCTAACAGGTGCTACCACCGTAGCTTATGGTGGACATGGCTACAACAGCAATTAAGACGTGATGCTCTTGAATAGCTCCAATCTCATGAACAGAAGTGGCCGAAAGCGTTTGGGGGTCAATGAAAAACTATGGTAAATTCCTGTACTCCCTTACTTTTACAAAACAGGAAAGAATAAAGACGTTGTCAAAACTGAATAAAAAATAAAATCTTGTTTATCGGCCATATTTAATGATATATATATATATATATATATATATATATATATATAACGTCATCCACAGACAGACTGTTTCGCAGCTCATCAGTGTGGCTAGACATCCGGTTGCCTCTAGCTCGGATCGAAACCCGGAGATTCTACCACTAAGCCGTCGGCGCACGGCAGGGAAGCTGGTGGATTTTTAGCGTATTTATTTTTAGAAACACGCCCAGTGACTGACAGTGACTCAATTCGCTATGCGAGGAGTCTCGCTATATATATATATATATATATATATATATATATATATATATATATATATATATATATATAAGACTCAAACACTAATATTCCATGGTTATAATTTATTACATTGGAATCGTACTCACGATTCAATTCATCAGACCTACAAATTCAAAAAGAAATCCGAAAATATAACTCCGGGTATAAAAAAAACAAAATTTTAGTGAGAGTGTATGTGTGGGAGTGGGAAACAAGTGTGAGAGGGAAATGTATGGAAGCTCTAAAGAGAGGGGTAACAGAAGAAAGAAGAACAGGAAAGGCCTAAAGGTGACGATGGGGATTAATATTTAACAGAGAGAAGTTTTAAAGAGAGGAGTTAACGATTTAAATGAGTGAGATACAGATAAATATTTCAGATGCATAAATCATTACCGATTCGCTAACCTAAAATTAAAATTAAAGAACAGACACCGGAAACGTATACATTTGTGGTGACACTACACACAAGTGTGAGAGGGAAATGTATGAAAGCTCTGGAGAGAGGTGTAACAGAAGAACAGAAAGGCCTAAAGGTGAAGGTGGGGATTAAATTTTAACATGAAAACTCATGTCATATGAATTTGTAGGTCTGATGAATTGGATCGTGATTACGATTCCAATGTAATAAATTATAACCATGGAATATTAGTGTTTAAGCCTTTTATATTATATTCTTATTCTGTCCTGGACATTGACTTCTGCCTGGATTCTATCCTCGTGGGAATATATATATATATATATATATATATATATAGTGTTACAAGGAGTTCTATTGGTCTTTAGCTCAACTGCACCCCACACATAATAATCAAGGGGGTTGAACTCTTGGGAGTTATGCGGTCAGATGTAAGGGGTGATATCGTCGCAGTAATTGTCTGATAGCCATGACTAGGTTCTCCTGTTTGTGTGCATTGCGCAGAGTCCTCTTGCCAGGCATAGGGGCTTCCAGCAGCCACCCTCTTCACCCAGGGCAACACTACCTCCTCAATGCACTTGATGTAGAGATACGTATTGCGCCTGAAAGCATACATACATATATATATATATATATATATATATATATATATATATATATATATATATATATGTGTGTGTGTGTGTGTGTGTGTGTGTGTGTGTGTGTGTGTGTGTGTGTGTGTGTGTATTTGGGCAGCAATCCCTCTTTTATACAGGTTTCATTTAAAACAATTGACAAGGTACTGTGGCAATTTTTATTTTTTTATTTTTCTTGTTTTCTTACAATTTTCTTTCTTGGAAACGCTATAATGTACTGATTTTTTTTCGGCATTCGCGCCGGAATGATTCGTAAAAATTGTATGAGTCTAATGGTGATTACGAAGTTGCTTGGAGTGATGGCGACATTATGCCTACATTCATCTTCACACAGTGCCTCAGGCTCAACACGTAGCCCTACATCAAGTGCCTTGAGGAGGTAGTGTTGCCTTGGGTCAAGAGGATGGCTACTGGAAGACCTTATGTCTAGCAAGAGGACTCTGTACCATGCTACACAAGCAGGAGAACCCAGTCATGTCTGTCAGACAATTTACATCTGGCCACCTAGTCCCTTGATTATTAGGTGTGGGTTGCAGCTGAGCGAGAGACCAACAAAACTCCTTGTAATACCAAAGATGAACTGAAGGCAAGGATTATGGCAGCATTCACCGACTTAAGCAAGAAGACAGTTCAGAAGAGTTGCAGGAGATTCCGAAGTTGTCTGGAGGCCGCATTTGAAGCCAATGGTGATTTTTATTGAATAAATTTAATCTTTAGTATTTCAAGATATTTTGATGTAATTTTGGTAATTATATCTGTTAAAATGATGTGTCAATATTATTTTTATTTCATTTTAGATATTTTGTCATTTAGATGACAATTTATTCATCGCACCCTGTATTATTTGTCTGGGGACAGGAGTCACTTTAAAAATGTAACCTCAATGTGTGTCTACAATAATTTATAGAAATAAATAGTTTTAGCACCCACCAAAAAATATCCTTAATTGTGTCAAAAACATCAGTTAACGAGACGAAATTGAATGCGAGACTAATTCATTGATTTGTTCCATATGGCTTATCAACCTCTTTTAGTTTATTTAAAGCCAGAAAATCTTTTGGGATTATAAGAATTTTTTTAGAGAAAATAATATACCGATACTAATTAACCCTTAGCTGGGAGGAGAAAAGGAGTATTCATTCCTAAGAAATAGAAATTCATTTCACCGGCCACTTATTTAATCACTCACTCTAGACAATAAATACGAATCACACTCGAAATACCTTTCTTTTTATGTGCCATATCCTTTCAGGACGTAGGCGATCATGGCTCTCCACCACCCTCTATCTCTTGCAGCTCAACAAGTTCCTTCCCTCTGCTTCCTCCACTTGCTTAAGTCCGCCAGGTATGTCACGCGTTGTTTTCTTTGGCTCTCTCTCCCTCTATTCGACCCGTGAGTATCAGATTCTCCAGGCCCTCCTTCCTCATTATGTGTCCCAGAAACTTCAGCTGCCTCTTCCTGATATTAACTACAAGACTCCTCCTTGTTGGCAACCTCTCATCATTGCTCACACGCTCGGACTATGACATTCTTAGCCTCCTTCTACAGAACCACATCCCCGTCGCCTCGAGTCTCTTCTTCATCTTTGAGGAAAACATTCGCTGCCGTAAAGAAGGACAGATATCACGTAACAGTTCAGTATTATTTTCTTTGTTAGCAAAGAAATCATCCTGTTTCGCAATACTCTGCCCAGCTTTTGAAATGTGTCCTTGGCCATCCGAATACGTCTACGGATCTCAGTGTCGCACTTACCATCCTCTGTTAAGACGCTTTCCAGATATTTAAACTTCCGCGTCTGCTTGATTCTAATGTCCCCGATCTGCAAATCACATTTCGGGGTCATCTGATGACCATGCATTCTGTTTTCTTGTAGTTTATGCTTAGTCCCTTCTCATTCTCCGTCGCTCAGTCAGTACGCTATGTGTCATGCGTGATACACGCTTAGGCGATCAGACGAGGAAGGTTTTTTTTTCCCGTAGTAGGTTGCCATTTCTTTCTGCGGTAGACCCGTTTCCATCCAAGGTTATAGAACCCGGTCTGTCCTGGTGGGTGAAGAAGAAGATTCATACCTTTCCCAAGGTAATGAATTCAACTGGAATCCGAACTCAGCTCTCCGATCCTTAATTCGAGCCGCTAGGAAGAGAGAAGGAGTTGGAACAAAAAATGGCGTCGATCAGCGTACATTTAATCGTAAAGTTAACTTCAAAGGAAGAACCTAAAGAACGAACAAGACTCAAAACATTCACCTTTCCTTTCGCCAAATTCCGATGAGGAGAGCTGCCACCTTTTCGTCCTGATCTTGACGGAACTGATGCTAAAAGAACAAGACCAGTTCGGAAACTCGCTCTGACGCGTCGTCTACATCACGACTCGCATAACACCCAGCAAGCAAAAGAATTTTATTTGTTTATTTTATTCAATTTGTCTTCTCTACAGATATAGTCTGAGAACTTTCATAAGTTGTCGACATGGAAAACAAAAATACACACTTTTCAAAAAAAGGAAGAAAAAAATTACTAATATCCACAAAGAGGCTTTCGCTGGAGTGTATTTTAAAATTCTTGAATTTCGTGAAACTATACAACATTTCCTTGTTTATCATCATATGTCTTGATAAAGTCGGATGAGGAAACTCGTTGTCAAGGATTAACTATTTTCAGATTGACTATTTTCTTAAATTTGTCTTCTCTACATTCTGAGTATTTTCACACATATGTTATATTATTACTATAAATATTTATATTTTATTTTATATTATTATTATTGGCAGTGCTTGGTGCTCCATACTTTCGGCCTTGTGCCACATCTAACGTACGCTTATACAGATGGGCACCTCAACCTGGTGTAATGGTTAGCATGATTGTCTCGCTAGCTTAATTATGACTGAATAGTAAGTTCGATATTCAGTGGGTACACCATATTTTCGGCCTTGTGCCACATGTAAGCTAAGCTTAGAAATATGAGAACTTCGATTTGGTGTAATGGTTAGCAATTTTTTTCTAGAACAATTACGTCTGAATAGTGAGTTCGGTCCTCACTGGGTGCTCCACACTTTCGGCTTTTAGTTACGCTTTGAAAATCTCCTGTGGCAGTACATCCGGGTTAATCTATCAGCTGGTTTCTTTTGGAAACGACCCGAGTGATAATGCCGCGGTTTTTCTTTGCGTCATGGATCCAATGGTATGTTTGTCCTTATTAGATAGTTGCTAGACTCCTCCTTGTTTGCAACCTCTCTAAGATCTCATCGTTGCTTACACACTCGGACTATGACATTTTTAGCCTCCTTCTACAGACGGAACAAGTACCAATTTCTTTTACAGTGTAAATCTTTAAATTCATGGTTGTTCGAGCTGATCCTTTCTTTGTTTTATTTATTTTTTTAAGTTTTTTTCTTTCATTCGGTTTTTTGCGGATTTTGCATCTTTTTTTTTTTTTCTTATTTCTAGTGTGAATCTACACTAAGGTGTTTTTTGATATATATTTGTTTTACTTACTTTTTTTCTAAATAACTTTCTTTGACAATTTTGAACTTTTTCTTACGTCGAACCTTTATATGGTTTTAGCAGTGGACTTGTTTAATTGGTCCAATTTTTGTTTGTTTCGTTAATCATATTCTTCTCCGGCAAAAGAAAATACAGTGTAACCCGGATATAAAAGACCCGGATATAAGAGAAACCCGGACATAAGAGAGATTTTATCTGATCCCAAATTAGAGCCATACTTACCTAAACAAAATAGACCAAACCCGGATATAAGAGAGATTTTCTCTGGTCCCAAATTAGAGCCATACTTACCTAAACAAAATAGACCAAACCCGGATATAAGATAAACTCGGATATAAGAGAGATTTTATCTTGTCTCAAATTAGAGCCATACTTACCTAAACAAAATAGACCAAACCCGGATATAAAAGAGATTTTCTCTGGTCCCATGTCAGAGCCATACTTACCTAAACAAAATAGACCAAACCGGAATATAAGAGAAACCCGGATATAAGAGAGATTTTATCTGGTCCCAAATTAGAGCCATACTTACCTAAACAAAATAGACCAAACACGAATATAAGAGAAACCCTGATATAAGAGAGATTTTCTCTGGTCCCAAATTAGAGCCATACTTACCTAAACAAAATAGACAAAACCTGAATATAAGAGAAACCCGGATATAAGAGAGATTTTCTCTGGTCCCAAATTAGAGCCATACTTACCTAAACAAAATAGACCAAACCCGAATATAAGAGAAACCCGGATATGTGATAAACCCTGATATAAGAGACATCTTCTCCGGTCCCGATAACTCTCTTATATCCGGGTTACACTGTATATTTAAGAAAATGTTTAGCTGGAGAGACTTTTTTTCTTTTTTGTACTGGAAGATTAATTTGTTACGATATGATCGACAAAAGTCTGGTCATTTGGAAGAACTTGTTTGAATAGACCTCGATGGCAGACCTTCCTGGTAAAATTTTAGTTTGAAAAATGTGTCACCCATCGAAATAAAGGGAAAAAAACAATTTAAAGCGGTGTGACGGGTACACACCTGGCCCAGGGTCGAATCCTTTGGTTACGGCGCCAACTGTGACGTCGCTCCTCCTGGTCGCTCCTCCTGGTTCCAAGCGTGCCGCTCCAACCTCTTGGTTAGATGATCACCAGCCTCGCCTTTCCCAACCCGCTTCCAATACCTGGTTGCTAAAGCAACTGTACTGATCTCCGGTCTGTCTACCCACGCTGTGTTTAGATCTTAGACAGACGGGACCAGCAGGGATTGGGCCGTATGCAAGTTGAGTCCGACGGGGGTGGCAAAACACAAGTAAAAGAAAAAAAAAAACTCACGAGACAAAAAATTACCGATAAAAAAAGGGTGACAACCTTTTATATCTAATGTCCGTTACATAAAGAAAAATTGTTCTCATTCCCGACCCGCTCTGTGGACTATGGCACCAAGCTTCTATCATACAACTTAACGATTTCGAATTGTCTACTCTCCAGAATTGTGTATGTCGGAGTGTGGTTTAGTTCGACACTGGGGCTAATTTCTATCAATCATTCGCAGTTGATTCTTCTCTTCGACTTGAGTTGTATTTCTTCACTTCGATCTGGTTGGGTCGAATTCTGTTCTCGGCTGGGCTTGATTTTAACTTCTTCTTCTTCTTCCGTCCAGTAACTCTTTGGCCTTGTCTTCGACTTGGCTGCAACTTCTCCGCGGCTTTCGAGTAATCTTCTTCGTCGACTTAGATAGAACTTCTCTTGTTTTCGACTTGGGCTGGAAGGATTTCTTGTTTTCGACTTGGGCTGGAAGGATTTCTTGTTTTCGACTTGGGCTGGAAGGATTTCTTGTTTTCGACTTGGGCTGGAAGGACCCCCCGCCGCAACCCAGCCGCAACCCCCCCCGCCGTCCGAGGTGATCTCTTCTCGCTGCCGTCCGGGGCTGAACTCATCTTTTTGTCGATTGAGGTCCTGCTTTTATTGACGCCGCAGCAAACCGGGGTGGGTCTGTCGGCGTCAGGGCTCTCTCGATAATCCCAAAAGTCGCATTAGTTCTGATTTCCCATTATCGCTATTATTTTCACCCCTACTTCCTCACAGTGCCTCTGGGGGGAAGACGCATACCCATCTCTCCCGGTCTCTCGTATGTCAGGTGACCGTTTTCGACCGATGGTTCGTGATCGAGCTTTCTCCCTCCTCTTTCCGCATATCACGTGACCGCTTTCGGCTAATGAGACTGTGGTGGGACGCCTCCCGTCTCCAATCGGGCGTGGCTTACATCGTTCTTGTTCTAAAAACAAAATCTAATTTGGCCTTTTTCACACGTACGAAAAATGATAATCTTGGCTTTTTCTCACCTGGGTTCTGTCAAAACAGCCTGCCGCTAATTAGATGTGACTTCAGGAAAGAATATTGGCGCTATCTGTGAGCCGAGACAATCGTTTTCTTTCCTTCTTTGTTTTTGGTCAGACCTGATAGTCAAAAATCTTAATTATCTGAATTGAAAATGTCTCCACTTCATCATCGTGGGGTTCCAATTTTTAACAGGTCAGAATCTGTATACAGTTCCACCGGTCACCACCTCAACACAAAAAACACCTTTCCTCCGATTAAAATTTCGTTTTCATTGTTCAAAAAAATCTTTATTGTTTCAGCCAACCTTAACTACGCGGACACGGAATTAGTTCAAGTGCTTGACCTGATAATTTTGACACTTGTTAGGTGCTGGTCGTACGTGTGTGTTTTCGCTTACGACCTGGTCTCGTATTATGTTTCTGTCTTTCCTCTTCTTTTTGTTTTATTTCACCATCTCCAAACTCCACCTCCTCAACCAAATATAACAATTTCTATTTCCCTGGATTTCGGTCAGGTAATTTGACCTGATATATTTTGACACCTGTCTTGTCTTAGTTTTACTTATGACCGGGTTTTGTATCATCTATTCCTCTTTCTCTTTCTTTTTATTATATTTTTTTTTCTTCTTCTCTTTGGATCGCCTAAATACAGTTAGAGAATTATTCTCAAAACTCAATTATTCTTCGTTTCTAAATAACTAACAACTGGTTAATAAACCGAATAAAAATTAAATCATATTTCTATGAATATCTCTTTTTAGTCTTTCTAAAAATGCAGGGTGCCACAGCGGCCACAGCATTGAAAGCCATTTTTAAAATGATACAGAAAACAAGAGACAATTTTGAGTAATCGGCCATTGTTAAATGTCATTGGTGGAAATGCTCAACAAAAGGAACATTTTCCAATGAATAATAACGAAAACAACCCGACAAAAACAAACTTAAATATTAGGTTGGTGCAAAAATAATGACGTGATAATGTCGTTTTTTGACGTATTTTTTAACGTCAAAAAACGACATTATTACGTCATTATTTTTGCACCAACCTAATATATTTATTATGTGTATCTCGTCTGTGTTTTAATTTTATTTATTTATTTATTTTTTTATTTGCCCCTTAAAGGAAGTTGTCCTGGGTATGACGATAAACTAAAACCCAAGGCCTCTGATCGGGAGATGAACGATTTGAGGAGCGTGGAATCACCTCTTAACTGCTATTGTACCCAGGTCCACGCTAACCCGGGGTAGTAGCACCTGTTAGCTATGGGCAAATAGTGTACCCTCAAATGAAAATCAAAAATACATTTTTCTAGAAAAATTACAATCAGTGCAACACTAAAAATATAAAATTAGTAAATGCACAATTTATGATATACAAATTATATATCTAAAAAATGTTTAACCTGAAAGTATGAAAATGGGTATCTACACAAAATCATGAAAATAGTATACAGTGATGAAAAATGCTCCAAACTTAATGGAAAGAAAGTTTTATCAAAATCTTTATCATTATTAATCTCTATCTATAAAAGGCAGAATGTGTGTGTGTGTGTGTGTGACGAATGAACGGCCTCAATTTTCGACGGATTTGCACCAAAATTTACATGCACATGCTCCAAGTTAGCGGAAAGGCCAAGACCGACTTTGCATTTCCCAACTCCCATCGATAGTGGAAATAATCGATTTTCATGTAGTTTGCAGCCATTTTCTACTGGTCAGAGTGAGAGCCAATAGCTGGCTGCCACGAATAGGCAGAAAGATTCTATTGGCCAGCGTGAGAGCCATCAGCTAACTGACACGAATGTTAACTTGTATGCAAGCATGCAAAAAAAATTGATAGCTGCATTCGTCACAAGTGGGAAAAATTTAAATCTGCATGACATTTTACTCCAATTGGCTCATTCACTTGCTTAAACTCAACGTTGATTCTGATTCCGCAGAACTGGGTTGGGCGTGAAAAAGTATTTGTTGTTAACATTCTTTTTTCGTGCGGTTTTTCCAGTTACGAGTCCTTTTTTAAAGCTGATCGTTTTGTGTTCATTTTGTTTAGTTCTTTTTTCGTAACAGATTTAATGTTTAGTATATAGCTTAGAAAAAAATTCGCAGTGTGAGATAGGCAAGAAGTAAGGCATGTAGCAACATCAGCACGGCAAAGGGCACTCCTTTAAAGGCAAGGAACGGTAAAAATATTTTAAGTCAAGTGATAGCGATTGCTGTATGAGTCGTGCGATTTTTGAATCAAGCCCGGGCCATGCTGCTATTAGGTTGGCGCACAAATAATGACGTAATAATGTTGTTTTTTTTTACTTTAAAAATACGTCAAAAAACGACATTATTACGTCATTATTTTTGCACCAACCTAATAGTAGGAAAGATAAAAGTATTTCTGAATAATTAAATTTTTTTAATCCTTTTCAGAACATTCGAAGTTTTGATTAAAAATCTTGTTTTTCTCACATTGATTTGGCAATTTTTGCAAAAATTAAATAATTGCCGGATTTTAATGAAACTTTCAGGACTTTTCCCAAATGAATAAAATTATTTAAGAAATATTTTATTTTATTCTTTTTTTTTTTTTTAACATGTTATAGGTCACTTACTTAATTTTATGAAAACTCGAGAAATTCAACAAAATAATTTTAGTGAGTATAAAAGCAGAACGCCTTGGAGAATTTAAATCAAATTTTTTGTAAAATCGTACCCTGTATTAACAAAAATATGCTCTGAAGTGTAAAATAAAAAACACAATAAAACTAAGACATTATTTATTTCGTAAAGATTTAATTGTTTTTACGAATAAGATATATTAAGGATACTATGATGAAAACATGCCCCAAACTTGTTAAAAACTAATTTTTATCGTCGTAATCTTTATTAAGAGGGAAGACCAAAATATCTATATTCCATTATATTTTTCAATCCTTTTTTAGAACATTCGATATTTTGGTTAAAACTCTTGCTTTTCTTGCATCAACAAATGGACTATAAATTAGCAGAGGACATTTTAGCGCCTAGACACACTGGTTTAGAAATTCTTGCAAAAATCAAATAACTGTCGGATTTTAATGAAACTTTCAGGAATTATTAAAAAATTAATGAAAATATTTTAGAAATATTTCTTTTTTAGAAAATCTTAGTAATTTTTATTTTTATTTTTCACTTCACTCTTAATTTTAAGAAAACTCGATAAATTCAGCGTGATATATTTTAGTGACAATATTAGTTATTAGGTTGGTGCAAAAATAATGTCGTTTTTGGCCGTTCAACTTCAAAAGAAAAACGACATTATTTTTGCACCAACCTAATAAAACCAGAACTCTTTGTAAAAATTTAAATCATTTTTTTTTTTTTTTTATAAAATAAGAGCCTCTTACCGAAAAAATGCTCAGAGGCGTAAAAGAAAAATGCAATACAACTAAGACATTATTTAATTAGATAAGCTTTTAATTGCTTACACAAACACACACACACACATAAAACATGATTTTCGAGGTCTCCTGCATCATTTCTGCCACAGTTGCATCTGCAGGGCGGTCTTTTAATCACTTAAAACAAAGAACTATCAATGCAAAACAATGCTTCAACACTGCCTTAGCAACTTGGCAAGCCTTGCGATTGAATGTGATTTGGAACTAGAATTAGACTTTGAGGAACTCATCGCGCATTTTTCTTCAATGAAAGTTCGAAAAATGCACTCTTAAGCTGCTTTGGAACTGGTTTTAGTCTTCTTATTTTTTCAATAAAATACCGATTCGTAACTTTGTTCTACTTTTTTGTAAAAAAAAAAAAAAATTGAACAAGAATAATTTATATTTTTAAAATCTTTTAACCTTCATTTTCAATGGTGTAACTCATAGAAAATATTTAAATTAAGTAAAACTATATTTACTAATAAAATAAAATTATAAAGCTTATTACAATATGGCGATTTCGAATATTTATAAAAATTTTGAATTGCTTTTGTATGTGTATGAACGTTCAAAATTTTATAAATACGGTCGCCCATACCCGATATTATCAGAAATTAAGTTCGATAACTATAGCAAATTTAGAGCCAAAATTCCCTAAAATTTAAGAAAAACATTAGATTATGGAGAATATTTATTTTTTTAAAGATTACCGAGTACTTAAAAGGCGCTCGTGTTATATTCCTCAATTTAAGTTAAAGCCTCCGTAGAACAATTAGATAAAAATCTGGCATCGACCTATTAAAAAGCTTTTCAATCTAATCAAACTAACGTCGTGTTAAAAAATATATATATTTCTGTGAAATTTTTGAAGTAAATAATAGTTGTTTCAAGTCAGATTATTCTTAAATCTGCTAATATTCCTCAAATAAACTTTCAGAAAACTATATTTTATTTTTGGAAGTTTTTTTATAATAATACAATTTACATGTTTATAACAGTTTCCTAAAAATGGCGCTAATTTCAAATATTTTAGAAATTAAAAAAACAGAACTACATTAACTCAGTTTAAATTAATTTTGAAATATAGCAAAATATTTTCTTTGTTGGAAATATTAACTTTAATCTCTCACTTTGAAATTAAAACTAAAATAAAAGTTTCAAGAAAGTTTTTCATTTCATTTTTTTCAGTTTATTTTAATTGTTCGGTATCGCGTTTTTGTGGAGGTACCTATAAAATTATATACGAAATATCTGTAGTTGAAAGCATAAAATGACGTAAAAAATATTTAGATTTCGGCATTAAATAAACGATAGGGGTTGATATGCCGCTAAACAAAATCAGCCTTAAAGAGGGTGGATCAAAAGTACCAAATTTTTTTTATAGTTGTACGTTATTATGACAGCTGCATACATAACAAGCCTGCGTTATAATCAAAGAACTGGAGAAAAAAAAACTGTCTTTCAAATGTTTACTAGCAGCAAACCCAACCTCTGTAATATGCATATATTTTGGCACAGTTTGTTATGCCTACATATAAAGTAGAAAGAAATTGCACACTAAATGTGAAAAAGCAATTTTCATAGGCTACCATAAATCGAGTCCTGCCAATCTGACATATATATACCACGAAGTAAGAGTTTCAAGAGAGTAATTCCTACTACATCTGACAATTCACTTCCGGTTGAAGAAAATGCGACATTACTTCACGACTATTTGAAGAGAAATCGTCGTGAGGAGGAAAAACGAAAGTCAAATATAGCAATCAATACACTCAACAGATAATAACCATATATAATCCTAGTGCGGACACACCCAACAGAAGATACCCTAGCAGGTTACGAAGAATGCATGAATACTTAACATTGTTAAAAATATGGACGACATAGTATTTTCCATTATAGTTATCGCCACGAAAATGCCAAACCTAACGTTTAAAACTAATTTTTTAATTATGAAAGATCTTGAAGCATTTATTTTAGTTTTAATTTCAAGCTGAGAGATTAAATTTAAAATTTTCAATAAACAAAATACTGTGCTGTATTTCAAAAATAATTTAAATTCATTAGAAATATTTTAACTTCTAAAATTTTTATTTAGCACCATTTTTAGGAAATCTCTTTAAAAAAAAATCTTACAAAAATAAAATATACTTTTCTGAATCTTTGAGGAATATTGGCTGATTTTAAAGTAAAATTAATCTGATTTGAAAACTTTTTTTAAGTTGAAAATATCATAAAAATTCATTTTTCAACACGACGGTAGCTTGTTTACTTATTTCGACAGTTTATAAAACTATGACAGAGGTGTTACAAACGAATTTAGGAAAATTTGGTAATGGAAAATTCGGTAACTATGAAATAAAATTTGATTGAAAATTGTTTTTACGTTTGTTCTACAGTTGGGCTTTGGGGTATACCTCCCCATTACCCTATATTTTTAAATAACTGAAAATCGTGAGGTTCAAATAAAACCCCACTGCAACAATACCAGGGCCATACTTTCTGGATGGGAAGGGGGCTAATCCCCTTCAGTATTTTTAAATAAATAATTTTTAAATAAATATTTATTTAATTCCTATACTATATTATCTTCAAGCAAATAAAATTTATTTATCTAAAGTTAAAGTTCTTGTATCTTTTCAAATTATTATTTTAATAAATAAAGTAAATGAATGAAGTTTTACTTATTTCTTTCTAAAGAAGCAATAACTATATACGCTTATTTCTTTTTCCAAATATAGAGGAGGGAGCGTAGCCCCCAAATACCACTCCAGAATAGCCCTAAAATTAATTGTCAATCGAATTTTATTTCATAGTTACAGAATTTTCCAACCATGTCAATTTTTTCTTAAAAAGAAAATCAAGGCTAGTCCCATTCACGAGAACCTGGCTCGCCATAGTTACCAACATTTCGCTAAAATCTGTCGATAACAAACGCTTTCGATCAGTTCTGATCTTCATCTTGAGATGATGGCCAAAGTATCTGAACGGATAATTATGAGAATTGCGTTCGTATCGCAAGTTTCCCTCCATCCGCAATATCTGTTTCACCCCGATCGGGAGCTATACGAACTGTCAACTCGTCGATATAATCATGGAAAGAACGCAGCTGAGGACAATAGTAAGAAGCAGTTTCCTCTAAACCAAGGTCACACCGATGGCAGTCGGCCAAATCCGTCCAGCTACCTCTGAAAGCTACGTTATTGAGAGATAGCACGTTCCGAATCAAACGCCAGGTAAGCGAAAACGTCGGTTTGCTTAGATAATCCGCCGTTGTCGCCAATACCAGAAAGAGCGCAATTCTGATGCTGCCTAGTCGGCCACAAAGGATTACAGGACTTTGGTGGCGAATCGGACCGGGTCATGGCCTTCGCACTGCTTTGTTCAGACTTCCTTTTCCTCTTCTTGATAATTTTCCACCCTCCTTTCTCTTTTCAGCGAGAAAGCTCGAGGTAGTGGAACTACCTACGGCTCCATGAAGTCCACCTCTGGCATCTCTATTAGTTGCTGAAGCAGCTCACTATATTGTTGTTGCTTCTGCTCTTTCTGGGAGATTTTCTCGGGATATTTCTACCGCTGCTCCATCGCTTGATGTTTCTTTGGCTGCTCTGTCTTTTTGTGTAGGAGATCCCGCTGTGAATGAGGAGCAGCTGAATAAAAGAGATAAGTGTAATGACAAAAGTACGCAAGTGTGGGCTTTAAAAAGCTTTATTCATTTGTCTTTTTGCGTAGGAGATCCCGCTGTGAATGAGGAGCATCTGAATAAAAGAGGTAAGTGTAATGACAAAAGTACGCAAGTGTGGGCTTTAAGAAATCTTTATTCAACTGTTTATTTATTGTTGTAAAATATACAATAATTGTGGTGCATGGCCAAAGGGAAGTTGGGAAGAGGTTGGTCTTCGCTATCTATCCTAGTCCTAGTTAATCACGATCACGACCCATTCAGCAATACAATTTATCTGTTTACCACAAGAAATCATTCAATATTCAATCCTACATATACCACAGTACCACATATTTACTGGGGACCTACAAAACACCCCATGGCATAAAAATTCATAAATGTTGAATCTCCTTTTTTTTCTTTTTTATACAAAACTATAAAAGGCATTCAATGAAGCATGAAATGATGTGGAGATGTTACCCAGAAAACGAAACTTAAAATACACGAAAATATTCAAAGTAAACCAAAACAAATATTAGTAGGACCCGTTCACCTCTCAAAATAATAAGAGCGGTAGGTGTATTCTGCCGATAGACAAAATAAAGAAACTGTTATAGAGTAGTTTCACAGTGGAGGCTTGTATTTCACTAAGTCGGTCCTAAAAAGTTTCGACGTACAAAACGTTAGGAACTTGATATAATAGTTAATGACACAGCAATCTAGTTGTGGCGGTTGATACTTTAATGTCCGACATCGACTGACTGACCAACTCACTGAGCGGTATTTAGTCACCCCACCACCACCACGAGGGCATCATGTAGCACAAGGCCGGTTTAACGTGGGATCTCCGAGCCCGTGGGATCTCCGAGCCCGTGGAGTGATTTCGCAGTGGAGGCTTGTATTTGTACTAAGTCGGTCCTAAAATAAGTTCGACGTAGAAAACGTTAGGAACTTGATATAATAGGTGATGACTCAGAGAAATCTAGTTGTGGTCGCTGATACTTTAGTATTCGACTAACTGTCGTCCGACATCGACTAGTTCCTCCCCGCCCGAAGGCAGAGAGTTCAACCGTTCAGCCGGTCGCCCGACATCAACTGACGATATTTAGTCACCCCACCACGAGAGCATCATGTGGCACAAGGCCGGTTTAATGTGGGATCTCCGAGCCCGTGGGCTCGGCCAAAAATATGCCCTTTGAACCCGTATAAACGGGTTCAGGGTCTGTTTACCTCCCCGAAAAAGACTCCGCCCTTCGGCTTAGCCTCGTTCCGGTTCCTCCCCGCCCGAAGGCAGAGAGTTCAACCGATCAGCCGGTCGTCCGACCTCAGACTGAACTCAGACCAACTCACTGAGCTCCCATGGGACTGCTACTACTACTACGACTACTTATTATATGTGGGAGAGCCTATTAACAATAGAATAGGTATGTTCCAGTATAACAGAAACACACTGACCAATGGAATGAGAAGGATAAAAACATAAACAACGGAAGGGGAAAATCAAACTCTGACCGTGAAATAAAGGAGACAAAAACAAACTGGAGAGGTTGGGAACCTTGACATGGATCATAACCAAAGAGCATGCCGGGAAACGGCCAGGAAAACACTTATTCTCATATAACGAGGAAAACAAATAGTGTCTATCGAATGGAGGGTTCACAGAAAACCGCCCCGTTGCGCTCAAGGGGACTTGAGAAAATCAAGGCTAGCTCAGTTCACGCGAACGGCATTCTAGTCCCCTATTAAGACTAAGCGCGACGTATCAACCAGGAACGGACGCAACTGACGGAAATAGTCGACACTCTTTCCCTGATCGGGCTGCTAGTTTTGCTGGATCCCTTACTCCTTGTCTCCCACCTATTGCTACTCTGGATGCTACTTTTGCTTTTGTTGTTGCTGCATCAGCTGTTCCGACTTTCGCTACTGCTGCTTGTGTTATTACTTCGGTTTTTGTTGATGATGATGATACTGCGGCTCAGGCTGCTGCTACATGTTGCTTGGACATCTTCCTGAACTGCCGAATTGTTGCTTTGGCTCTCCTCATCAGCACTGTCCATTCGCCAGGACAACTGGGGTCCCTCTTTGATGCTTCCACCCTAGGTTGCTCTGGCGTTGGCTGCGCTGTTGATACAGGATTCCTAGTAGGACACAGCTTTGCTAAGTGTCCAGCAGCACCACAGGCCCAGCAGTGAGGGCGGCGGCCCTCGACGACCATTAAAAATGTTCTGGCCACCGCAAGTTATAACATTGACCCGACTTAAATTCATTGATGTACATGAGCACTCCATGTAAAGTTATCCGGGTTTTCCGGGTGCCCATGTATTCTGTCTAGAGCCTCAACATCTTAGTGGTGAGGATGCTCCCTGCTAACATTTTCGCTGTCTCTTCGTTATCAGCACGATGCCCCACATGGCACTGGATCTTCGGGCCAACACTTTGACCACAATATTCAAGGCCTTTAGAACCTCTTCCATTGCAATCTTGCTGATAGCCATAAATTTTCTCGACTCGAAGTCGGCTGTCATGTTTTGTATTCCTGTCTTAGGCTCTTGTAGTATTCTGGCCCTTTTGTGGCCTATCTACCGTCCAAGCCGACGTTGTTAGCTGGGTGGCGATTGGTTCATTTTGATGGCGGGGGGGGATTCGACCACTGTGATCCTAGCCTCAACACAGCACAACCAAAACAACAGCGACAAAAATGACACTCACAATAACGGGGCTTCCAAGCAACGTAATAAAATCCGGAGTTGTGAAGGGAATGATTGCAAAACACTTGCCCCTCCCCTTTTATATGCAGAATTCTACAAATGCATGTTGGTTTATTTTTCTTATCCAATAAAAAAGATCGGTTTACAATTTGACTTGTCCAGATCTACCGAGACAAGCGTTTCGTTGCCAGGCCCGCAACTTCGGGCAAAGATGAATTCAGACGAAGCTATGCCTACGGACAATCTCTCATCTGGGGAGGTAGACAAACCGACCTCGTATATGTGGAGCTTAGGGGGAATTTTAGCCCGAACCTTCAAGCTCGGAATCGCCCCACATAAAAAGGCCTTGTGCCACATCCTGCCTTATTAAGGTAAATAACCTGAGTTCTAATCTGCCTTATCTCGAAGACAGACTACGCCATTCACTTGTAAGACATTTTTTGTGTGAAGACACCAATTCATAGTTTGTAAACTTTTTGCCCTCTGACCTATGAATTTGCTTTTGCATATCTTGGTTGCTCGCTTGATATTATTTCATTTTTGCCCTTTTTCTCTTTTTATTGCACCTTGTTAATTCTGTTTATCTCATTAGATAATATTGGCTCTAAATTTACTATAGTTGTCGCTCTTATTTTCTGATAGTGTCTTGTATGGGCTACCGTATCTTTAAAATTAGGCACGTTTTTACACGTACAAAAACAGTTCTTTTTTTTTTTAAATATTCGTGTTTTTCAGATAAGCTACACGATATATGATTAGTAAATATAGTTTTACTTTAAAACAATCTGTACTGAATTTTAAAATATTTAAAACTATTACACATTCTTTTAGTTATTTTTTTTTTAAATGAAAACGAATCTTGTAAAAGTTCATTTTTCATCGTAAAAAATTTTTTCAGGCAATATTGTTCATAATATATATTATTCATAAAAACAATTAAAAGCGCCTTTAATTAAATAATGTCCTTGTTTTATTGCGTTTTTACTTTCGATTAAGAATAAATTTTCAGTAAGACGGCGTCAGAATTTGCAAAAAAAAAATCGGAGATTTAAATTCTTTAAAGCGTTTTGCTTCTAATATAGTCACTACAAATTATCTCGATGAAATTCAGAAGCTTTCATAAAATTAAAGGAGGGGGGCGAAATACATGTTGAAAAATATTTTTTACCAAGATTTTCTATTAATAAATATTTCTGGAATAATTTAATTCATTTGTGAATATGTTCTGAAAATTACATTAAAATCTAACAATTATTTGATTTATGCAAGAATTTCCAAATTAATGTCTGTCACCGCAAAAAGACAGTAAAACTTGCTATGCTAAAATATAGTAAAACCGACGACGCAAGAAAAACAAAATTTTTAATCAATTTCGAATGTTCTAAAAAAAAAAAAAGTAAAAATACTCAATCAAATATTCAAAAATATTGTTAACAAAGATTTTGACGATAAAACTGTTTTCCTTACGTTTGGAACATATTTTCATCACGGAATGCTAATTTTTATTTAATTTATTTTTGTGATTTCGTTGAGGTACCAACTATAGACTTTTGCTGTTTTGTAAAATATATATCTAATACTTACTGAATCTAATACTTCAAATGATTATATATATATATGTATTGTAATTGTTGTCTTCTTTATTGCCATATTCACGACGTTTCGGCCGGTGTACGCTCCGGACTTCTGTGTCCAGAGGCTAAAAGCGTTGGTTGAAGTAACCCAAAAACTGACTTGACCCAAAGAGTTGTAAGTTCAATCCCTGGTCACAGGAAAAGGAACAAAAGCTTGGAGAGTTTAGTTACTAAAGGAAAAACAAGGATATCCAGAAAAGACATGTGACGTGGAGCTAGACTGTGCTGAATATGAAAGATGTAACTCGTGTAAATTCTTCCAATAACTGTGAGATGAGGTGTTATAATTACTGCATTATTTACATCATTCGGACTGTTATCCTCATCTTTTTTGCGTGATTGGAATCTCGAACCGAATCCTTTATTTCCACCATGCCTCTTCCGGATGTCTCGGTTATTTCTAAGTTTTGGCTTACCACCGCTGTAGCCTGGTACGGAATTCACAACTCTTTGGGTCTGAATATAACCAACGCCTTTATCCACTGAGCCATGAGGACATCTGCGTATGAATTTTTGGGACTTATAAACCTAATGTCTCAGCAACCATTTCTGCCAATGATTATATAAAATGGCACGGGGCCATGAAAAAAGAGATAAAAATGAATGATACTTTTATAATCTTGAGTGTATTATTAGGTTCCCCATACGAAATGAGGTATTTTGGTAAGTGAATGGAGAAGGGCGAATTCTTGTGATTGTGTAATTTGTTGGAATGAGTGGGTCGTTAATCGGATTAGCTTAGCATAGCATAGACAGTGCTGACCAGTCTTTCCTACCCCTCCACCTACAGCTTTGCGCTATAAACCGTGTATTACTGTTAAATAAAGGGACGACACTAATAAAAATTGCGACGAAGAATACAAGACTCCGTTTGTTGCGAAAGGTTACTCGCAAAAAGCTGGAACAGTTTACAATTAAACTTTCTCTACTCACAGCAAGTTTCTCGTCTGTAATGACTTTAATGCAATTAGCTATTCAGCATAGCTGCATCTGCTGCAAGGAAAGTTGGGTCACTGGGTTGTGTTAGAAAATATTTCTCGTCAGAATCCATTTTGCACATTTACAAATCTAGCATTCATTCATGCATTGGATACTGTTACCACATCTTGCCTGCTGCTCCCTCTGTATATCTGAAGATTCTTCACCAAATCCAAAGAAGGAATTGCTCTGTCGCCTGGAAATTCACAATACGCTGACTGCACCTCTGCAGATGGGTAAAACCCCATCACACACAAAAAATGAGGCGTCCTGAGTATGACGATGAACTTACATCCGGGAGCAAGGCCTCTGTTCGGGAAGTTTTGAGGAACGTGGAACAACTTCTTAATTATTGGTGTTCCCAGGTCTACCCTGAGCCGGGGTGGTAGCACCTGTTAGAGTCCAAGCTATAATCAAATAGTTAAACCCCATAATGTGTAAAAGCACTATGAACATGTAAAAATAAATTTTAATACCAGCAATACATTTTGGAAAAAAAAACATTACCAACAATAAAAATCTTGTAGGCATTAAATAACCCATTGAAATTGATAATGTTAACAAAATAAACGAAATCAAACTTTCACATGTTTTATCCGTTCAGAATGTGGGTGGTCATGGCTCTCCACAACGGCCACGTCATGTTGAAACACAGATTCCCGTACAATCCCCAAATTTAAGCAATATCAAGCCTCGTCAGTACCCAGATAAGTGACTGCCCAAATACCCTGAGGAAAGATATGAATCCACCTCTTCTACCCCAGCTATGGATTAATTAGTAATATTTGTATCACTAAATCATTATCTTGAAAAATATTACCAGCAATACATTTGACTCTCAACAGATATCCTCTTGATAAAATTATCTCAATGAAGCACGATCTACAAACTGATTTTTTTACAAAGAATATATATTCTATTCATACAAACCTATCCTAAATATCTTACCCATTGATACACCATAAAAAAAAAATCCAATAAACCAAACCAGTAGGCCAAGCATGTGAAATGACATACACTATTAAACATATATTAGGTTGGTGCAAAAATAATGACGGTTTTTTATGTATTTTTTAACGTCAAAAACCGTCATTATTTTTGCACCAACCTAATATTAACAGCGTGTTCAGGCCTTGCTCTCTCAAGACGAAAATACTAATATAAACAACATGCAAAAGTGAATGATATAATATTAAAACAGTGGGCCTCTACCAAAAAATATACCCCCAAATGAGAATGTCAATAAAACCCATTTCTTTACCAACTGTATATTTGAAAAGAATACATCAATGAAACCAGACTCTCGACAAAACCCCATTTACAAAATGATTTCTTACAAAGAATACATATTGTATTCATACGAACCAATCCTAAAAATCTTGTCGGCATTAAATAACCCATTGATGTGTTGATATGCCATAAAACAAAATAAACCCAACTTTAGAAAGGTAACTGAAAATAATACCTCAATGAAACCAGACTCTCGACAAAAACCCTCTTTACAAAAATATGTCAATAAAACTTGATCTACAAGCTGGTTTCTTACAAAGAATATATATTGTATTCCTAAGAACCTATCCTAAAAATCTTGTCGGCATTAAATAACCCATTGAGCTGTTGATATGTCGTAAAACAAAATAAACCAAACCAAACCAAAGAGGTTAATGTAATGTAAATCGATTGTGATTTGGCATATCGCCTTCAGTTACTTTCTCACCGACCTGAGCTGGCTTCCCTCTGGCTTTTCTACAAATCTTTTCATGGCAACTTCTCTGACGAGCTTTTTCCCTAGTACCCTGAATACACGAATTTAAGCGTGATACTCGATTGGCAACTAGGTCCCATCCTTTTACTGTTCAAATAGCTACAAACAACCACCACTTCTACTCCAAGAGTTTTTCTCGCATTTCCCACATTTGGAACTCTCTTCCGTTTACTTGTTCTATAACTACAGTCTAAAATTTAAATGCAACATCAACCCCCATTTTTTTTTCTTTATCTCAATCTTCCCTATTCTCAGTATTCTTTCATTTTCACTCACTGCAACATCTTGAGTCCTAGCGGCATAGTTTGAGGTGAAATGATTTTTTTTAAATATTTTTCCACCAAATGGTTTTAAATTTAAGTTAAATGCACCGATTGACTGCGAAGTCTATGCCCAGCAGCCGGAGGGATTTTATTACCAACAAAAGCAACGACAAATTTGTGTTGCAATTTGAATAAAGTCATTATACGGATTTATAAAAAGCGGATGAGAAGTCTTACACACATTTAATTAGTCAAAGATTCTCTCGCTTCTTAGCAAACATTTACAGAAAAAAAATTCGAATACAATTTTGGTGGCGATTAGGTTTTGATGATCTGCTCGTTGCTGTAAGTTTCAACTCTGCGTTAATTAATGTGAAAACACGTTTAAATGAGCAATTCCAATTGACTTATCTTGGGCATTTTTCTTTCTGGATATAAAATTTACGTTGAAAAATAACTCTGCAGAGGTGAATCAATGAAAATATGCAGAAAAATATATAGCCAAATTTGGAATGCAAGATTGTAAACCTCGATCAGCACCTTGGGAAATGGATATCAATCTAATAGATGAAATCAAGGCTGAACCAGGAAAAGAAAAATACTGAGAAATAGTTGGCAGTCTAATATACATTATGGCTGCCATTCGTCCAGATATAAATTACATGGTGGCAAAATTATCACAATATTCCGCGAATCTAACCATGGACCACTTGTTAAGAGCCAAACAAGTCTTACGCTATTTGAAAGACACAAAAACACACTGTTTAATGTTTAATAAATCTAGTAATCCCCTAAGAGGCTTTTGTGACTCTGATTTGGGGAAATTCAAAAGACCGCCGTAGCATTCCAGAATACTGTTTCAAGTTATCACCAAACAGTTCAAAGATTTCGTGGAAAACGAGAAAGCAACCTACAGTCGCATTGTCAGCATGCGCAGACTGGATACATGGTGTTCGCGGTTGCAATACAAGAATCAAAATTCCTTATTCAATCACTAGCCACCATGATTACTACAACTAAAATGATCAAACCATCTCTTCTGATAATCAAGGTACCATAGCTCTTGCTAAGAACTCGGTCTACCATTAACGTTCAAAATATGTAGATATAAAGTACCATTTTATAAGGCCTGAGATATGAAATGGTCCGAGAAAAATGGGCGATATTCCATCAGAAGAAAATGTTACCGATTTGTTTATTAAAATTATCGGCAGAATAAAAAGTACTGGTCGACTGCGAATTATATGTCTAACAATCCGAGGATTATTCAATTACCAGCCAAAGCAATGACATACTTGTATAGCGATTAAAAAAATGTTCTTATATAAACTTAAATAAAGCGGACGAAATTAAAATAGACACATTTAAGTCATACACACATTTAATTGGTCAAGGTTTCTCTTAACTCTTTGAGCCTCGCGTTCCTGAACAATTTTAACCTTTCTGGCTAAGGTCGAGACAAAATTCACAATCGGTATGTAATGTTTCACGGTAAATATGAAAAATAGTCAAGTGTTTACCCACAGTTCAGCCAGTGACTGGTCATTAAGTCATTTTTCTCTACCACGGTTAAAGCGGTGGTCAGGGCTCAAACGGTTAATCTTTGGCAGACTCTTGTATTTACACAAAGAAAAATTCAAATACAATCCTAATTATGATTGGTTTGATGATATATTCATGGCTGCAAGTTGCAATTCTGCGTTAATTAATGTAAAAACCCGTTTAAATGAATAATTCAAAATGACGTATCTTGGACATATTTCTGTTTTTCTGGGTAAACACTTTATGCTTAAAAATAACTCTATTGAGTCAAACAAAATATATTGAACAGATTCTAACCAAATTTGGAATACCAGATTATAAATCTCGATCAGCACCTTATAAAATAGGTACCAATCTACTGGACAAAGTAATGTTGATGTATAACAGTCGGTGGCCTGTTATATATTATGACAGCAATTTACGTTGGAAAATATAGGTAAGGCCTCTGATCAGGTAGTTTTGAGGAGCGTGGAACCACCTCTTAATTGGTGGTGTTCCCAGATCCACCCTCTTCCGGAGTGGTAGCACCTGTTATGGTCCCAACTATGGGCAAATAGTTAACCCCCAAACTGGGGTCAATAGACTATGAAAGTGTAAAAATAGGTTTTTGAAGGAAAAATTATTACCAACAATGTTTTTGAAAAAAATATATAAACCAGCAATAAAAATCTTTTCGGCATTAAATAACCCATTGAGGTTGATATGCCGTAAAACAAAACAAACGAAACAAAACAAAACCATCATCTACACAGTGGAAAGAAAAGGATTGTTCGACGCCTACAACACCGGTCGTAAGTGGCGATCCAGACAGATACCAACAAGAAATGATCAGAAACATTTTGAATAAGAATTAACCGGCAAACGTAACACCGGCGTCTATAAAGTGACAAAAATCTGTCGGATTAATAAATACAGATCCATTATTTCTTTATATATCAGGTCATCCCAGAAGTTCTGTCCGAATTTCGAATAAAGAAAACAAGTGACCAAATATTACATTTAATTACAGATTCAATCAACAATGTATTTTCCCTGATTATCTATGACTTCTTTCCATCTATTAACAAGCTTACTAATTCCATTACTGTAAAATTCTTTTGGTTTTGATTCGAATAACTCACAAATGTCAGTTTTAACCTCTTCCTGTGTTACAAAAGCTGTTTCTTCCAAATGATTCTGTAAGCTACGAAACAAATGGTAGTCTGAAGGAGCAAGATCGGGAGAATACGGTGGGTGAGGAATTTTCTCCCAAATTCTTCGATCTTTTGTGACGTGATTCTTACTGTGTGGGGTCGCGCATTGTCCTGATGAAACATCACCTCTTTTCGATTCACTAGAGCAGGTCTTTTTCCCCCAAAGCTTGGTTCAAAAGCTCTAATTGCAGATAGTATATTTGAACATTAATTGTTGCATTCTGTGGTAAGAATTCAAAGTGGATTATTCCTTGGCGGTTCGACCAGATTGAAAGAAGAACCTTTTGCCCATGAAGTTCCCTTCTCGGCTGTGGCTGGGGTCCTTCCCCTTTGCCAAGCCACTGTCTATGACGCTTAACATTTCGATAAAAGATCCAGTTTTCGTCGCCAGTCACAAGTCTATCCAAAAAAGGTGAAACAAGTTGGCGAGAATGGATAGAAGAGCAGATGTCAACTCAGGATTTGAGGTTGTTTTCAGACAATTCATGAGGCACCCATTTTCCAAGTTTAGGAACTTTTCCAAGTTGTTGAAGATGACGATGAACAGTTGTATGATTTGAACTGAGAACCACTGCCAATTCCTCAACTGATAAAGCAGGATTTTCTTCAAGGGCTGCTTCAAGAAGCTTTTCATCAAACTCAACTGGACGTCCGGTTCGATCTTCATCTTCAAGGGTGAAATCTCCACCTCTGAATTTTGCAAACCATCTTCTGCAAGTTCTTTCATTCATACATTCCACTCCATAAACTGAGTGAATGTTTCTAGCCGCTTTGGCTGCTGAGTTTCCTTTTTTGAACTCATAAAGCATTATGTGCCTCAAATGATTCTTGGGTACTTCCATGTTAGCAGGGTTTTAATCAAACAAAATTTAATTTTATTGTTCTCTGAAATAAAATTTGATCAGTTTAAATAAATCTAAACATAAAAATAATGTTCAGCTCCATTAGACATTATAAAATACTCTTTAAATTTCGTTCATTTTAACAAAAAGTTAAAATTCGGACAGAACTTATGGGATGACCTGATATAAATGTTGAGTTGGTTAATTTAAGAGCCCATCAACACATAGTGGGCTATTTAGCGCCCTGGGTAAGACGATAAACTACATCCGACATCAAGGCCTTTGATCAGGAGGTTTTGAAAAACATGGAACCACCTCTTAATTGCTGGTGTTCCCAGGTCCACCCGGACCCGGGGTTGTAGTACCTGTCAGGGTCCCAGCTGTGGACAAAAAAAAAGGGTGAAAACACTATGAAAGTATAAAAAGAAGTTTTAATTCCAGCAATACATTTTTGGAAAAAAATATTACCAGCAATAAAAATCTTGCATTAAATAACCCATTGAGGTGTAGGTATGCCATAAACCAAATCAAACTAACTAGGCTATTTAATGTTAACTATGTCTTAAAATACAAAACATGATAAATACACAGGTCCGGTTTGCAATAAAGTAAAAAGACTGTCGTTGCTATGTTTGTATATGCACCCAGAAGGCGGGCCCCTTTTGAGCAGGAGTACCTTAACTTCTCCAAACGTCGTATTGTGACCCCGACCCCTGACAGGTTAAAAGTTAGGAACAAGGACAAGTAAGATAACATGCCGTCGTGTTGCGCCTTGCTTCAACAAAGGCAGAACTATAACAGGGTTCGTCAACCTACGGCACATGTGGCACGCCAAGCATTTTTCAATGGCACGCAGCTGCAAATGGCATCACAAAGTCTGAACCAATGACTACTACAATGCAAAGAAGATATTTAGCTGTTTCAATTTTAATATATACTAAAGTATACATTAAGAAATGGACAAAATCCGACAATTTATTTATTAAAGACATTTTTTATGTTTAACGTTCTTTTTATAGATACAAGTATTTAAGTAAATGCTCTGTTTATAATAAACAGTATTAAATAACATTTACCGTCCTGAATGTCCGAGAAATTTTCATAGAAAATATTCGTCCTTTGACAAGATTCGAACCTGCATCCTATACGGAACCGCCATTTAGCCCGGCGTGCCTAACCACTCGGCCACAAAGGATCAAATTCGACCTTGCCAACCGAACGATCCTTTGTGGCCGAGTGGTTAGGCACGCCGGGCTAAATGACGGCATCCGTATAGGATGCAGGTTCGAATCCTGTCAAAGAACGAATATTTTCTATGAAAATTTCTCGGACAATCATTATTTAATACTGTTTATTATAAACAGAGCATTTACTTAAATACTTGTATCTATAAAAAGAACGTTAAACATAAAAAATGTCTTTAATAAATATACTAAAGTATGAATAAAAATGACAATAGGAAAACTAATAATTGCTGACTTGTTTTGTCCAATGTGGACTTTATCAAAGCAAAATACGAAATGAATTTAATTGAACAAGGTAACTAATAAAAACAAAAAACGGAATGAACTCTCTGCTTCGGAAGAACCCGAACGAGGCTACGCCGAAGGGCGGAGTCTCGTTCGGGGAGGTAAACCGACCCTGAACCCGTTTATACGGGTTCAATGGGCATATTTTTGGCCGAGCCCACGGGCTCGGAGATCCCACGTTAAACCGGCCCTGTGCCACATGATGCCCTCGTGGTGGAGTGACTAAATATCGTCAGTCGATGTCGGACGACCGGCTGAACGGTTGAACTCTCCGCCTTCGGGCGGGGAGGAAACTAGTCGATGTCTTCAATTTTACTTCACACACACATTATCCATTGTTTCATCAGTTTTCGAATTTTACTCAATCATTTACCTTCCATATGTCCCTCTCTCTTTTATTAATTCCTATCTCTCTGTTTTACCCTCCTCCTTTTCTCTTTCTCTTTTTCTGTTTCTTTCTCTCTCTCTCTCTCTCTTTTCTCTCTCTCTCTCTTTGTTGTATATTTCCTTTTCTCTCTGTCTCTCTCTCTCTCTCTGTTTTTTTTATTAATTCCTCTCTCTGTTTTATCTTCTCTTTTTTTCTCTCTTTTCTCTTTCTCTCTTTCCTTTCTCTCACTATTTTATTTTCTCCTTTTCTTTCTCTCTTACATTCCTCTCTCTCTCTCTCTCTCTCTCTCTCTCTCTCTCTCTCTGCTCATATTAATTTCTCTCTCGTCTATCCCTTTTTCTCTCTTGGGCAGTATTGTAGATTTTAGAAACTGACGATCAAAACAATTGTTTATTCTTGTAAAGAAATGATAAGGGATAAACAGAGCTATTGTAAGTAGAATTGGGTTTTTAAAAAAATAGATGAGAAAATGGAGACAAAGACAGCCATGTATTTGTTCTCACCAGACAAATAATTCGGAATTGAAACCTTAGAATATTTGCGTGTCTGCAAATATGATGTTTCGATGCTATAATGAGAGGAAGGACTTTTCCTTTCCTTTTCACGTACGAGTTTTAACCAATATGGCGAATGGCGGGGGATAACGGAGAAGAAAGCGCCTATTTTTGGACCATGTGATTAGGCGAGTCAATTGGACTGAATTAATTGAAGGTAGTAATATGGATTTTATTAGCAATTTCTAATGCTTACTTACTTTTCACACACCATGTAGTTGCCATGACTTTTGGCGCAACATTTAGTCCAAACCCTAAGTGAGTCAGACAATAAGTCTTACCCTTCAACTGGACCAATTGATATTTCCACAATCTCCTTGCCACAAGTATCTGCAGCTATTATGCCCTCAATGCTAGAAGCTCCTGTCTTTCGTCTCCACTTCTGTATTGTTTCTCGTCTATCATTTCTCCACCTGAGACGTGACACGTACTCATTCAATTCACGATAGTCCAGGACTGGCCTGCTCTTACTTTTTTGTCAGCTGAACCACAGCTATTAGCAGCGACACTCCAGTTGTTGCTTTTTTTGTTTCGTTTGGTTTGTTTTGTTTCATGGCATATCAATCTCAATGAATTATTTAATGCCGACAAGATTTTTTTTATTGCTGGTATTTTTTTTTTCAAAATGTATTGCTGCTAATATATTTTATTCGAAAAATGTTGTCCTATTCTGTGCTAATAGGAATATATACTTGAAAAACGAAACAGATAAAAGTTTTATTCTTAAAAAAACAGTACAATAAGAATAAAGGTAACAGTTATGCACAAGGTTGTTGCAAGTCAATCCAGTAGTGAATGCTACTATTGGGAGGTCGGTAGTTCTCGCGTAAGTCTGAGTCGTACTTAACAGATCCCAGCTAGTAATATTTACCAACCTCTCCACGGGGTAGAATGTGGCACAAGGCCGAATTTAATGTTGGGCAAACCGAGCCCGTTGGCTTGGACAAAATTTATGAGGGTCAAGCAGATCAGTTCCCAGGAAACCGACAGCCCGACAACAGCACATGAGATTTGATTATAGTGGTGAAGGTTTCGTGCAGGACCATCCACACTTTTTGAACGGCCGAATACAGAAACCTGGTGCACTACGTGCCACAAGGTCCCCAAACGACCCTCCGCAGGTTTTGAATTAAGAGTTGTCCTTCTCCTAGACCAGTTGCCATCCAAGGCTATAGAACCCAGTCTGTCCTGCTATTTACCCATAGCTGGAGGGAGAAGAAGAGGATTCACACCTTTCCCAAGGGTATTAGCTCGTAAGTGAATATACTGGATTCGACTGGAATTCGAACTCGGCTCTACGATTCCTCAATCCAAGCCGCTATCCATTACTCCAAAAATATGATTCCATCGCTACATAAGAGTTCTCATGTTTCAAAACAAGACCCGAAAACTTCAATATAATTATTTGAATTAAATTGAATTAAAGTACCAAGCTCTGTTCCATCTTCAAGCGAAATTTTTTTAGGAATAACTAACTCTTGAAATTTACACGTTTTATAAGCATATTCATTATTAAAATTAAAATTACTATGGTAACGACTAGAGCAATTATTTAAAAAACGGGGCGTAAGGCTTAATAATTTGTATCAATATCTCAGTTACATTCAAAGAGGTCAAGTCAGGGTAAGGTTGGAGTTTCATACATATATGCATATATATATTGATTGTAATACACGGAAAAATATCTGTGAACATGAAAGGATTATGCTAAAAATAAGCAAACATAATGTTTGTAATTTATTTAATCAGACATGCCTAAAGGAATTCGCTGCATAAATTATATATCGTTTTTTGTTTCCGGTCTTCCATTTTGACTTCCAAAGACTGTTCTTCACCGCCACTGCAAAGAGAATTTCTGTAGAATGTGTCGTTTTGCAATTTAGTCTTTGCTTTGGGCTTTACTTTTAACCATTTTACCTTTTACTTTTCATATACGAGAAACTGGGAGGAGAACACTCCCTCAGTTATGACTAAAGTAAACTTTAAAGGGCGAAACTGAATTTCTAAATCGGTTATTAATTTTTTTTTCAAAATGTATTGCTGCTAATATATTTTATTCGAAAAATGTTGTCCTATTCTGTGCTAATAGGAATATATACTTGAAAAACGAAACGAATAAAAGTTTTATTTTTAAAAAAACAGTACAATAAGAATAAAGGTAACAGTTATGCATTAAGTTGTCACAAGTCAATCCAGTAGTGAATGCTACCATTGGGAGGTCGGTAGTTCTCGCGTAAGTCTGAGTCGTACTCAACAGATCCCAGCTAGTAATATTTACCAACCTCTCCCCGAGGCACAAGGCCGAATTTAATGTTGGGCAAACCGAGCCCGTTGTCTTGGACAAAATTTCCCTGTAAGCCCCCATAAACGGGTTCGGGTCTGTCTACCTCCCTAGACGAGACTCTACGCTTCGGCATAGCCTTTTCCGGGTTGCTCTCTGCCCGAAGATAAAGAGTTCGACAACAGCTAAGAGCTGAGTAACAGATCCCAGCTGGTATATTTACTAACCGCTCCACGTGATTAATGTGGGGTATCCGAACCCATAGGCTCAGCAAAAAAAATCCTCATATAAAACGATGTCTGGTAATTGTCTCCCGAAACGCGAATCTGCCCTTCGATATAGCATCGTCCGGGGATCCTCTCTGACCGGAGGCAGAGAGTTCGACGAGCACAGCTGGAACAGATTACAGCTAGTATATTTGTCAACCGCCCCACGCGGTTGGATGTGGCACAAGGGCGAATTTAACTTTGAGTGTCCAAGCCCGTAGGTTCGGGCAAAAATTCCCCGTAGACCCCGTAAAAAAAAGTGTCGGGTCGGTCTACTACCCCAGACGAGACTCTGCAGTTCGGTATAGTCTTGTCTGGGTTCCTCTCTGCCTGAAGGCAGAGAGTTCAACCGTATAGCTGAAAATATACCAGCTAGACAGATTACAGCTAGAATATTTAGCCAGCTACTACAAGGGTTGCATGTGACATAAGGGCGGGTTTAACGTGTGTTCTCTTAGCCCGTAAGCTCGGCCAAAAATATTCCCTTTCGAACCCGTATAAACGGGTTTAGGGTCAGTCAACCTCCCCGAACGAGACATGCCCTTCGGAATAGCCTCGTCTGGGTTCCTCTCTGCCCGAAGGCAAAGAGTTTAACCGTATAGCTGAAAAGATTACAGCTAGTCTCCGTAGTCCGTTGACTTACCGATACTTATAGGTAGTTACTACCTATAGTGTAGTCACTCATGGGGGTGACAGGTTATTCCATTACATCAAAAGTATTCCTGGTATTGCCAGTAATAATTTTGTCCTTCAAAAATATAATCATGTCAGTAATGTATGGCTGGTAATTTATTGCTGGTAATAATTTCTTTACAAAAATATATTGCTGATATTAAGACCTATTTTACACTTTCATAGTGTGTTGACCCCAGTTTTAGGAGTTAACTAATTGCCCATAGTGTAGAAGTCAAGTGACTTACCTGCCAACATGGCTGCCTCCTTCTGTTTCCTTGTAAAGCAAGCCAAACTGACTTGAGTCATTCATGGAGAAATATATAGGTGAATAAAGACCCCTCATGCAAATGTATTGGGCAGGTCCATTCTAGCAAAATGGACCAACCTAACTGATGTATTAGGCACTCTCCTATAAAATAAGGTAAAATCAGTTGCGAACCTAACAGCTGCTACCATTACGTGTCAGGATGGGCCTGGGAACACCAGCAATTAAGAAGGGATTCGACGCCCCTCAAATCCTCCTTATCAATTCACTGATATCTATTTCATTTATCCCGAGCAACTGCTGGAGGGGTACTGAGATGATCCCTGGGAACCCACTGACAAATATTAATGGCTCCCTGAGAAGCCAATGACAAATATCAATTTCATAATCTGAAGGATCTCTCTTCCGATGAATCTGGCCAATCCCCGGATGTTGGTATCGTACGCGTCTACTGATTCACCGGTCTATTTAATTTGTCTCCGCTTTCTATGCCTTCCAAAAATGCCTTCTTCAGCATAAGCTCTATCATATCTAAATCCTTCCATCTACATTATTCTAATCCTCCTCACTCAATTACAGACAGTGCTAAAGCGTCCCCTTCCAGAACCAAGAGTAAAACTTGCAAGGCCAGGGATCGTTTGCAACCTGGCAACCAATTTCCCCATTGTTAGGCGGGCAATTACGTCTCTCTCGACACTGAAAGGCTTCACTGCCACTGATTAAGCATAATTTCCCATCCATGATAGCCGAGATAGCTTGTCGTTTGAAAGGGCAAAACAATTTGTTTCTCTTTCCACACGCTTCTTGTTTTCCTTCGTTCTTTCTCTTTTACTATACTTCATTTGATCGTCCGTCAAGTTGTATGATACTTGATCAAGCTGGTATATACCCGAACTCCTCACGAGGCAGGATGTGGCATAAGGCCAAATTTTATCTGGGGGCGATCGGAGCCCGTAGTCTCTAGCAAAAATTCCCCGTAACCCCCGCATGCACGGAATCAGGTTAGTCTACCTCTCCAGACGAGACTCTGCCTTTCGGCAAAGCCTCGTCTGTGTTCCTCTGCTTTTGAGCAGAGAGGTCGACGTGTCAATTATCAAGCCTAGTATGTACCAAAGTTCCCTTCAAGGCAGGAGGCGACACAAGACCAGTTTTTACGTAGAGCAATTCCGAGACCGTGGGTTCGGGCAAAAAATTCCCCGTAGAACCCGCATACACGAGGTCAGGTTTGTCTACCTCCCCAGACGAGCCACTGCCGACGGGCAGAGTCTCGTCTGTTTTCCTCTCTGTCCGAAAGCAGAGAGGTCGACAATAACTCTTGATCAAGGCTTTTCACCAAATAATTTCTCATTGCTAGCCAGTTTTCTACCCACAATTCCCTGTTTTATTTTTTTTGTTTTGTTTTGTTTTGTTTTTACCATCCATTATAATTATGGGTAAGGCAGGTAACCCTAACCCTGTCCTAACCCTTACGACACAATTCTTTTAAACTCTGTCGCGTTCTCTGTCGTTATCTCTGCGTATTTTAACTTCTTGCTTTCGTCTCTGTTTTTCTCATTCTTTTTTTTTTATTCTCTCTTTCTTGTTCTATAATATCTTTTATCTTTTAATTTCCTCCTGTGTCTTTTCTCCCCCCCCCATCTCTCTCTCTCTCTCTCTCTCTCTCTCTCTCTCTCTCTTTCTATATATATATATATATATATATATATGATGTGGATGTGTATAAGATATATATATATATATCTTATACACATCCACATCATTTTCTGACTACTCGTTCATTTTAATTAATCATTTACAAGAGGAAACCAATCCCGAAATGCAATTTTCAGACAAAAAAGAAGTGAAATACCAATCTCTTTTTTCATTCTTTCCCGACCAAATGAAATAAAGCGGACGATAGACGCCAAATTATGCCTTTACAAAATGCAGCAGTTATTCGATTGTCCGTATTTGAAGATTTTCCCTTATACGAAATTAGTCGTTGTCGCAAAAGGGAATTCCTGATAAACATCGTGAATATCAAATGAATCACTCTACGGCTGTTATGTCTTTAAAGCCGAAAATGTCTGCAGGCTGCATGCAAAGAGACTCGAGAATTGACAGTGAGAGAATTCGATCTGAGTATTCCAGAGACCGATGTTGAATGTCAGTTTCTCACGTCATGTGAAGAAATCTTTTGACAAAACATCGAAATTGTCCATGTGATTTTTGGTTTTTCCAAAACCTGAAATCGCCAGTGAAAAGACTTCCAAACCTGGATGAAATTTAAGAGAAAGTAATTCGGATGATTTTGAGAAAAGCGTTTTTTTTAATTCACCCTAAGCAAGGCAAAACACCAGTGATTATTGAGTGTCTGAGAATACGAGAAAAAATAAGATTACAATAAAAGAACAAGAATCAAGACAGAAGATAACGATTGAGATAAGCATTTAAATTTTTCAATATCAAAGTTGACTGGCAAGCAAAAGATTCTTGATAAATACAAAAATCTGCAATGTTATTGGTCCTAACCTAGCATCTCTGCTTCAGTCACTTTTCCACCACTGTAATGTAGTTTCCCTGCGCCATTTCTATAAATATTTTCATGTTAATTGTTCTAATGAACTATCCTCTACGGCTTAAATATGGTCTTAAACAGCTACTATTTATGACGATAAATCACATCCGGCAGCAAAGCCTTTGATCGGGTGATAAGAGGTTTTGAGGAGCGTACAACCACCTCTTAATTGCTCTTGTTCACAGGTCTAAACTGACCCGGGGTGGATCCCAGTTATAGCCAAATAAATACTAGAAATACATTTTTACTTAAAAGCTTTACCAACAATGTCTATTTGTAGCAAAATTAACAATGAAACATTTTTAAAGCAGAATGACCAATAGATTTTAAAGCCATAAAACTATGTTCAAAATATTTAGATTTCTGCATTAAATAACCCATAGAGGTATTGATATACCGTTAAAAAAAAGCAACCAACCAACAGTATTGAGCCTAATTTTCCAGTATTCAAATTTTCCTTAATAAATGATAAAAATGTTTTGAATTTTTCTTTTTCCTTTTCTTGCTTTCATTTTTCGAACCTCGACTCAAATAAGGTATATTTCTTCTTTCTTTTCATTGACCTTAAAATTTTGGCCGGCAATTTTTTCAAGACAAGAGAACAAAAATTATAGCGGGTGGGCCCCGGAATCGGTTCATTTTTTCTCTTTTATTCAGGAAGAAATCCCAGCATGCATCTCTAACATTTGCGGAGTGGAATGTTCTTAGCAAGCATTCCTAACGGAGATTGGTCTGCTGATGCGACCGTTTTAGGATCATATCGGAAAATTGTCGGCTCATGTCGATCCCAAACATTGCAATTTCTCTTAGAGACCTTCCACAAACTCACATTATCCTTCGCTTATTCTAAATTTAATTCTGCTACGGGCTTTATGAGAGTGGAATCCTAATTATTAGTTTTGCTATTAGCTTCATCAAAGTGATAGTTCAGTGGAATTCCCATTCATTTTCATCTGGTTTCTTTGATAGCGCTATAAAGATAGATCTATTGTGGTCTTCCAGTATTTCACCGCTGTCTTATATTTCGTTTATCACTTCAGTAACCTTATCAACCCCCAAATTGTCAAAAGCTTCATTATCTCTCTCACGATCTGATGCTGATCTAACCCCAGCTTCTGATATTACGGATCAGTGCATGTTTTCTGTTTTGTGTTTTTTTTCTCCGTTTAGATTAACTGTCAATCTCCTAATGTGATATAAAAATTTAACAATCTTAAAATAAAGGAATTTGATACCAGTAAAGATTTTTACTGCGCACTTCGACGTGATGTAATGGTTAGCAAGCTTGTCTCGCTAGATCGATTATGACTGAACAGTGAGTTCGATCCTCACAACGTGCTCGTACTTTCGGCCTTGTGCCACATCTAAGCTATGCTTAGAAAATGAAAGGAACACACTATCTCTCTGTCAATCTCTAATATATATATATATATATAAATATATATATATAATCACTTTTTCTATCTCTATCTCTCATATATATATATATATATGTGTGTGTGTGTGTGTGTGTGTGTGTGTGTGTGTGTGTGTGTGTATTTATGTTACATCCGCCTCCTGGGTATGACGATAAACTACATCCGGCAGCAAGGCCTCTAATTAGAAGGTTTTGGGGAGCGTGGAACCAAGCGGTGGTTTTCCCAGGTACACCCTACCCCGGGGGTGGTAACACTTCTTATGGTCCCGACTATCGGCAAATAGTTAATCCCCAAAGTGCAATCAAAACACTATGAAGGTATAAAAATATTGCTAGCAATGAAAATCCTGTTGGAAATTACACGCACACAAGCGCGCACACTTTCTCTATATCTCTATTTCTATATATATATATAATCTTTTTAGGCACGTCTGATTAAATAAATTACAAACATTATGCCTGCTTATTTTTAGCATAATCCGTTCATATTCACGGATATTTTTTTACAAATCAAATGATGGAAGAAATCTAGTGTAACAGTAAAAATCGCTTTTATTTCCCAAGTACTTCCCATCTCTTTCTCAGACCATCATCAGGGGTGAAACTTGTAAGCTACACATAATTTTTGCTTTACCAGTTGCACCCCTGAAGATGATCTCCGAAAGAGCTGGAAAGTACTTGGAAAATAAAAGTGATTTTCACTGTTATAGTGCATTTCTTGCCTTATTTAATTGTAACATACGGAAAATATTCGTGAATATGAAAGGATTATAACAAAAATGTTTGCAATTTATTCAGACAGACAGGCACGCGCACACACATACACACACACACACACACACACACACATATATATATATATATATATATATATATATATATATATATATATATAGTCGACTCTCCCGTCGAATTCGACGTATGAGGGTCAAGCAGATCAGTTCCCAGGAAACCGACAGCCCGACAACAGCACATGAGATTTGATTATAGTGGTGAAGGTTTCGTGCAGGACCAGCCACACTTTTTGAACGGCCGAATACAGAAACCTGGTGCACTACGTGCCACAAGGTCTCCAAACGACCCTCCGCAGGTTTTGAATTCAGAGTTGTTCTTCTCCTAGACCAGTTGCCATCCAAGGCTATAGAACCCAGTCTGTCCTGCTATTTACCCATAGCTGGAGGGAGAAGAAGAGGATTCACACCTTTCCCAAGGGTATTAGCTCGTAAGTGAATATACTGGATTCCTCAATCCAAGCCGCTATCCATTACTTCAAAAATATGATTCCATCGCTACATAAGAGTTCTCATGTTTCAAAACAAGAGCCGAAAACTTCAATATAATTATTTGAATTAAATTGAATTAAAGTACCAAGCTCTGTTCCATCTTCAAGCGAAATTTTTTTGGGAATAACTAATTCTTGAAATTTACGCGTTTTATAAGCATATTCATTATTAAAATTACTATGGTAACGGCTAGAGCAATTATTTAAAAAAAAGGGGGCGTAAGGCTTAATAATTTGTATCAATATCTCAGTTTCATTCAAAGAGGTCAAGTCAGGGTAAGGTTGGAGTTTCATACATATATACATATATATATTGATTGTAATACACGGAAAAATATCCGTGAACATGAAAGGATTATGCTAAAAATAAGCAAACATAATGTTTGTAATTTATTTAATCAGACATGCCTAAAGGAATTCGCTGCATAAATTATATATCGTTTTTTTGTTTCCGGTCTTCCATTTTGACTTCCAAAGACTCTTCTTCACCGCCACTGCAAAGAGAATTTCTGTAGAATGTGTCGTTTTGCAATTTAGTCTTTGCTTTGGGCTTTACTTTTAACCATTTTACCTTTTACTTTTCATATACGAGAAACTGGGAGGAGAACACTCCCTCAGTTATGACTAAAGTAAACTTTAGAGGGCGAAACTGTATTTCTAAATCGGTTATTAATTACTCTGTCGTCTGTCAAGCGACTCTTTTCCAAATGCGCAAATGTCTTAGATGTTCTTCAAACCACATTTAGGGTTATTACTTGTCCCGTTGTCTTGCAACGACTAACCCATTTTTCTTTGTGATCGTTACGCGGTTCCGTCTCCATAATTATCAAACAATTCGTTGTCTTCTTTTTCCCTTCCTAATTTTGCACTTTTTCTCATAATTGTCGTAGCTTTTTTCTGGTATTCTCCATTTTATTGTACGTTGTAAAACTTGATCATTTATTCTTCGGTCCTTTTTTTTTTTTTTTGTTTTTTATATGGATGCATAGTTGTACAGAGGAGTAATGGATAGCGGCTTGGATTGAGAAACTGGAGAGCCGAGTTCGAATTCCAGTCGGATCCATTATATTCACTTACTTGCTAATAACATTGGGGAGTATATAAATCCTCTTCTCCCCCCAGCTATGGATAAATAGCAGGACAGACGGGGTTCTATAGCCCTAGGTGGCAACAAGTCTAGGAGGAGGTGACTCTGAATTCAAAACCGGCCTGGAGAGGGTTGGGCTGCATCAGGCTATCAAGAAACAGCACTTCTGCTGTGGTTGCAGTACATATGGTGCTCCTACGACCCTAAGGGTCACGGGATAAAAATTAGTTATACCAATATGATCGACATATTAAATAGTGTTGGAAATTTGGATAATAATAAAAAAAAAACATTAATTTTTAATACGTACACTAATTTTTTAGATAGACTGTATTATTATTTTATTTAATTATTTTATTATTTTAAAATTTAAAAAATATCCAAGTGTCAAACTATTAGCACATGTCGTCTGCTAGTTTAATGATTTTTTAATATTATAAATTAATTGATTTAAAATATGTCTTTTTTTTCGCTCCACAGTTCTAACCATGTTTCAAAAATGGAAGCTAAAAGCTTCGAATTTAATTTTGTAATTAAATTAAAGACATTAGTTCTATTTCAGCCTCAAGCGAATTTTGGTGTAACTTTTAAAATTACTGGGTTTTAAAGGCACAGCAAAAAATCATAATTCACGTTTCCAAGGATACAGAGAAATCCATTCATCCAGACAAGGGGCGGTTGCGTGTTCATTATCGCTGTATTTTGATGTATCAGTTATTAGTTACGTTTTGGTAGGGGTAAGGATGTGTTTTTCAATGAATTCTGACATCCGTTAAATGCATGTCGTCTGGATTTTTTTTTTTTATTGTTAACGGCAAAAATTCTTACGGCATTTTTTTCTATTTGTATATTTAAAGATTTTTGGTGGGTGTTTAGGTTAGAATACGTTTTATTTAACTACGATTTTAAAAATATTTTCACTTTTAATTTCTATTCTTTTTAAAACAAGTAAATGTATTAGAATCACTTACAGTATGTAGAATTATTTTCACTTTTAATTTTTAATATACTATATTTCTTTTTAAAACAAGTAAATGTATTAGAATCACTTACAGTATGTAGAATTATTTTCACATCAAGTATAAGTATGTATATTACTAGATATATACACACACATACACACACACACACTAGTAGGAATAGGTGTCTAATCCGTTTATTTTGTCCATATAGGGTCTTACTGTACGTATGCAAATTGACTCGTTTGTGTTTAGCCATGCTTTGGAGATGGTCATAAAAAAATTCTCGATAATACACTTTCAAGTTGCTAGCCGTGTTTTTTTGTTTGTTTTTTTTTTTTTTTTTGTTTTGTTTTTGTTTTTTGTTTTTTTTTTTTTTTTTGGGGGGGGGGTTCTAGTATTATTGTTACGTAAACGTCCACAATCGCAGGCGTCAACGTCCAAATTTCTTCTGATAATAATTTTCCGTTTCACTGAACAGTTTCTGGGTATACGCGAAACTTATAGCACAACTCTCTTCTTCATGGTGTAAGAGGTTCGTTCTTAGTAAAATAATATGCAAATTTTGAAATACTAATTTCTTTCAAACGTATCATCTTCAGCATCCTAGAATAACAACGAAACATACTATACCATGATGGCCGTCTTAGTGGTGAAATTGCTAAAATTAACTCGGCTGCAGTGATATGTAAATGACTACCTTATTAGCATAGCTAAATTATGGACTATAAAAGCCCAAGGCAGCAAGGATAGATTAGCTCTCGGTATGCAAGATAAACGACTCCTACTGGACTGATAAAATACGAAGGAGCAGACTTCATCTTCAACACGCAAAATATCTTTAGCTTTTTATTTGAGAGTTCCATTTAGGGCCAGTTAGGTCTCTGTCAATACGCTGACGGCATGATGAATAAATTTAACATCTAAATTGTTTGTCCATTTAAAAAAAAATCTATTCATTTTTTTTTAATTTAAAGAATGATTTTATTTATTACTTAATAATTTTTTAAAAGTTTAATATATATATATATATATATATTTTGTTTGAATTTTGTCACTATTTATATTCAGACTATTGTGCTCATCTTTGTTGTTATCACACCGTTTCGGCCGTTGTATCCTCCGGCCTTCCTCATGCGTATATCGATCTGGGTAACCTACAGGTAATTCTCAACTGAATCTTTTATTTAATCTACGGTGTTAGACTGTTCTCGTTCCACTGCCCATGTCTAGGGATATCTCGTCTAGTTCTTATTTTTAGTACTGCTCAGTTAATGCTTGCCCTGTTTCCACTGAATCCATGTACACACTGCCCTGTCCAGGGATTGACTGAACCCTTTATTTAATCTACGGGGTTAGACTGTTCTCGTTCCACTGCCCATGTCTAGGGATATCGCGTCTAGTTCTTATTTTTAGCACTGCTCAGTTAATGCTTGCTCTGTTTCCACTGAATCCATGTATATACTGCCATGTTCATGGATTGAACTGAACCCTTTATTTAATCTACGGGGTTAGACTGTTCTCGTTCCACTGCCCATGTCTAGGGATATCGCGTCTAGTTCTTATTTTTAGCACTGCTCAGTTAATGCTTGCTCTGTTTCCACTGAATCCATGTATATACTGCCATGTTCATGGATTGAACTGAACCCTTTATTTAATCTACGGGGTTAGACTGTTCTCGTTCCACTGCCCATGTCTAGGGATATCTCGTCTAGTTCTTATTTTTAGTACTGCTCATTTAATGCTTGCCCTGTTTCCACTGAATCCATGTACACACTGCCCTGTCCAGGGATTGAACTGAACCCTTTTTTAATCTACGGGATGAGACTGTTCTCGTTCCACTGCCCATGTCTAGGGATATCCCGTCTAGTTCTTATTTTTAGTATTACTCAGTTATTTCTCGACCTGTTTTCGCCACCGCATCTTCGTGATATCGCTTTGCTTGGGGATGAATTTTCGTTTTTAAATCAACTTTAGAAGGAACTGGAAACCCAATCCAGGAAACAATGTATAAACCTCTACTCACCTTCAAAAACTGTGGAGGAGTGCGCACAGGACGTTGAGCAAATCTATCGGCTCCTATTATGGAAAAATAAATAGTTAATAAAAGTTAAATCTTTAGGCGTAGATACAGACTTTAGTATGAACCGGAAGACCAGTACTAAACAGTAAACTCTAGATAAACATCTACTCCAATTTAAAAGAAGGGAGAGGAGTGTCACGAGGGCCATAGGCGAATCTATCTATTCCTGTTGAAGAAAAATAAATTAAATAGTAAGTAAAATTTCAGAGTTTAGGCGGGGACATTAGAAGTATAGAGTTGAAGTAGACTTTAGAAGCAACCGGAAATCCAATCCTGAACAGGAAACAAGGGTACTATTTTTCAGAAAACCGGAGAGGAGTGTGAACCTGGAGATAGGCGTACCTATCTATCTATCTATCTAATTGATTAAAAAATACGGTTTATTATCGGTACATATTTCTATCTCTTTTGGGTTCATCTCGCTGGAGCGGTTGAATAAATTCAGCGAGAAGACGCATCTATATCTTATTTCTCTATTTCTCCCTCCCACGCCACATTTATTTTCACATCGATTTCTATTAAAATTCAGTCTGTAATTTTAGTTCGTCTGTGTTTCCTCCATATTTTTTCAGTCAATATAAAGAAACTGGAAGCTTTACTTGAGTTCATTCTTTGTTTTCACCATTTTTTTGCTTTTTGTCTTCTTCCGCACCAATTTCAGCAAGAAAAGTTCTCCCATTTTTTTTTTATCCCGACAAAGAGTGCTTCCATTTGATAGCAGATCTTCTCAGACTAAGGCATGGTATTTTTTTATTCGAATTTATTTGTTCAATGATAGAATTCTGCTGGTGAATCTCTGAGGCAAAAGTAATAATTTTCTTAAACCCGAACAATGGATTGAAATGTCAAATATTCACAAATTTTGAACTGAAATTGCACGAAATCACACACACACACACACACATAATATATATCGACACTCGATAATTGCTTCGGCATGAAACTCCGAGCAGTGCAATCCATGTAAGGTATTTTGTACATACCTCAATGTATATTAAATAGCTCTGTCATTTAATATTGAGCACTATTTTTTATTACACTATAGATCATTTATATACGATTGCTCGCTCGTACATGTACTTATTTTTACCCATTCAGTTTATATATATATATATATATATATATATATATATATATATATATATAATTATTTATTTAAAAATATGATTCCATCGCTACATAAGAGTTCTCATGTTTCAAAACGAGCCGAAAACTTCAATATAATTATAATTATATTGAAGTTTTCGGCTCTTGTATTGAAACATGAGAACTCTTATGTAGCGATGGAATCATATTTTTAAATAAATAATTATATTTATGCTCTACTTTTGTATCGAGTACTGTTTTTTAAAAATAATAATTAAAATACTAAAGAACTTTGGATTATTTACCTAACGAGTTCTTTCCTATTTTCTATATAGTTTCACACACATACACACACACACACACACACATACATACATATATATATATATATATATATATATATATATATATATATATATATATATATTATATCATAATAGAATAGAATAAAAACATTTTACATCACTACAAAAAAGCTTTCATGTTTCAGTACTAAGATTGTACTTCCTCTGGCGATGGTAGATAACTTGTGATAAAAAATGATTTATTAGAGAAATTTTAAAATAAATCGTTACCTCTTTTCGGAAGTTAAATGAGGCAAAATGTCAGAATTAAAAATATACTCATGAGTATGTAAAGATTAACCAATTAAAGATCAGATCTACGCTAAAATATAAAAATGAGGTCATAGCAAGGTGGGAAGTATTTTTACATGTAATGAAAAACTGACACTTAGTCATGTCATCTAACGATATTAGGAAACATGGCAGCGACAAATGTATTATAGATGTAACCAAGTCAGATGTGCTGATTTGTTAAAGTAGGCATAAAGTTATCAGAAATAAATATTTTTCTTTTTAATTAAAAAAAAATTAATATACTCAGGAAGCTTCTTAAAGGTGCCAATTAATAAAATGTGTAAAGTTGCTAATTATACTGAATAGACGGTAAAACATGGTAATATTAAAGTTGAATAAATCGAATAAATATTGGCTATATAATTGTAATACGTAATTATTTATTAAAAAAAACTTTATATTTTAAGCTAAAGGTAGACAATGCCGGCATAACACCTTTAATTCATTTCTTTGGTTTAACAGAACTTTATTGTTAGGAAACTTTTATATGCAATTTTCAATTTTTCTTGTAAACACAGACAACATGGATCATGTAAGGATTTACAAGTTCTAGTTATATATATATATATATATATATATATATATATATATATATATATATATATATATATATATATATATTCTCCGGTCTATCTAATGTCTCCGCTTTCTATGCCTTCCGAAAATGCCTTCCGAAAATGCCTTCTTCAGCATAAGCTCTATCATATCTAAATCCTTCCATCTACATTATTCTAATCCTCCTCACTCAATTACAGACAGTGCTAAATCGTCCCCTTCCAGAACCAAGAGTAAAACTTGCAAGGCCAGGAATCGTTTGCAACCTGGCAACCAATGTCACCATTGTTAGGCGGGCAATTACGTCTCTCTCGACACTGAAAGGCTTCACTGCCACTGATTAAGCGTAATTTCCCATCCATGATAGCCGAGATAGCTTGTCGTTTGAAAGGGCAAAACAATTTGTTTCTCTTTCCACACGCTTCTTGTTTTCCTTCGTTCTTTCTCTTTTACTATACTTCATTTGATCGTCCGTCAAGTTATATGATACTTGATCAAGCTGGTATATACCCGAACTCCCCACGAGGCAGGATGTGGCACAAGGCTGATTTTTATGTGTAGGCGATCGGAGCCCATAAGCCTAGCGTACACGCGTTCGGGTTTGTCTATCTCTCCCGACGAGACTCAGCCCGAGATTTAATGAGCCGTGTCGGTTTGTGACACAAGGTCTAATTTTAACGTGGAGACCCGAGTGTTTCCAATAAGACCAACTTAGGCCGCTAGCCTAAGCTGGTCTTAGCTTGTCCAAGCTGTTCTTAGCTGGTCATAGCCGGTCATACCACTGCTACGTAACAGATGTTACGCAACGGTGAGGAGATCAAGGGAGGTTAGAGGCCTCCGGCACGGAACGGATACTGCAGCATCCATCCCGACGAGAAAACCCCACTTGTACACCTCTACCAATCCCTGCTGATGAATCCGGTGTAGAAGCCGCCAGACGAGACTCCGCCCTTCGGCATAGCCACGTCAGGGTTCCTCTCCGCCCGAAAGCTCAGAGTTCGACATGTCAGTCTTGATCCATGATCAAGCTGGTATTTAACTGAACTCCCCACGAGGCAGGATGTGGTACAAGGCCGATTTTTATGTGGTTTTAGACCCGGGCAAACAAGCATACTAAAATCTATTGAAATTCTCAGAATGCCATATTCACGTGACATAAACGAAAATCATATATAATATTAAAACAACCTATGTAATGAAACTACCCTTTCTTTTTTCTTTTTTTTACTCCAAGCAAGGCGAGAATGCCACTAAGACGCAAGGGACGACTGGGTATGAAAGAGAAGAAAACTTTAGAAAGTAACCGGAAATCATATCCTAAACAGAAAACAAGGAATATGCCTTTACTCCTGTTCAAAAGACCGAGGAGGAGTGTGAACCGGACGATTGACGAATCTGTCTACTCCTATTAACCAAGGGCTTACGGTCACATTACGTTGAAACACCGGTTCCCGTACAATCACCGAAGTTAAGCATCGATGACTCTGGCCATTACCTAGATGGGTGATCGCTTAGGAATAATCAGGCACTGTAAGCTTAGATGTGCGGATGGTGTACACTGTAATGGATTATGGCTTGAAATTGTTAATCGGAGAGCCGAGTTCCAATTCCGGTTGGGTTCGTTATATTTCCTCTCACCCACTTCAGCTACGGGTTAAGAAGTAATACTTGTATCACTAAAAGCATCTCAAAAAAATTCTTACAATCTAAAAATATTTTCTGGCTTTAAATAACCTGAAAACGAATCCATCCATCAATCAATCTGTTAACCAGCCATATTGAACAAATTCATCTCGAACTATCAATTTTACAGAACACCAAAAATACTTTTTCTGAATATTGAAATTCAAACTAATTGCCACTTGCAAATCAAATACAAAATAATTAACAAAAATACTGAATTCAAAATTATCGTATAAAAAAAAATAGTCGAGGCCAAAAATGGCTAATTGTAAAACCCCAAGAGGCAACAACACGGTCGTTATTACACACACACAAAAAAAAAAAATAGAAACCCCATATTGTAGCCGATTGCACATGAATTAAGGTCCTGACAAAATTAAGAAGATAAGAGCAAAGAACTTTCGGCAAACTTGATATTTGTGCCCTCAAAAAAAGCGACAGTTTTCTTCTTGACACTACTATTGTTTTGACTTCACACTCCGGAAATGTTTGTTTTATAAAGCGACGATTAAAACTGGAATAAAACCTAAACAATTGAAATTGAATTTATACATTTTCTTCTTGAAAATTAAAAAAAAAATATTATTTTATTCTTATTTATATTATTAATATTAATATTTTTTTATTTTTTATTTAATATTTTATTATTATTAATAATAATATTATTTTTATTATTATTATTTCATTATTGTTTGTTCTTGAAAATAATATCAAACACTACATATTACACTGGTTTTTCGACCCAAATGTTGTTGGGCAATGGGCCCATGTTTATGGGCTATTCTTTCACGCTGAATCTGAAAATCAAGTCAATTTTTTCCCATCACATCACGTTTTCTCAGTACGGATAATTTCTATTTTTCTTAAAATAAACGAAAATGCCTAATTCACAGGGATATGCCACGGCTGAAATATGCGTGTATGAGTGACATAGTTGAAACATTTCTTTTCATGTTAAAATGATTTATCATTCAAGAAAAAGTATTTAAATAACTTTCAAAATGAATTCTAAGCTATTTCAGTTCAGATAAGCTGACCTGAAAATGATTTTATGAGAGATATTTCACTGGAAAATGTTCTTGTGCCCTCAATGTTCTCAGCTTTTTAAAAATTTGTGATTTGTGTTTCTTCTATACTTTTCATAGAAGCTCTTTAGAAGTCATTTAAGAACAGCGATTTTAGTTTTTTAGCCGTTTTCATTTTAATCCTGAAATCGTCATAAGATTTTATCATATCCCTTGAATATACGGTCTGGTATTGTCATGCAGTCTGTATAACATGCATAGGAAGATCGATAAATGATGGCTGTTATTTGAGACTAGCAAGATTAGAATTTTCTTTATGAGCGCTTAAAATAGCCACCAAATACCAGATAGGCATAGGCACTTTTTTTTTTTACCCATTCCTAACACCACCTTGTCTGACCAAAATATTTATACAAGGCAGTTTGACATCTTGGTGCTTATTAACATAATTGAAAAGCGATTCGTTCACGTTTTGGCATGTCCTTATATGTAGGGAGAAAGGTTTCATCAGGATCTCAAGATAACAGAAAAAAGATACAAAGGCAGATGGGATGTTAATATGATGGCTGATTTCTGCTGAAGCATCAAAAGAGATCAACCTTTCCAAAAGAACCGTAGGGTTTCCAAAAAGACACGATTTATAACTTTGGATGGACAAAAATGAATGTATTTTTCATTCCTTTGTATCTTCGTTGTCTGTTTTGATTCAAAAATTGATGACACGTTTGTCTTAATTTAATTTTGTGTGAGATTTTTTTCTGAAAACTTTTTCTGAGCTGAAAATGCATCCTTTAAATTATTAGGTTACTTTTTCTTTTACAAGTTATTCGAAGCTAAAAACGTTTAAGGTTGGTTCTACTTGGCCCTGGTGATACACTGTTAAATAGGATTTGGGCCTATTTTAAGAAAAATAGAAATTATCTGTACTGAGAAAACGTAATGTGATCGGAAAAAATATACTTGATTTTCAGATTCAGCGTGAAAAAATAACCCAGAAATATGTGCCCAACATTTGAGTTAAAAAAAATGTCGGCCATTGTTGGCAATATAGAAAAATAAATCATGTAAGTTATTTACAAGATTTTTTTTTTTTATTGTAAAAACAATACTAATTAAAGCAAGGCAATATTTATCAATTTACAAAGAAATATGAAAACAATTTTTTAATTGTGAACATTTTACTAAATTATTAAAATGTGTAAATCAATAAGTAATACTTGTTTATCATTTTATAAATTTTGAATCAATTGACAATTAGCATAAATGATATGAATAGTGTGAAGAAGAATAACGTTGATTATTTTTGTTGTTAATTCTCAAGAACGAAAAAACGTAAATTCACTCTCCTCATATGGCTTAGCTTTTATTACAACTGCAATCCGTCCTGGGTAAGACAATAAACTACATCCGACAGCAAGGCCTTTGATCAAAAGTTTTTGAGGAGCTTGGAACCAACTCTTAGTTACTGGTGTCCTCAGGTCCATCATGACCCAGGGTGGTAGCACCTGTAAGGGTCCCAGCCAAACAGTTAACTCCCCAAAAGAGGGTCAAAATACTATGAAAGTATAAAAATAAGTTTTAATACCAGCAATACTTTTTGGGAAAAATTATTACCAGCAATACATTTTTGAAAAAAAATATTACCATCAATAAAAATCTTGTCGGCATTAAATAACCCATTGACGTTGATATGCTGTAAAACAAAACAATTGCAATTATCGCTTTTTAAAGCAACAAAATTGTCGAAGAGTGATGGTTGTTAAAACATTAGCGGTGAAGAGTCTCTTTGACACTTCGTTTATTTTGCATAACACAACGCATAGATGGGCTTCACCGAAGATAGTAGTAAATAACATTAGCATTTTCAATTTACAAAATGCTAATTACATTACAGGTCACTCAGTATGGTAATTTTCTAAGCGTAGCTTAGATATGGCACAAAACCGAAAGTATGGGATGCTCGGTTAGGAAGGAACTCACTATTCAGTCGTAATTGAGCTAGCGAGATATTCTTGCTAACTATTATACCACGTCTGAGTGTTCCAAGTCACCCGAATGCTTTAAAAATACAATGTTGCACAAACAAAGTTTAAATAGCTAGATGCATAAATCTAAGAGTTCTGGAGCTGTAACGATATTATTAGAAGAAATGATAAAATCAATAATTTTCATATGACTAAATACTTCAAACTCGAATTCATTCTTAACAAGCATTCATAATTTGCAAATCGCTACCCTCTCACTTAAAAACAAAATTATTACGACAAACAACGAAGAAATAATTAAAATGAAACTCTCATCAATCATGTCTTTCCAAATTATACTATTGATGAAAAAATAATAAAGCTTTGGCTCACTTTCCCGACGCCGTAACGTAGATTACTTTTCTATAAACACTTTCATGGTAATTGTTCTGATGAGGTTTCCTCTTGGGTAAATTAGACTTTATGAATTTAAGCACAATACTAGATTCTGGTGAGAATCTATCTTAGATATTTATTTATTTTTTACCATTCGTCATCGCTTAGAATTTTGCTGTCACATTTGGTCTGGTTTTTCTGCTATCTAGTTAGAGATCTTTCATAAAATCCGAAGAATCTACAATGTTATCAGTTCTGACCTAGCTCCTCGGCTTCAGTCACTTTCCAACCGCCGTAACATGGCTGCCATCTGCTTTTTGTATAAATAATTTCTTGCTAATTGTTCTGATGAACTTTCCTCTATGGATTTATGAATTTAAGCGCAGTACTAAATTGTCGGGAAGGTCTCACCGATTTTCAGTCGAAATAACAAGATCTAACCACTTAAGTTCTATCGCACTTCTTTCTTGTGGCACTCTCTTCCGGCTTCTTGCTTTGATCATCAAACATTGAATTGCAATGTCAATCCTTATCTCTTAATTCTTGTTCTTTTATTGTCCTCTCTCCTTAACAGTAATTTTTCCCGTATTCTCTAACATTCAGTAACCCTTTGCATCTTAGTGGCTTTATTGCCTTTGATCTTCAAAAATTGAAATGCAATGTCAATCGTTATTTTCTGCCTTAGCTTCTGTTTGATAAAATTTTGGTTTACTCATGTAAGTAGAACCCTCACCAAAAAAAATATATATATATATATCTCAGGTCTTATATTCACAGTTGGTGCATCTGGTAGGCTACTATTTACCCATATACTGTAGATTACTAGTATATTTGTCTATATTTATGAGAAGTGGCATTACAACCACTCACACTATAGCCGCAAGTTCTATGCTAACAGTTTCTTCTCACACTTCTCACTTGTGGAACTCTCTTCCGGCTTCTTGCCTCCTAGTCAACGTTGATCTTCAGAAACTTAATGTAATTTCGTTATCTTCTGTCTTCTTAATTCCTGTTTTTATAGTTCTCTCGCTTTAATGTTTCTTTTTCTTATTCTTTCACACTTAGTAACCCCCTTGTGTCTTAGTGGCTTTATTGCCTTGATTGCGGTGAAATATTTTTTTTAAATCCTTAAAATATGACGAATGACAAAACATTCCAAAATGGCGTAGAACGAATATAATTAACTTCATTCACTTTCCCACCACCATAAAGTTGCTTCCCTCTGCCTTTTCTACAAATACTTTCATGGTAATTGTTCTGATAAACTTTCCTCTATGGTACCTAGACTCTATGAATTTAAGCGCAGTACTAGATTGGCGGTGAGGTCTCAACATTTTACAGTTGAAATAGCTAAGATGTAACTAAGTTTTTATGTTAATAGTTTCTTCGATCTAACTTGTGGAATTCCCTTCCGACTTCTTGCTTCCCAGTCAATTTTGCATTTAAATTTTTGAAGATCAATCTCAATTGTTATCTTCTGTCTTAATTCTTGTACTTTCTTCTTAATAGTAATTTTTCTCATATCCTCTAACATTCATTAACCCTTTGCATCTTAGTGGCTTTATTGCCTTTCAATTTTGGAATATCAATGTCAGTCATTATAATTTGTCTTAATCTTTTGTTCTCTCTCGTTTTCTTTTTATAGCCATTCACACTGACTGGGACACAAGGCGGGGGAGGGGGTCATTGACTTTGTTACCTTGCTTGAGGTAAAATGAAAAAAAATAATAATAAACTAGGAAGAAAAATAAATTACTGGGTTCTTTAGTAATCAAGTACAAACGCGGTAACAAAGCGAGTTCACGAAAATCAATGCTTTTCTCTCAAAATCAAGCGCCAACATCAAGAAGATTTGTTCGAATCCAAAGATGTGCTCCACTCATCAGTATACAATAATCTTATCTACTCCAAGTCGATAATGTTTATGTATCCTCTTCATCCTCATAATCTTTACTTCCTAGTAATCCTCTAACTTGAGTAACTCTCGAGCCTTGTACTGTGTGAACATTAACATAAAAAGATAGACATGAGCAGACATAGACTGATAAAATGATAGCTTAATGGATGTTATGCCTGGCGTCTGACTCATTCAGAAATGTCTAATCAGTTCTGTAAATTTTCAGATATAACGACAATATATCTGTAAAAGGACGATATGAATAAAGGCAAAAAGAAAACTTATCTTAGCTGACGCGTTTTGTTCCCTGATGGACTTTATCAAGGGAAATGGGAAGATTTTATTTCCACACTGTTGTTGTAAACGTGCTATAGTTTTTATTTATTGTGTGTACGTATGTATTTATTGTATTGGAGAGATGTATAACTCTTTCTGCAAACAAAGCATTTTTGTCATTCCTTTTCTTTCAGATATTCCATTCTGTCCATGAAATGTGTTATGCAAACACACACACACAAAATTTACAGGACGAATCATGTGCAGGGCATGTCAGATTTGATTTGGACGTTGTGTCATAAGCAAAGACAAATCTAATCTCACTCTGTCTTGGGATATACTTAATATCAATCATGAAAACAGAAGACAAAATAAAATTAAAATTTGTGAGCAGTGTCAGAGAACTTTTAAAAGCCTTTCTGGTCATAATAATGCCAATAATAGGGGAAATGCAAACTGGAAGAATATTTCTTTCTTCCATACATCCCCAGATTAACAGGTGAAGTATGTGGAGTGATGTGATATTATTAGCCACCATCAGCTGTTGAACCAGACATATGAATACACAAGTAAATATTAACATTTCCTTTTTTTTTTTTTTTTACATTCCTGATAAACAGAGCTAACAGATGTGATATTAGCTCTTCCATTACATAATTGCTATTTTTTGCATTTAGTTCCTCCATTATGTATAATTTGTGTAAAAATAGGTTTTAATACTAGCAATAGATTTTTGTAAAATATTATCACTAGCAATGAATTTTTTAAGACAATTAAATAATTCATTCATATATCGTAAAAGAAAACAAACCAAACTAGAATTCATATATCGCAACACCCGTGATAATTTCAGTTTTTCTTATTCAAATTTTCTGATGAATCATAATTTTTATTTTAATGAATAAGCTCTTTGAGAGTTCCATGATTCTAAGATAACTGTGGAATTTCCTTTAGCGTATCAACTGGAACGGCTTTACCAGTTGATATGGTAACAGGCACTGTGTTTGAAATGAGGGAGCAAGCTTGTACATGTTCTTGTAGTGGTGACAATCTCAGCAATGTAATATTCAAATCTTAGATATGTTAAACTCTTGTATGTGAGTTCTGCAATAAATATATTTAGTATGCTACATCAGTTTTTTTTTTGTTTTTTTTTACAATCCAAGATACTTGCATTTAAAATGTCCCCCATCTTTATGAACATAACGTTATTGTATTTGAACATTAACAAAATATTGCAACAACAATCAAAAGTACGAATGTAGGTCATTACTTAAAGAAGTAAGAGAATACAAATGAAATGATTTGATATGATTTTCGATTTCACTGGAGCAGATGCTAGATGCATCATTATCTTTTTTTTTTTTCTCTTTCCTTCCTTTCTCACATCCATTTCATTAAAGCTGAGAATTAAAAGGCATGAAAGTGTTAATCCCTTGCCTATTTTCTTTCATACACACTTTCTTTTCCTCACTAAAACCAAATGAAATCTCTAATGTATCTTTTTCTTCCATCTTGCCTTGCAATCAAAATGGAATACTTAATTATCTGGAGAATCGTAACACATGCCAACTTACTCGTTAACAGTGGATCAGAATCCTTAAGATTCTTGGATTACAGTTCGAAACTGACCACTGCTTCCTGCTAATACCACAAAAGAATTCTGGCAAACTTGGACCATCGTGCCTGTATAAAAAAAACAAAGTTTTTCCCTTGACACCACTGTTATTTTAACTACTTTCACTTCTCAACACTCATCAATGTTTCTTTTAAAAACCAATGGTTAGAATATGATTAAACACATGAAAATGAATTTATAAATTTTTTTTGTTCTTGAGGATTGACAACAAAAATAATAAACCTTATTTATTTTTTTTTTTTTTTTTTTTTTATTGAAATGTTTGGTAAAACATTGGCTAATTGCCAATTGTTTCAAGCTTTATAAAATGGTCAATAAGAATATCCTTATAGTTGCTTCCTGTATTTTAATAATTTAAATGTTTATAAATTTATGAATAAAAAATTGTTATATTTTTTTCTTTATAAATTGGCTAATGATAAATATTGCATTAGTTTTAATTGTATTCATTTTTAGAATGTTGTAATATAAAATTATTGTATTAGGTTGGTGCAAAAATAATTTCGTTTTCTAACATATGTTACTATGTGAGAAAACGAAATTATTTTTGCACCAACCTAAAACAATCTCGTAAATAGTGTTTAATATTTTTGTTGTAAAATCTTCACTTTTATCATACATCGAGGTTTTATTTCAATTCTACCCAAGGACATTTTCAACATGGTGCAATGATTAGCAAGTTTGTCTTGCTAAATCAATTCCAACCGAGTAACGAGTTCAATCCACCCAGCTTCATACTTTCAGTCATATGCCACATGTAAACTACACATTGCTATTACAATTCTAACCATCACTTTTTAAAACAATAAACTAGAGAGAGAGAAGGTAGTTAAAATAATAGCAGTGTTAAGTTTTAAAAAAAAAAGCGTTTCTTTTTGTTGAAAAGGAATCTAAGTTACAATTTCATTTTGATCAACTGGATTAAGAATCAGAAAGAAATTTTATAATCAGGAAAATGCAACTAACGAAAAAAAAAAAAAAAAAAGAGAGAGAAAAAAAAATTTTTTTTTATTGGTTTTTATCCTTGGTTTTTTTTTTTTTTTTTCTTTTGTTCACTCATTCCTGAGAGAAAGTAGATTTTGGTAGAACAGAACATTGTTTTTTTTTCTTTGTGTTTTTTTTTTTTTTTTATTGGAGGTGGGGCATAATTTTTATGGTGAGGGGTAAGGGCATAATTTCTTTTTCTGAATGCAGTTTTTATTTTGGTTTTTATCATCTTGTCATTTCTGTCATTAATCCTGAATAGAGGTATGCAATTTTTTTATTTTATTTTACAATTTGAAATTGAAATGAAAATTTTCCATTTTATTTACTTTTAAAAGAAAAAAAACGAAAAATAAAAAAAAACTTTTTCGGTTTCTTTTACTTTTCAAAAAAGAAATTTTCAGTGAGTGTGTGTGTAAAATGTATTCAATTCTTTCAACTTTGTCCTTTTTTTTTGCAGTGTAAGTAAAGAATTGTCTTGTTTTCATATTTTTTTTTTTTTTATTGTCGTTTTTTTATTTCCTTCTCCCAATTTTATTTTTTCCACAATCCCCCCCCCACCCCACTTCATAATCAAAATACAAATAATTTATTTTTCTTTTGCAGCGCATTTAACTATCATATCTCATCAGCCATTTCAGATTCTCTCTCTTTCTTTTTTTTTTTATAAAGTAGTCCATCAAAACTGACCACTGGATCCATGGGGGTCAGTCAGAGGCTACAGGGAATTCAACATCACACACTCGGCACCCGGCCTGTGAGAACATGCTGTACTTTGCGTCCCCGGGACTTTTTCTTTTTGGGACGTGGCTTGTGCCGACAATATTGGTTGATAAAAAACAATAACACAAGTAACGTTGCAACAAGAGCAAAAAGAGGCAGAAAGCCGAGGCCGTCGTAAGATGAGGGAAAGTCTATTCTGTGGGTCTCAATCACTGGGACGGCCTTATCAGCAATCTTCATGGGAAGATGAGGGATGTTGTGCCAGCCTGGTGGAGGTACAGGGGGGTTAATATCTATTGACAACAGCTTCTGATGCTGGAAAAGGTTTCTGAAATAATAAAAAGAAAAAAAAAAAAAAATGAAAATATGCTCATCAGTTTGTAGTCATGACATTCTGACAAAATTAACAACTCTTTACATCAATAAGTCCATAGCCTAACAATGAAAAAAAAAAAAAAAAAAAAAAAAAAAAAAAAAAAAAACCAACTATTTTTCATTACAAATAATTTTTCAACAGAAAATCTTTTGTCAATGCACTTAATTCAGTGTTGAATATTTAGGTACAGCAATATCTCCTAAAGATCTGCCAAGAATGGTGAAGCATAAAAACCAGAATGCAAATTTACTGAGGATGAACTAGCAATTAAAGGACTTTCCAAACATTTTCATCGTAGTGAATTATTAGGTTGGTGCAAAAAATAATGTCGTTTTCTCACATAGTAACATATGTGAGAAAACGACATTATTTTTTGCACCAACCTAATATTTCCTCTTAATTTTCACCATAAAGAAACCAATGGAATGGAGGTCAGCTGTAAGAAATGCAATGTTGAATAGCACAATGTCTAACACCTGGTGTCAACATTACCCAGAATGCTAATTCACTAGAGGAAGTGTCCAGTTTTAAATACTTGGGAGCAATCTGGTCTAAAGATATTGGCAAGTATATGGAGGAGCAAAATCAGTTTTCAAACAAAGTACTGACTGTCCAAATCGCCAGTAGTTTCCATTCTTCTATATGGATGTCAAACATAGGCACTGTTGGCAGAAACAGAGAAGAATCCAAGCATTTGAGAATAAATGCAGGCAAAAACTCCTTTGTATTTTCTACTGGGAACATAAAACCAATGAGTTTGTGCAGAAAAGGGTTGAAAGTTTTGTAGGCCACCAGAAACCCCTTCATACCACTGTGAAATGAAGAAAAATGGTGAGGACATGTTGCAAGACATGACAGCCTGTGCAAAACCATCATGCAAGGCACCGTTGAAGGTGGACGCCAACACAAAAACTAGACAATGTCAAACAATGGACAAGTATGACTATACCAGAATTGCTGATGCATGTCAATGACAGACTTGCGGAGGAGATTTAGTGTAGCTTCTGAATTCAAACCCCACCCCCCCCACCCACGATTACAAAAGTTAAGGGGATTATGATGATGATGATGATGATGATAAGTGACCACAATTTTGACATAAAAAAATTCTACTAAAACTAAAAAGAGAAAATAATTTGCTAAGACAATAATGTCTACAAAGTGCTTCAATTACTAGTTCATCCACAGTAAATTTACATCCAGGTTCTTAGCTTTCATCAGTCTTGGCAGATCTTCTGTTATGACAATGTGCGATATTTAATAACAAAGATTATGGACACAAAAAGAAAAAAAATCTAAATGAAATTGGCTTCATTATACAAAATGCAAAAAAAACACACAGCATCTCTCATTAATTCGCATGTGTAGCAACAAGAATGTAAACAAGTCCAGTCCAATGAAGTCCTAACAGATAAAATGCACCACAAAAACTTTTTCCCCAATTTATCATACTTTCTTTCAAAAACTGTCCTTGATATATAAAAAATATGTATATATTGTATATTTAGGCAGTAATCATTCATTTATAGATGTTTACATTAAAGACGACAAAAGCCAAATGGCCATCAACTGCAAATGAGATGAATATTCCCTTAGAAATATCGAAGAAATACACTACCCCAATTGACCCAAACAGAAAATTTAAAACAGCTAACCTTATCCTCAAAAATAACAACACACCAGCAAAATCAAAATTACAACAAACGAATATTATTTCAAATGCCCACCTGATCAAACTGAACTCTTATATAATTACATTGGTCACACTACTACATGCCTATCCAGATGCCTTACATTACACCTATCTGACCAGAGCTTTATTAGAACCCATATCAACACACACATTTACCAGACTTCATCTGAAACATACTAGGAGAAAATATAAGCATAATAACCTCATCCCCATGTAAAAAAAAGATTAAAAATAATGGAATCCTTAATAATAATAAAAAAAAATAAAAAAAGCCAACACGCAATATTATTAACTACAACTCTAGAAACATACACACAACCCATACACATAATTAAAAAGCAAAAAGAAAATCATCCTTGATAATGGCTAAAAGTATAGCTGAGAGCACTCAGAATTACAGAACATTTGGACAGTTTCTACACATTCTAAGTCCAGAAAAGAACACACTTGTTCGAACACAAGAAAAATTAAACGAAAAGCTTAATCGCAGTACCTTGTCTGTCGTCTTTAATGATGATTGCAAATAGCATAAAACTCAGGGTCACGAACTCACATCAATCCAACTAAATATGTTAGCTTTATCACTGATATTGTGCGCTTTCCAATAAGTACCGCTTGCATATGTGTGTGTGTGTGTGTGTGTGTGTATGTATAGAGCGAGAGAGATAGATAGATAGATAGATAGATAGATAGAAATATAAAAGTGAACATAGACACCAACACTTAGAGGCAACAGTCTGTTTCATGCTAGATGCAATCGTCAGACCACGATTGCATCTAGCATGAAACAGACTGTTGCCTCTGTTGACTTCTATGTTAACTTTATATATATTTTAAGACATTTTATGTTTATACATTCTTTTTATAGATACAAGTATTTAAGTAAATGCTCTGTTTATAATAAACAGTATTAAACAACATTTACCAGCCTGAATGTCCGAGAAATTTTCATAGAAAATATTCGTACTCCGACAGCATAATTTTTTAAAGCATTTTAGATTTTCAGTAACACTGATCATCCTGTGAAACTATTGTCTAACATTATTGAAATTTTGTTTCTTTTTTTTATTATTTTGCGGCACATTCATCCATTGCAATTTATTCAATCAGCACAAGAATTTATTCATTACCATTCATCTGATACTCACCACATATGACTCGAAAATTTCACAATATATATATATATATAAATGTCTCATTTTTTTTTATAAAAATAGTGAAAAGTATGACATGAGGGAGAAAGAGATGAACCCACTGTAATGACAATGATTTTCTAAGCATAGCTTAGATGAGGCACAAGGCCATAAGTGTGAAGGAACCAGTGAGAATTGAACTCACTACTCAGTTGTAACCATTACAGCATGTCAAAGTGCTCTAAAGGCAGAAAGAAACTAAACGTGATCACACAAGATCTGAAGTTATCACACTCTGCTGTGTTGAGAGTTTTGTATTTGTATATATTTTTGTATGTTTTGCAACTAAAACGGTTTGGGTTTTTTTTTTTTTTTGTACGTCTGTATTTTGTTTTTTTTTTAGTAAATATTAAGCCACATGTAGTGTAGCATGCAGTGTTTGACTGAAACCTAATGAACATCAAAATAAGAAACAAAACCATGTGTAGACAAGTGATATAAATAATAGAAGATAGATAAAAAGAATTCAAAATTAATGACAGGCCAATTTCATCCATTGTAACCAATTATAGTCATAAGTTGACAACGACGTGGATAGGAACAAATTCATATTTCATTTCTAAATTGCAAAGATAAAATTTTCATAGTCATAATTACAATAATCTCCCCACAGATAAAGAAGCAACAAAAATACAGTTCTACAGAAGCATGCTGAGAATACCATAGACTCAATGTGTGAGCAACAATAAAGTTTTAGAGAAAATGGAAAAATAAGGACATTTATACTTAGCAGAAATTATTAGGGTACATAATGAGAACAGAGCTTGGAAAATTTGATACTCACAGGACAGATTGAATGCAATAGGAAAACAACCTACCTAGCAAGCTACAGGAAATGGATGGTGGAATAGGGTTTCAGTCAGTTAAGTACCATACGTGATACACATTTGGGCAATCATGTATCTTTCAATACATGACTGACAAAGCAAATTTTTTTTTTCCCCGCTGTAGGCTCCTATTTCTTTCTACAGTAGAGTGGTTGCTAACCAAGGCTAAAGAACCTGCTGTTCAACCCATAGCAGCAGGGGGAGGGAAGAGATGGATTCATACCTCGCCAAAGGGTATATATGCATAAGTGAATCTAATGAACTCAACTGGAATTCAAACTTGGCTCCCGGTGAGAACTCAGAGCTGATATTCATTATGCCACAAGTGCTAAAAAGACAAAATTTATTAAGAGCTACAGTGGACAGAAAATGGTCAATGTCCTGAAGAGACATGGTGCAAAGAAGAAATTATGGCAACATTGATTGGTTTAACGGCACATTAACTCCTTATGGGTCATTTTAATGCCGAAATTTAATTTTCTTGTGAGCTTTTAAGTAATAAAAATATGACACATGTTGTTCTGCTTTCACAATTGAATCGATGGTAGATGATACTCAGCTTTTGTGCATATACCTATTTGTGTGGACGTAATTACTCGGAGAAAGTGTGTTTTATGTTGTAGTTTATTTTGGAATACAGTTTGATTTCTTTAAGAAACTGTAGGATATTATATGGATGAATGTCATTTTTAGCGGCATATCAACACCTCTATGGGTTATTTAATGCTGAAATCTAAATATTTTTAATGCAATTGGATGCCTTCAACTACAGATAAGTTTGCCCATAGCCAAGACCCTAACAGGGTAGACCTGGAGACAACAGCAATTAAGAGGTGGTTCCACCTCCTCAAAAGCCTTGCTGCTAGATAGCGTTTATCATCATACCCAGGACTATGACAATATTAAAAAATAACTTGAAAATATGAAGCTTTTTCTACCAAACTGATTATTTCAGGTTTGGTCAATTATGGTCTAAGGAGAACAACTTGCTTTGGGGTTATTTTTTGTTTGTTTTTGAGTGGATTAAATAAACCAATTTGAATATTGTAAGACGGTTTCAAAACAGATGAACACCAAAACTACAGGGTACCCAGTAAAAAAGCTGTAAATTTATTCTTCAAGATAATACACTAATCATTCTATATCAGTGGCCTTCTAAAAGCCCAGATCTGAATGTTATGGATTACTGTATCTGGAGTATACTCAAAACTTGCGAAACCAACATTGAAGCTTGCAATGAAATTCTTCCTGATACTATCAAAGCTACCACCCTCCTGGTTACCATGCTTACAACTTTGTTGAACATTCAGGCTAACATTTCGAACATCTACAATGATTGTTCACTTTGTGCATTAATCATGATAGCTAAATAAATTTATTTCTGAATTTACCGCTTTTTTTTTTTTTTTTACTTGGCAACCTGTATTTCATTAAAAAAAAAAATGTGTAATCTAATTTCAAAGCCAATCAATTGAAACAATCAGGCTTTTCGTCATTTATTTAATAGACAAATTCATTCATATTTGATATTCAAAGTTGCTGCTTGTTATCAATCACTGAAACTTTGCTAACGACCAACCAAGAGAAAAGAAAGAGAAATAAATAAAAACTAGATAAATATCTAACAATCTATCTCTTCTTATATATTTTAAAAGGATGTGTGAGTAGAGTATAGGTTATCAGCATGGAAATGTAAAACTGGCATACCGAGTTCAAATTCTAACCAGGTCTGTCTTATTAACTTCACAATAATGCTCTGAGAAAAGGCATGAATCCATCTTGCATTAGCCATGAGTTAATCTTTATATAGCTGGAGGTGAAAATTGTCCCCTCGAGAGGGTTGATATAAATAAACACTTGTCAACTGTTACTTTAAGCTGGAAATAGCCTACTACTGCTTTGGAACAAGGCTAAACTTTCATTTTCTAGCGCCATTTTGAATTCTTCTACACTCTACAAGAAGTGTAACATCAATTGAACACACGTTAATTTTGTTGTAAACAAAAATGGCTGCATCAACATCCAACAAAGGCTTTATTCAGTTTTTCTTTGATTCGGACTCCAATGATGATTTTGAAGGCTTTACTCAAGTGAATATTGAAAGTGGTTGGAGATAATAACCACACAAGTGATGTGGAGGAAAGCGATGTTGACCACTAAGTACTGAGGAGCTACTATCATCCATGGTTGGAAGCTAGTGGCCCTATGGATGGGGCCAGCAGTTTCCAACCTTCTGAAGGTGAATTATTTCATCAATTTATAAACAACAAAATAACTATTTGCGACAAATAAATATGCTAGTCAGGTGAAAGAAAGAGGAAACAAATGCTGGTGTCTACTCATATGTAAACTCATGGAAGGACGTCACTTTTGGCAAAATGAAAGCTGCCTTAGCCATTTTACTTTTTATTGCAACCCAGAACTCACAAGGAGTAAGATAGTTAAAGTATGTTAAATTGTTAATGTATTTGTTTTTTTATTATTATATAATGCATTACATCAAAATATTACTCTTCCATTCTTTTATTAGTATAGAAAAAATAGAATCTGTATACACAATACAAAGAAAGTTATAACAATTTTAAAAGAGAATGTGCTGTTTTTGCACCATCAAAAAAAAAAAAAAAAAAAAAAAAAAACAAACAATGCAGTGACAGTGGGGAACAATCCCAGAAGGAATTTGGTAGGGTAAAGTTTAATTGTCAAAGTAAAATGTTGTGAAACAATTTTACTAAACCTTATAAATACAGAACAATATTTGAATCAAGCATGGCTGATCCTGTATGGAGGGAAAAAGGTAGTCATAATGTGAAAATATTGGATAAAGAAGAACACTGGAGAGTTAAACATCTGAAAGAATCAGGGCATATGCTAGGCTATGAGGATCTCCTTAATAGGCCTAGCATAGGAAACAAATTACAGTACCGGAGCCATAATAAGGAAAGATAGACAAATGACAGCATGTCTTCAGCAGGAGCAATCAAAACATGACAAGCAGCAGCACAAATCAGCAGATAGGTTAGGTTTATGGCTTCATGTTCACAACAGCAAATTGGCCTAGTAGATTACAGTGTTGGTTTGTGATTGTGAGTTCAATCCACTTGGACTTATTAGTGAGCAATAACTGAAGACAGACAGCGGGCACAGCAGCCAAAACATTATAATTACAACAACAAAGGTGAGAATAGTCTTAATATAAATAGTGCAAATAATGATAACACCTCATCCCAGTAATTCAGACAGAAAATATTTGACTGGCTGACAAATTTTTGATGACCTATGGTCTAAATTTAAAAAGTGTTTTGAGGGGTGGGGGGTAAATGAAGGGATTATCTTTAGACCATTCTTATTTAAAAAGATAGCCCTGCCCACAAGCAAATGAAAATATTTTTGCTTAAAGTCCACAAGGAAAATGTTTCAAATCTCAAAATGAAAGTTCTAAGCTCTTGTGGGCCACAAGCAAATCTTTGGAACCCCCAAAGAGTGATGCTAAATTTGTTTTAAGAATCAAAAAGTAGAATTCATTCAAATATTACAGCATTTGAAGGCCATCAAGTTTTACACACCTACCCACTACCATAGACGGTTTTTGTTTCCAGTTGAATGAATGTTTTTATCAAAATTAAAATATCTTTCACTAAGAGTAAAAATAAACATTTCTTTGGACTGACTACAAACTGATTTTAGCCCACAAAAGAAATTACTGTATATTTCCACCTATAAGACAACCTTTAAATCCCAAAAATCACCCTTAAAAATTGGGGACTGTCTTTCTAAATTGGGGGCTGTCTTTCTAAAAAAAGAAAGCTTAAATTTTGAGTGATGTTTGTTGGTAGGCTAACCTAAGCCTCAGTGCAATAACCAATAATGAACATGAAAACATTCACATTATCAAATAAACTGATAATAAAAATAACAAAACCATTTCTACCTTATACATTATTCAAACAATAATTCCATATCAATGAAATCAACTATCATCATACTGTTATTAGCGGTATTTTGTGATTGTCAATGAAGTATAAGTAAATGGCTATTAGTACACCAGGCTGTTTGTAACTGTTCAGATATAGGAAAAGAAGAATCAATATTCACAAGAAATCACATGATGAAACACAAACAAAACGATGGTTTCTCTTTTAGGGGCCATGTGTAGAAAAAACATGATATAGAATTGGTTTTGTTATTTCATTTATTTTGAATTTCTAAGGATACAGTAAATAACAACATTTCCAATATCTTCTTTATATAATCAATAAGCTGTCAACAGACTACAGATATGGGATAAATTCATGAAAATATGCTATAATTTTTTACCTTGTCTTATCTAAAGGTTGTTTTATATGCAGAAATATATAAGCTGAAAAAGATTTTTCAGTGCACTATCAATTAAAAAAAAAAAATACATTTTCATTTCATTCATATTAATAATCTTGTAAATATTATACACAAAAATTAAAAAGACACAAAATTTATTAAATTGTTAGGAAAATTCATATAAAACATGCAAATGTAATGAAGTTAAATTTTATTTGTTTTTAATCATTTCACCCCAAGCAAGGCAATAAAACCACTAAGACGCAAGAGTTACTTCTTTTTTTCTCAAAAACACTTTTCAGATTTTATATCTAATGGTTAAATATCTGGTAGGCCAATGGTTACCTAGACACCCTTGACTGGTTTATCGTTTATTTTGTTTTACAGCATATCAACACCTCAATGGGTTATTTAATGCTGATAAAATTTTTAAGGTATGTTCATATGAATAGAATATAGATTCTTTGTAAGAAGTCAGTTTGTAGATCAGGTTTCATTGACAGATTTTTGCAAAAATGTATTTCTGCCCATTTTTATTTTACAAAAACATTGCTGGTAATATTTTACTATGAAAATGCATTGCTGGCACTACTACAAAAATATATTTTTATACTTTCATAGTGTTTCAACCCCAGCTTGGGGGTTTAAGCATTTGCCCATAGCTGGGACCCTAACAGATGCTACCACACCAGGTGGACCTGGGAACAACTGCAATTAACAGGTGGTTCCACACTACTCAATACCTCCCAATCAGAGGTCTTGCTGCTAGATATAGTTTATCATCATACCCAGGATGACAACTATTTAACATTTACTCCATAATACTTTAATATTAAATGGAAAGACATGGAGAGTTTTACATGTCATTAAATATGGCCATATTCGGAGAGGAAATGGATAATGTCACTAAACTGCTTTTGCGCTTGAGGATGTAATTAGGGCAACAATTCAGTATGACACTAAGCGAACATTTTTGCAAGTCCGTTCAAATCCATAAATGAAAATACCTATAGAACAAAATGCTTATCCTCCTAAAATAACTTATGACAAGACTACGCCAGGTCAGTTGTGGGTTGCAGATTAGTGGAAATACCTGTTGGAGTAGAAAGATATCCAACGATTTACCCATCAGCCATGTTGTGTAAATTCTCTTTCACAGCCACACGGGGCTTTGTTAAGTGTCATAATTGATTGTCATAAATGAATAAAGAATCAAGATGCCATCTTTAAGGTTGCATTTTGTTTGTCATTAATACGGAAATCCCTTTCTTGTCATAGAAGCTGGATGGTCATTTAATGAAAAAAACAACTACCCAGTTAATTTTTATTATTATTGTGATCCCAGGTATATAAGCAGTACCATCACCAAAGAGAGAGAAAACAGAAAAGAATTACCTACAGAAAGCATATAAAAAAAAATATGGTGAAGGGGTAAGGAATGACTCCATATACCTGAGTTAGATTAGACAGAGACGATAAAAAGAAAGTGGGAAAGTTCAGAGGGTATAAAGAGCCAGCAAGAATTTAGAAACATTTTTATTCATGCTTTTGGTTGAAAAATCTACCCAGGGCTTTAGCAATGATGAAAGTCAATAAAACTGAGTGTTAGACAAAAGATCCAGGGATCTGAATAGGCAGGGAATTCCTTACAATATTTCTTTTACAGAGATAAGTAAATTTCACTTAAAAAAAAAAAAAAATAAGTCTGATAAAAACATACTTTAGTTTTCAACATTAAGCTAACACCAACCATCTTCAAGTGATACATGGACCAACAGGCAAACTGTTTCTGCCATACATAACCATGAAATTAATTCCTTTATGCAGTAAAATGATTTTATTCTCAATAAATCTAAACTGCTGCATAAAATTATAGTATTTAATTGCTCATGAAACTGTCACTTTTTTGCATTTAATATTGCAATAATATCATTCTACTGTTAGGTACCAAATATAAAAGACAAGAGGCTTAAGTTATTATTTCTTATATTTTAGAAAACTTTTCCAACTCATCTGAGCTTTTTAAAACCACCTCATTTATTAATTTTGCCCGTTTTAAATTATTTTCGACCCCCTCCCCCCACTTTGTTATGACACCCCATTTACTACCTACTGAAGAAAAATTTGACCCTTCCCTCAATTATTAACAACCTGCCCCTTGTTTTAGGCATCTAAGAGTAAGTAAATATACTGGTAGCCACTCACACTATTTACATTATTTGGACTGTTGTCCTCATCTTTATTGTCATATTCACATTTTGGCCATTGTACGCTCTGGCCTTCTTCAGGTGATATACGTTGGAATTTTGAACTGAACCGTTTTACTTAGTCCAAATGGGCAGATTGTTCTTATTCCACATGCCATGCCATTTCTGGATCTCTCTCAGTTTCAGTCAATTCCCTTTAGTAACTCAACCCTCCAAGTTTCTGCTTCTGCCAGGTATTGAACCCACAACCCTTTGTGACAAGTCACAGGACTACTTCAACTAATGACACACAGTCCAGTGGATAAAAAAACTAGAACAATCTGCCCCCATTGGCTAAGTGAGAGGTTTGGTTCAAAATTCTACTATGTCACCTGAAGAAGGCCGGAGCATACAATGACCAAAATATCTGTCTATATCTCCAAGATGAGGTATTATGATTACTTACATTATTTGAAATGTTATCCTTATCTTCACTGCCATATTCACAACATTTTGGCCATTACACACTCCGGCCTTCTTCAGGTGATTGGAATTTCAAACCAAACCCACTATTTTGTCAACCGGGGTAGACTGCTCCAGTTCCATGCGCCATGCCACCTCCGGATGTCTCAGTTATTTCCCTTTAACTCAACTCTCCAAGTTTTGGTTCACCACTGCTGTAGCCTGGTATTGAACTCACAACTCTTTGGGTCTAGTCACTGGATCTAACCAACGCCTTTATTCACTGGGCCATGTGATCTTGAGGACATGAGGAGGCATGGCACATGGAACTGGAGCAGTCTACTCCAGTGGACAAAATACAAAGTTTGGTTCAAAATTCCATTTAACTGAAGAAGGCCAGTGTGTGCAATGGCCGAAACATTGTGAATAAGGCAATGAATATGAGGACAACTGTTTGAACAACGTAGTGTGAGTGGTTGCAGTGTGTTTTCTCAGAAATATACACAGATATACTAGTAATCTACAGTATTTGGGTAAATATTAGCCTACGAGATACATCAACTGTGAATATAAGACCCCAGATATATTTTTAAAGTTTTTTTTTTTTTCTTTTTTCCTCAGTGAGTGTTCTGTTTATGGGTAAACCAAAACAGAAATTAAGAAAACAGAAAATAACAATTGACATTGCATTTAAATTTTTGAAGATCATTATTGACTGGGAAGCAAAAAGTCGAAAGAAAGTTCCACAAGCAAGAAGTGCAATAGAAGAAATCGTAGGCAAAGACCTTACAGCTAGATCAAACCATTTCAACTGTAAAATGAGGAGACCTTGCCTCCAATCTAGTACTGAACTTAAATTCACAGTCTATGTGGCCTAGAGGAAAGTTCATCAGAACAATTACCAAGAAAGTATTTACAGAAAAGGCACAGGGAAGGTATTTTAAAACAGTGAGAAAGTGACTGAAGCCGAGATGACATAGAAATTGATTTAATATAATCTTTCCACTTCATGTCAGCATAAAGCATTAACCCAAGATGGCCCAAGTCACTCTTATTAAGGTTAGCATCAGCCATGCTGAAGAGTAAAAAGTACAATTTAAAAAGAAATTCTATGAAGAAATATGAAAGCTATTCACAAAAAAACAGAATATTCCATTTTTCTGAATCATCATTGTATATATATTGATCTTTGTCAGAATTGTGCACTGGCTCTGACATTTATATACATCACGTATATAATATGTTAAAAGATTCAATCTTCTTTCTCTGCTGTGCACTGATAGCTTAGGGGTAGAGTCTCTAACTGATGCTAAATAGGTTGAGTTTCAATCCCAGCTTGAAGCAGATATCTAGCCAAACTGATGAGCTGTGATAAAGCAAAACAGTCTATATGTGGATGATTATATATTAGGTTGGTGCAAAAATAATGACATAATAATGTCGTTTTTGACGTTAAAAAATACGTCAAAAAACGACATTATTACGTCATTATTTTTGCACCAACCTAATATATATTTACACACACACAAAATGGCTGAAGCATAAACTGAAAGCAATTGGGACAATAATTGCGACAGACAATTTTTTTTTTTTTTTTTTTTTTTTTTACACACACCTAGCCACCCCATCCCCCATAAGAGAAATTCTAAGAGCCCTAGAAAAGCTGCATTAAACGGTTATGAAATATTCCTTTTCTACCATAAACAATGAAACATTATATATATATATATATATATATATAGATAGATAGATAGATATTTTATATATTTTCTGTTTAATTGTTATTTTTAATAGATAAAAGTTATTTAAGTAAATGCCCTGTTTTTTTAAATAAACAGCATTAATTACATTTACCAGCCTGAATGTTTGGGTAATTTCATATAAAATATGCGTTCTTTGATAGAAATCAAACCCATGCCCTATACAGAACTGTAAATTGATATGACGTGCTATACCACTCAGCTACAGAGAAAGTACCTCGTTAGAAAAAGCCAAATTACTGTTTATAAACTACAAATCTTCAACGATCTTCCTGGAATGATCAGGTCTGCTCACCATACCTTAGCATAAACATTGACAAAATATTATAAAATGGATTAAATCCAATAATTATTTAGTATATTTTCTCTTTATTCATTATTTTTAATAGCTACAAATTATTCAAGTAAATGCTCTGTTTTTAAAAAACAGTATTAATTATATTTATCAGCCTGAAATTTGGACTTCACTAACCAGGTGCTTCTCTGCAGTTAAGTGATATAACACGTCAGATCACTTGACGCTTCTGTACAGGACACAGATGCAATTTCTGTCAGAGGAAGCATATTTTCTATGAAATTTCACTAACATTCAGGCCAGTAAATGTAATTAATACTGTTCATTTAAAAAACAGAGTATTTACTTAAATAATTTGTGTCTAATAAAAATAACATATAAACAAAAAATATATTAAATAATTGTCAGATTTAATCCATTTCATTATATATATATAATATATATATATATAATATATAATAAAAAACAGAGCATTTACTTAAATAATTTGTCTAATAAAAATAACATATAAACAAAAAATATATTGTCAGATTTAATCCATTTCATTATATACAAATATATATATATATATATATATATATATATATATATATATATATAATACATATATATATATAAATATATATATATAATACATATATAAATATATATATATATATAATATAATATTATAATATATATATATATATATATATATATATATATAATATAATATTATAATATATATATATATATATAATATAATATTATAATATATATATATATATATATATATATATAATATAATATTATAATATATATATATATATATATATATATATATATATATATATATATATATATATATATATATATTATATATATAATTCAGCAATTAGATATTTTTCACAAAGGCTGTCTTCGGGAAATCTGTGGGATAAACCTAAGCGACAGAATGGCAAATGCAGACCTTTTCCCCATGTGTGATATTGATGGTATTGTCCTTTCTCATGAAATCACAATTACGCTGGACAGGTCATGTGTTACGTATGCAAGACAACAGAATTCCAAAAATGCTTATGTATGGTCAACTTGACAATGGTCATCGAAACGTGGGTCGGCCTTTACTTATTTACAGGGACAAGCTGAAAAGTAACCTCTTAGCTGCAAATATAAATCACACTACCTTTGAGAACATTGTAATTGATCGTAATGAATGGAAGACTTCATGCTAAAATGGCATCAAGAACAAGGCAGCATCAAACATTGTCAAGCTTCGTCAAACTAGGGAAAGGAATAAAATATCTGCTGCTGTTCCAGCCATATACTCCAAGAATCCACACTCTTGCACAATCTGTGGACTTCTTTGCAAATCACTAGCAGGACTGAAATGTCACTTGCGACTCACACACAGGGTTAAATAAACAAAGTTGTTGGAACCTCATACATCGAAACTGACAGGAGAGTCCATCATATATATAAGAAAACATGTTTTATTTATTAAAAGAGAAAATAACTTATTTAGATCAAAAATTCTCAAAAGTGCTGCTACTGAATCTTATCAAAATATAAATCTGCACCCCAGATTATTTTAATATTTCCATGCCTTGATAAACATTAAATGCATTAGCTAAAAAAAGTTTCCTTTTGCCTTTATTCACATTGCCCTTGTATAGATATATTTTATAGTCATATCTAAAATTTTATATATGTAAAAATTGCAGATAGAGTATATCTTTTAAAAGAACAATAGGAATAAAGACCAAAAGAAAACTTATCTTAACTGGCACATTTCATCCTCTGAGGGACTTTATCAATGCAAATGCAAGGATTTTATTTTGTAACAAGTATTTATATACAAGAGAAAAAATGCTATTGCAGTTTCAAAATTTTTAGGTATAGGAACACTCTAAATATTCATCAGGTTAACTGAAAAGTCAGGCAAGTTATGGAGGACATACATAAAAATCGCAGTCCTTCTTAACCTGATTGTAACAGCCTCAACAATTCTTCATAATCATTCATATTTTTACCTCAGTTTTTTCCATTTTTGGTGCTTGTTCAGGTTATTAATCAATTTTGATTTGTTTTTATTTGGACAAATTAAATTGGCTTCTTAATTGGCAGAAGATGATTTTTAGTTTTTAATTGTGCACTAATATCAGTCTCTTAAATGTTTTCGGTGTTCTTGTCAGTATTAATAAAAAAAAAATGATATCTCTGAAGAAGAGTTGATTGAAAGGTTCCTTAAATGCTTTTTTTTTTATAATATTAAGATTTTATTAGTATTATTTAAAGCTTTAAAATTTTGTAGTATCAGGTCATTATATTTATATATATATATATATATATATATATATATATATAAAATGGACTATACTGTCAATTTGATGTATCCGGATGCAACCTCATTCAGATTTTATGTTTGTATTGTATATGACACTTCAAATCCTGCTAGTGACCTGCATACAATGTGCAACAGCGAGGATCTTGGGACATAACTACAGGAATATTTGCTGCTGCTTTTCACCATTGTCATTTGTCTCTTAGCCAGTCAATACACCTGATTTCAAAATTTCTCTTACCACTCTGGCACAAATATCTCCAGTTATTTCTATTTAGGGCAAATTGCTCGAAGTTAGTATGAGGTACATTGACAGCTGAGAGGTTACTCTTTAACTTGTCTTTATATCTGAGCCACAGCCATCCGACAGTCCTTTGTCCACTGTCAAGCTGGCTATACACAAGGACCTATATACGAGGCATCTACTCAAATACAAATATCCACTAAAAATGATGTTTAAAGTGATGAAAAAAATCTGTCAGATTAATAAAAATCTATTCCTTTCTTTAGAAAAATCCACTTTGTTTAGGTTTCAATACAAAACTGGATATGAAAAATTTCAGATCTACGACAAGAGAGGTTTTGCTTAAAGGTACAATTTCTGCCTTGCCTTGTTGGTTCTTTGCAGATCAGTTGATCAGAGCATACAGGATTTAATGATGGTTCCCACTGTCCAGAGAGATGCCGGTTCAAATCCTGCCAGAGAGCATAAATTTTTTTTTTTTTTTTTTTTTTAATAAGATTTCTCAAATATTCAGGCAGGTAGATGAAAATAAATATACTGTTTAATAAATAAACACGATATCTACTCAAATATGAGTATCCACTAGCAATAACGCTTAAAGTGATAAATGAAATGAAATAATAGTAATGTAAGGTATTGATATACATAAAATTATATAAATTCTACATATATCAAGGTGAACAGAATTTCTGTGAATAAATATATAAAAACCTATTTTTGATTTTGGTTATTTATACTGAAGGTAAATCCCAATCTGGTTCGGGGGGGGGGATCAATGGTCAAAACTGGTCAAAAAACATAACGAATGAACAGGGTTCAACTCTCACAGCAAAACTTCTATGCACTCTGATCCAAACAAACGCTACGTATTCTACGAGTTCGCTCCCCCATCTGACTGCACGATTCATATCTTCTCACTACATAAATAATGATTTCTTTTTAAATACCCACCCTCCATCTGATGCTTTGATGCTACTGGTTCCAATCCAATAGAGACTGACTGCAAAAACACCTCCTTCCATAAATTTACAGTCAAATCATACAGATGCATCCTATGAATTCTTCCTAGCCAAATAAGGTTGGCCACTTCTTGAGTCTTATCTGCCATATTTCTGTTTTTACTTGAAGTTCAAACACTGTGATCACTTGTCTGTATCCCTTTGTGTGTTAGCACCATTCGTACTTTGCAATCATTTTTGCTTCATTACTGTTGCTTTGTTGAATTTTGTCTTGTATATATTAATTGCTTAGGATTATTTTGGACCTGTTCATTACTTTTTCTTGTTATTGTTTATTGCAAAATTTGCCAATTCTGTTTGTTGGGCATTTCTGCAAATTACATTAATTATAGCCAATTATTCTATAAATGCAACTACAGCCAACTTTTTCCCTTACATCCTATATAAGTCAATGGTTAACATTTTGATAAAAATGTAAGCACATCAGATTGTTCAGTATTAATTCAAAGGTTTTATCAGCCACACCTAAATCTATCAAATCATTCATAGATCGGTGACATGGAAAAAAAATATATTCATTTTTTTTTTTATTCTTCACCTGAATCTTTGAGTAAGAGATTAAAATAATTTTCATTTCATTTAACAGTGAATTGGTACTAAACTATGGGATATGCTTAAGTATAAAAAAAAATTATCTTCTTTGTGCCTGGAAGCAGACTGTTAGACATGAGAAAAAGGAAATCTAGGAAAATCCCTGGATCTTCATCGAATTTCATTTTTTTAAATGACAAAATAAAAAAAAAGTAAATATTTAAATGAGAAAAGAGGTTGCATTCCCAAATCATGGAAGTGTGTGGGATAAATCACTTATATACCTGTGTCGATAAAATAAACCTCTTATATACCTGTGTCGATAAATAATTTGTCCAGAATGACATTTTTCATGTAATATGTTTTCTTTATCCTGTTTTTAATTTTTTTTTTTTTTTTAATAATGTTTGCAGATTTGCTTTTGGTAGTATTTTGATGAGGCAGGCAAACGATTTGCAGTTCATAGATCAGAGGCTGAAGAAAGAAAAAATAAAGTAAAGATACTTTTGAAAAATAAATTTAAAAAAATACAAATCAGTGATATGTGATTTGTATATTGAACAGAAACAAAAAGAATTTGCATAGATATTGATATTCACAGCAAAAAAGATATCACTTGACTAAACCTATTTAATATTTATCACTAGTCTTTGTGAAACAAAAACAACCTGACAGTGAAAAAAAAAAAAAAAGGCAAAATAAATTTTTAACCCATTGGCTCCCACACAACCCACCAGAGAGTATGCCTGCAAGGTCTACATGACCCCTCCGGTGGGTCGTTTTCCAATTTCTTTTCTATGAGGATTATTGGGAGTGGAATGCTAGGATTCCACACACTAGAACCACATTTTTTTTCAAAAAGAATTTAAATATTTTTTTTATTTTTTTGTCTTATTACATTTTCCGATTTGGAATTTTCTTTTTTGGGGGAAGGGGGTATTTTTTGTGTGCATACACAGAGCTGTATCGTGCATTCAGGTAAACAAAAGATTAAGTTAACAGAAAATTTAATTGGCAAAACATTATGAAACTGTAAAAAAACAAAAAAAATGTATATTTACTTAGGAAACCAAAATAATGCCTACAAGCAGTAAAATAAACACAAGAATTCTAATCTAATAGAAATCATATTCCTAATGTCTGATTTCTTGAAAAGATAAAAAAATAATAAAAACACATATTGCTTCACAACTAGGAAAAGTTGAATTGATTCTTATTTTATATGTTTTTTTATTGAAAGAGTCAAGGCAAAGGGAAGGATTATCTTCACATTCAACACAAAATGGATTGACTTTGTTGGGTTTTTTTTATGAGCTTCCTTTGCACTTGTAGTGAGTACCAATAAAAATAAAATATATCTACAAAAATAGAAAGAATTCAAATTAAAATAAGGCATTTGCACTTTCCTTTAAAACCCATATCTCTTTCTATTTCTCACTCTCTCTTTCTATACTACTCTCAACTAATGAGAAGTCAACCCTCCAATAAAAAGAGGAAGAAGAAAAAAAAAAAGACTGAACCCAGCCCAAAACACCGGAAGTTTGCAGGTGCAGAGCCTATTTATTTGTGACTGAAAAATACCATTCCATTATAAAAGAGAAAATGAAAAAGAAATGAATGCCGGAAAATAAAATAATTTTGGTTAATAAAAAACTGACACAAACAGACTTTTGATGTTAGCAGAAACCAATGTTTGCACCAAATTCTCAAGGCTGATCAAAAGGATATAAACCTAACATATCCGGGCTAGAGGCAGATGGGACATGGAGAGGACAAAACAAACAAACACTACCACATAGAAACAAGCCATACTTGACACGTGAAGAAGTAATTAAGAGGCCAATCTGCTCATCATATTTCTGCCCTGCTAAGGACCAAGAACAACACAGTAGAATGACATTGAACTAATTTATGAGATTAATACGATCCCTATTATAGTCTAACTTCAAACTACCAAAAAAGACATTTCACAAAACTGCTACCAATATCTGCCTTATTAACAAAATTTTTGCTACACTGAATTCAAAAGGACGCACTTATCACTAAAGAAAATAAATAAAAATATATTATTTATTTTAAACTCTTGAGCCAGTTCGATTTATTCTCAAACTTTCCAATAAAATAATTATCCTACCATCCCTACCACACATTTCTATAATAGGATTTAAGCTATAGTGTTGGGACCCTGGGACAACAAAAGAAATGAGGTTGGGAGACAATGTGTTTAAAGCAACCAGTCATATTTTTGTCAAAGAAACTGATCAAAATAACATGCCCAAAACTAACTAATACTCAAGTGGTGTATGCAAAACATTAGCAAATTAGAAAAATCAATATGAAGATTCCATCTGTTCATTGATATCTGATACTTGTGCAATAAGAAACTTCAGATTAAGAATCAAAATTTGAAAACAACTAAAAAGATTAGCAAGTTCAAATCATTTTTAATGATTTTTTTTTTTTTTTGGCAAAGTTTGACCTTTCTGTACTAAACAAAAAAAAGGTGTGTCAAAAGGCCAGTTTTTCCCTTAACAATGCTATTATTTTATACTATTAGGTTGGTACAATGTTACTATGTGAGAAAACGACATTATTTTTGCACCAACATAATATCTTCACTCTCAGCAATGTTTATTGTTTTAGAATTAGATTAGAATTTTAATAAAAGCCAAACATAGGAAAATGAATTCATACTTTTACTTTGAGAATTTACAACAAAAATATTATGCACAATTTATTAGATTGTTTATTGACAAGAATATTTTTTAAAGTGAATTAATAAAGCCACAGACACAATATATATATATATATATGTATATAGTGTTATAGAATATAAGAAAATAAACACTGTTAGAGAGAGAGAACAGTAAAAGAATAAGAATTAAGACAGAAGATGATGATTGACATTGTATTTAAATTTTTGAAGATCAAAATGAACTGGAAAGCAAAAAGTTGGAAGTGTGTTCCACAATCAATAAGCGTGACAGAAGAAACTATTAGCATAGAACTTACAGTTCCATCTAGTCACTTCAACAGTAAAATGATAAGACCTTGTCACCATTCTAGTACTGTGCTTAAATTGATAAAATCTAGGAACCATAGAGAAAAGTTCATCAGAATAATTACCATTAAAGTGTTTATAGAAAAGACACAGGGAAACTAGGATACATCAGTGGGAAAGTGACTGAAGCCAAGATGCCAGGTCAGGACCAATATTGTATATTTCTCTTTGGATTTTACAACATTCTAAAAATACGAACCAAGTACAATGCAATATTTATCATTTACCAATTTATAAAGAAATAAATATGAAAACAATTTTTATTTACAGTTTTATTCCTAAATTTATAAAAATTTACAAAATCATGAAATTAGGTGATCCAACTAAAATGAAATTTTTATTGTTTACCATTTTATAAAATTTGAATCAATTGATAATATGATGATATTTTGCCAACCATTCAAGAGAACACAATTTGTTGAAAATTTTGTAGAGTTTTATAGGTTTTTTAATAAAAAGATTTCTTTTCAAATTTATTTATTTACTAGCCGAAAAACCAACCTTTGAGTGAACTTTAGGCTAGCTGCTGCAGAGACCTTTTGGGCCTTTGGCCTTTTAGCTTCAGTGTCCTATGTACATAAAAGATAAAATAATTTTATTATTTCTAAATTCTTATATCTTTATTCGACACCTTAATTTCGAATAATCTTCATATGTGCAACCGATCTCCATAGTTTGCATACATTTATTTTGCATGCAATTATTATTTTCTTTTAAAATCACTATTCTTTATGCTTTGATTATTGCTGCCACATCTGGTCTAGTGCTCAAGATATATATTTAGAGATCCTTGATAAAACCCAAAGAAGAATCTGCAATGTCATTAGTCCTGACTTGGCATCTCAGCTTCAGTTACTTCCCCACCAACCTAATGTAGCTTCAAACCTACCTTTTCTATAAATACATTAATGGTAATTGTGCTGATAAACTTTCCTTTGGTACCAAGACTTTATGAATTTAAGCACAGTACTAGATTGGCGGCAAGGTCTCAGTTGACATTTGAAATGGCTAGATGTAACCATAAGTTCTATGCTAACCGTTTCTTCTCTCTCACTTCTTGCTTCCGGCTTCCCAGTCAACTTAGATCTTCAAAAGTTTAAATGTAATTCCTGTTCTTTTTGTCCTCACTCCTTAATGTTTTTCTTATATTCTTTCACTTAGTAAAACATTGCATCTTAGTGGCTTTATTGCCTTGCTTGAGGTTAAGTGATTAAAGAAAAAGAATGCTCCCCACAAATACCCAATGATATCATCTATAAGCTTAAGTCCAGGTGAACACAAATGATGAAAGTATCACTAGCCTTAAAAAGACATACATCACCTAGTGGATTAACAAATTAGTTACAACATATGTTTCCCTGGGAGTTCAATCACATGGTCTGGTTCAATGGAAGAAACAGACAAGTGACACAAAAAGGTGAAATAAAACCAGTGGGGTGAAAATGATAGGAATTATCTCCCTTGAACATGGAAAGTGGAATGAGAACAATCTAGTCATGTGGATTGAATAAAGTGTTAGAGTCAAAATTCCAAGACACCTGAAGAAATCCGGAAAGTAAAATGGCCAAAACATATTGATTTGAATAGTAAATCAAATCTTATAATGAAACATCCTTTTATATATACTTTAAAAATCAAAAGGTCAGTTGAATCCACAACCTTACAGTATCCTCACACGATTTTTATCAAATGACCTTTCAATCCTGGAAAAAAAAAAAGTAATGTACATTTCAATTAGCCTCCCACCACATCAATACATTTACAATACCCCTTACTTTTCTTCTCTTTCCCCCTTTGTCATCATCTTCTTCCCCTTCTTTCTTCACATCCTCAATTTCTATTACATCTTGCATTCATTTATTTATTTTTGAGAATAATAATATAGCATTCATTATTTTTTTTTTTTAAATTAAAGTGTTAAGAGGTCAAGTGATAAAAATCGCCTGAGGATACCGTAAAGTTGAAACCAGGGAAGCGGATTCAACTGGCTTCCTGATTTCTAAAGTTAAAAGCTCTACATATTATTTTTAATCTTGTTTTTTCATACATGTATTGAGCACTTTTTAATACTAGTGTTTCCTGGTCTGATTCAACTCTGACCATTAACCTTTTATGCATTTTATATATATATATATATATATATATATATATATAAAATTCTGTAACTTCCGTTAGTCTGCTACACACCCTCTAAAATAGCTAAACATTGACCAATCAAAACTAAATTTTGGGAAGAAGTGCCAACAGGTAAGGGGGTACAAATAGATTTGGTTTTAATAGAATTTTCTTAATTTATTTTGAAAATTTAAGTTTTATAATTTAACATAGAAAATGTTCCCACTATTTTAAAAATAATTTAAAGATTAAAATAACAAACATTTAATAGAGATGCAATATTTTTTTTTGCACATCTTTTCTTTAAGATTTTATATATACAAGAATCCTGTTTCCAATTTGCCCTGTGTTTGCAAGAACTATAAACAAATCACAAGGCTAAACACTTTGAAAAGTTGGAATTTGGCTCCAGAAAAAAATATTTATGCATGGCTCATTGTATGTTGCATGCTGAAGAATCCTAAGAATTTATTCTTTGCTGTTAAAAAGGAAAAAAATAAATTTTCTTAAAAAATATTGTCTATAAAATTAAATTAAAGAAATTATTAAACCACAAAGTAAGGTTTTTGTCAAAGTATTTTTCCAAACAAATCAGCTTATTCAAATTTCATTGATTGGTTTGCAAAACTGAATGAAACAGAGTTTGCAAATCTTGACAAAAAATGTTAGCATTAACTTCAACAATAATAAATAAATGATAAAAATTCATCAATGAGAGGCAAAAAAATTCTAGTATTTAAAAAATTCCAACAGAAGTAAATTTCTTGCTCTCTTTTTGTTTTTCTTAATCAATAAGGTAATAACACCACCAAGACACAAGAGCTACTTTTTTTCTTTTTTACAGTGATGTTCACCTTGTAGAAGGCCCAAGAGCCATTCAAAGTAGAGGGTTACAGAGTTAGAGGCACAGTTTATATGGATATGTGGGGAAGACAACAGTTAACCCTACACATGAACAGATTAAGATTGTCGTGATGGGAAAACATTCTCCTGGGAGTTGGTTCCACAGATCAACAGTTTGCAGGAAAAAGCTGCTCAAGTGGAACTTATATCTCACTAATGGAATACAAAAGGAATGTGGGTGGTTCACTATGTAGCATCACGGGTTTTAGCTGTGAAAGTTAGAACTCTGGTGGAACTAAGGAACGTAGTTCCTCTGAGGACTTTCCATGGAAATAACAATAGAGCAACGAGAGACTTGTCAATGTTTTGTCTGTGAGAAAAGGTTGCAGGATGGAACATAATTTGTCACCCACAAGGACGTAAAAATGGTTTGGACTCTATAGACACTGCAAAGTGAAAACTGTGCAGTTCCTATCCATATATGGCTACTGGAAAGGAAGAGAATGGAAAAACTTTAGAAGATCCTGGAACCCAATCCTAAACAGATAAACCTCTACTCTCGTTCAATAGACCCAGGTGGAGTTTGAACCAAACAATAGGCCAACCTATCTACTCCTATTGAAGGAAAAAAATAAAATTTCAGAGTTTAGGTGCAGACATTAAAGTTGAAGTAGATGCTTCACCAACCACTATAATCTTAACCTATTCAAGTCTACGGTCAACAGTTATCTTCCCTAACATCAAACCATAAAATAGGGACCTAGTGGCTCGGCAGACTAAACCTTTTTTTTTTTTTTTTTTTTTCCTCTTTAGGATTGGGTTTCCAGTTCCTTCTCAATTTTTTCATTCTCTTTCACTCCTAGTAGTCCCTTGCATCTTAGAGGCATTATTGCCTTGTTTGGGATAAATTGATTTAAAAAAAAAAAAAAAAAAAAAAAAAAAAAAAAAAAAAAACATTTTTTTTTTTTTTAAATTTTGAAACAAAACTTAAAGAAAAACCCTTTTTTCTTTTGTATTATGATTTCTCTTTTTCTAGATTATTTTTAAAAAAGTATACCAAATATTAAAGAGAACCATTTGTTCAGTCGTGAATTTAGAGAGCAAAAATGAATAGATATCAGCATATAAAGACAATATTCTGCATCCATGCAGACATCATGCTTGTGATGGAACTAAAAGTGAAAGATACTCACGAGGGAGCAGATATGTTGAGCGGATGAGGTGATGCCCAACTCTGATGTGGACAGGGGGGCAGAGGTCGAGATTTGGGGTTGCCAAGGTGTCCTTCGAGAACCTTCGAGTAACGATGAAGGTGGTTGCCTGCATGAAAACCATCAAAAATTATTTTCCTCATAAATAACAACAATTAAAATCATTCCAAAAAACAGTCGTTGATTAACTAAGGAAAATTTTAAGATTTCAATTTCTGTTTTACAATCATCATCATCAGTAGCACATGAGACACTGATTTGATTTGCTTAACAGCACATCAAGTCCATATGGGTCATTTTAATACCAAAATTTAAATTTCTTGGGAGATTTGAAGTAATAAAAATATGATATATGTTATTCAAAAAAAACAATGAGTTTGTGCGGAAAAGGGTTGAATGTTTTGTGGGATATCAGAAATCTCTTATCACTGTCAGAGAAAAATAGTGTGATTTGGGCACATTTACAAGACATGACCATCATGCAAGGCACCGTTGAAGGATGACGTAGCAGAGGGCACCAACACAAAAACTGGTTGCACGACGTAAAAAATGGACAGGTATGAATGTATCAGAACTGCTGAAGACTGCTTTTGATAGACCGCTGTGGAAAAGAGTTAGTGTGGCTTCTGCATTTGGATCCATCCTACGATTACAAACGTCATGGGGATGATGACGATATGTTATTCTGCTCGCACAATTGAATGCATGGTAGATGATACTCAGCTTTTGTGCATATACATGTTTGTGCGGACATAATTACTAGAGGTGGTGATATATATGTTTTATGTTGTAGTTTTGTTGAAGTTACATTTTGGAACACAATTTGATTTCTTTAAGAAATTGTAGGATATTATATGTAACAATGTCACGAAAGAGTTCTTTCATGTTGGTTATTTTTGCTGGTATTAAAACTTATTTTTACATGTTTTGACTCCAGTTTGGGGGTTAACCATTTTGCCCATAGCTGGTACCCTAACAGGTCCTACCACCCCAGATCAGAGTGAACTTGAGAATACCAGCAAATTAAGAGGTGGTTCTACACTCCTCAAAACCTCCTGATCAGAGGCCTAGCTGTCAGATGTAGTTTATCATCTTACTCAGGACACGGATGTTGTTTAACATCTTACCTAGGACAGCCTTCTATTTGAAATGGTGTGTAATGTCAACATCTTCATTATACCATTAATTTCTCTTCAAGAAATACATGCTATCCATTTTAATTGATGCAACTGTTAGTAGTCTTCAAATTATGTGGTTTCTGTTATTTGTTACAGTTATTTGGTTGTGATTCTTTAATGCCAGTCCACAACGTTGCCAAGACTTCACTCAAAAGCCTCAAGACTTCACTCAAGAGCCTCAAGACTTCACTCAAGAGCCTTTATTTTACAGGAAGCAGTTGTATACAGCTGGCAGTTTAGATATTTCTAAACAATTTGTGCTGTTTGATGAAACTACTTTTGGCATAGCCTGTGTTCAATTTCTGTTTCTCCTATACTTAATTTGAAATAGCTGATCCATATGCCAAAATATCTAAAGTTTTAGTATTTACTAATTCCATTTCTTGTATTTTTATGATGAAATCAGGGTATCAATGCCATCACTGCTTTCATTCCAATTCCAGATCACAAAGATAAACAGAAATTATTTACAACTAAACCTAATTGTGCCATATTGGACGACTGGGAACAAAATCATAACAGTTCACAATGTTAATGGTCTTGACCTGGGTATCTTGACTTCATTCACTTTCCCACCTCCATAATGTACCTTCCCTGTTCCTTTTCGAGAAATACTTCCATGATAGATGTTCTCATGAACTTTCAGTTTCGTTTGTTTTGTTTTACGGCATATCAAACTCAATGGGTTATTTAATGCCAACAAGATTTTTATTGCTGGTAATATTTTTTTCAAAATGTATTGCTGGTAATATTTTTTTCTTTTTTCTTCAAAAATGTATTGCTGGTATTTTTAAAAATATCTATTTCTGGTAATAATTTTTTCAAAATTGTATTATTGGTATTAAAGCTTATTTTTACACTTTCATAGTGTTTTGACCCCAGTTTGGGGGTTAACTATTTGCCCATAGCTGGGACCCTAACAGGTACTACCACCATGGGTCAGGGTGAGCCTGGGAACACCAGCAATTAAGAGGTGGATCCATGCTCCTCAAAACCTCAAAATCAGAGGCTTTGCTGTCGGATGTATTTATCGTCTTACCCAGGACGCAGATGTAGTTTATCATCTTACCAAGGACGTGATGAACTCTCATCTAAGGTATCTAGACTTTAAGAATTTAAATAAAGTACTAGATTGGTTGAAAGGTCTTATCCTTTTACAGTTGAAATGGCTAGACATAACCATAAGTTCTATGCTAACAGCTTCTTCTCTTGCACTTCTTGTTTGTGGACCTCTACTGGCTCTCCATGCTTTTCAATCAACTTTGAGCTACAAAAAAAATCAAATTCAATGTTAATCCTTATCCTCCATCTTCTTAATTCTCTTTCTTTGATTGTCACCTTTCCTTAATTGTGAGATGTTGTGGTGTCTTGGATATCAGCTCAGAATGAGAAATCGGAAGGCTGAGCTCAGATTCCAGTCAATTCCATTGTATTCATTTCTGCACAAATACTCTTGGGAAAGTTACAAAGCCATCTCTTCTCCTACACCTCCAGCTATGAGGTGATTAGCAGAACAGACTGGGTTCTATAGCCTTAGTTGGCAACCAGGCTACTGCAGAAAGAAATGTCAACCTGCTGCAGGAAAATCTTCTGCCTAGACAGTCATGGATCAAAAGAGACATGATTGACCAAGCGTTATCACATATGGCACATAACTGATTGACTCTTTAATATGGCATATAACTGACTCCTTAATAGTATATTTTTCACATATTCTCTAACACTCAATAACCCTTGCATCATGGTTACTTTATTACTTTGCTTGGGGTGAAATGATTTTACAAAGTTGACAATACAGTGTAATAGACTAACACTAAATTTAACATTGAACAATTCAGATTAAACTGTCAGAAACATTGAAAAATTGTTCCAAGTTGGATTGACTATTAATGCATCACAAAATCTATTTTAATTCCCTGTAAATTCAGTTACACCTGTTGAAGATTTATGTTCATGTAGAAAAAAAGAATTTATTTTACTGTCAAATAAGAACAATCAAAACAAAATAAAATTTACAAAGAAACATCTTCTAAGTATGATTAATATAAACTACCAAGAAGAGGCCTGCATGTAGGAGCAAAGGTTTATCCAATGTTTCTTGTTTAGGATCCGGTTCCTTCTATAAATTTTTCCTTCTCTTTCACTTCTGGTGTCCCCTTGCATCTTGGTGGCATTATCTCCATGCTTCACGTGGTGCCTCTCACTCTGTAACCCTCTATCTTGAGTGGCTCTTGAGCCTTGTAATGGGTGAATATAAAAAAAGTAAAAAAAAAGATGTCTCCTGGCAAATAGTTATGCTCTGAATGGTTGCAGAGTTTGCTAAAATTAAAAATTAAAAACATGTCAGAAAATCAACAAAACAAGAAATATAGAAATGTTGTATGGATATTTACCTTCCATTC
>OZ010615.1:64599045-64611545 GCA_963932145.1 Acanthosepion lycidas
GTCTAGTATTCACCGTGCGTGAGATGGATATTATGCCTGCTTCATAAATCCTCCTAAGATTTTTATTATGAAAATATTTTAAAATCTTCACGGAATCAAAATCGAAATTATGATCTGCTTTAGTTGTGTGTACAACTAAAGCATTGTTTAAATTTCCGAGGCAAATATCTCGTTTATGTTCGAAAACATGAGATTTTACAGACCTACATGTTTCACCCACATATTTTAAGTCACAGTTTTTGCATGAGATTTGGTAGATGCAAGCATCGGATGTAATATGTTGTTTGCTGGTGCTATTTAATAAACTACGGATAGTTCTAGTAGGTAATATTGTAGTTTTAATTATTAACGCATTTAAATTATTGGAGATACGTTCGGTCAAATGGTTATTTGGTAGAAAGATGCGACCAAAAGAATTATTATCAGGGGCAGCTGAAAGTGTACCTTTCACTGATGTAGTTGTAGTGGCCTTCGAGGTGTCATTTTGTGCTGATGCGTGAATTTTCAACGCTTTATTTTTAGCTCTCAGTAATAATTGTCTCGGATACGAAAGATTTGAAAAGGTATCCTCAATATAGGTGAATTCATCATCTAAATATTTTGCTGAACAGATGCGAAGAGCCCTTATGTAGAATCCAATAATAATACCCTTCTTAGTGTTAGTATCATGGTGAGAGTAAAAGTGTAAATAGTCATTTTTACATGTGGGTTTACGATATACTTTGAATTCTAATTTATTTTTATTTTTAATGAGTAGTATGTCTAAAAAAGGTAAAGAATTATTAGACTCAAGTTCATAGGTAAATTCTATGGTAGGTTCTATTTTATTTAATCTATCAGTAATCTCATTTAAATCATGCTTATGTGGGTAGATAAATAAAATGTCATTGATGTATCGGAAGTAATGTGTATCGCGTGGAATGATATGTTTAAAAGGTCCAGACTCAAGAAATTCTAGAAATATGCATGCTAGGAATCCAGAGAGGACTCCCTATTGGTAAACCAATTTTTTGTTTATAATAAATATTATTATACTGGAAGAAACAATGTGAAGTGCATAGGATGCATAATTTGATGCATTTCGAGATAGTGATAGGTAGCTTAAAGTCAATTTTCTTAAGGTGGTTCTCTAATCGTTTAATACATTTATCAACAGGTATATTAGTAAATAAAAATTTAATGTCTAAGCTAGCTAGGGATTTGTTACCTATATCAATATTACTTAACTTATTTAGAAGAGAGACTGAATTCTTTATATATGCGTTACTTATGGTGCCCAGAATTGGAGTTAGAAATTTAGTTAAAAACCTAGCGATATTATGAGGAGCTGAGCCTATACCCAAGATGATGGGCCTTAATGGAATGTTAGGCTTATGGGTTTTGGGGAGACCATAAATTTTAGGGACGGTGGGGTGGTAGTTAATAAGGGAAAGCCAAATCTTATCTTCATTACATATAAATTTCTCATAGGACCTATTGAATTCTTTTAGATTCTTAGAAACTTGTATAGGGAACATCTGTTCATAAGTGTCTATCATTTAGCAAGTCCAACATTTTCTGGTTGTAAGCAATGGTGTCCATGACAACACCGCCTCCTTTATCCGAAGGAGATATAATAATATTATTATTCATAGACAGGGATTTTAAGGCATTCATATACCTCTTAGGTAAAGTAAATTCCATATTTTGGCAGTCAAAAGAGGCAGCTAAAATGCCTTGGGTAAAACCTTTATGGAAGTCAGAATCACTGTGTTTGTAGTTTAGATTTATCAGTTTGCTAATATTGTGGTCTTTTGAACCAGTTGCAAACTTTAGACCAAAGCGAAGGGCTTCAGTCTCTATAGTGGTAAGTGTGGTTTTGGAGATATTGGTGACTAGATCCGTTCTACCCATTTTCTTCCAACAGCTGCGATCACATAAAGTATGGAATTTTAGTTTTAAACTCCTGATGTGTTTTTGATTAATTTTGGTCACCTCAGATCGAAGTCTCTCAGCAGTGATGCGAGACATGCTGTTTTTTAACTTTAGTTCACATCCTAGAAGTGTGGCTACCGCAGCTTTGAGTGCCAAGGTCTCATCGGGTGGCTTTGTTCAGCGAATCAATCAGAGGCAATGCAAGAACTTATTGGAGCTTTAGGGAAAAAAATAACAGAAGTCTGCTCATTAAATGGAGTATTTTATGGAATGTAAAGGCTAGCAAAGTGAATGGCAAGAGAAGAAGCTAGCTATTGCAACATAGAAGGCTGGCACTGAGATGTTGAATGTGAGATCTGAAATCATGTCCAAATGTAGACACATCAGAAAGTTAACTTTGGAGCTATACAAATGTGGATAAAGTCGGAAAAAAAATTCATTTATGTCACTACAACTCCTCCCACCATTACTACTGGTGTCAAATGAAAGCATTTAAGTTTTTGCATCGTCTCTGATTGATTCACTGAACAAACCACCTGATGAGTCCTTGGTGGTTGAAACCTCAGTAGTTTTCTTGTCAGCATCTTTATCTTTTTAAGATATTAAATCACTGTGCAAATTTGGTTTTCCTACTTCAAATTGAGCACTTTTTAACATGTACAATTTTAACAAATATTTCAGTGTTTGTTTAATTTTGCATGTTGTTTGTTTTTGATTTTATCAACTGCACAATACAGTTAGGTCAGTTGGGCATGGTCTGTGAGATAAAGAGCACCATGACACAATTCACTCTGCCAGAAATTTGGAAATGGCATGCTGTACTGCTTGGCCAGAAGCTCCAATACAAACATTTCAAAGTGTTTGGGTGTCTGAGGACAGTGCAAGGGATTCAGAAAAAGTTAGATGAGTCTAATGACGATTACGAACATATAGCAGCTCGGAAAATAGTTATGAGAAGAAAGAACACCCAAATTTATTGGTGAGGGCCTCCGATTGAACACAAAGGCCTACTTCAAGTGCCTTGATGAGGTAGTGCTGCCCTGGGTCAAGACGGTGGCTGTTGGAAGACGCTATGTCTGGCAACAGGACTCTGAAACTATGCCACACAAGCAGGAGAATCCAGTCATGGCTGTCAGACACTTTTTCTGATGACATCACCCCTTACATCTGGCCACCTAACTTCATAGACTGCAAATTATGTATGGTGTGCAGTCGAGTGAGAGAGCAACAAAACTCCTTGTAACACTAGAGATGAACCAAAGACAAGGATTATGGCAGCATTCAGCTGTCCACAAAAGTTGCAGAACATTCCAAAGTCATCTGGAAGCCATAGTTGAAGCCAATGGTGATTTTATTGAATAAATTTACTCTTTAGTATTTAAAGATAGTTTTGTGTAATTTTGGCAAATATATCTGTTAAAAGGATATGTCAGTGTGAGATATATATATATATATATATATATATATATATAGATATGTGTGTGTGTGTGTGTAGAAATACACATGCACACATTTATTATGTACATATGTATATACAAATACAACTACTAATAATAAGAATACAATTCAAAGACAGCAATAAAAAATATGTAAACGGTTACTAGAATTTTGAAGTATTTTTTAAGCTAGCAGGATGTCTGCCAAGATACACTCAACAGATAACAAGTGCTGTAATAATCAATAAATCTTCATTAGACTTGCATCATAGACCGACTCTAGAGTTTTGTATCAAATTATTCATCTGAGTCAGATGCTTAATAAATTTATTGAAATTATCATTAGCTCTCATATTGATACTTCTTGGAACAAATGCCAATCATAAATTTCAAACTTGAAATTATATGTTATATTTTTAACAAAACTAATGTCGCAAGAATTATAATTTTGTTCTCAGGGGTATAAATATAAGATCTATAAGTTTAAAAAAACATCAGGCCCTGACATATGCGTTTTGATATTAGACAACTCTGATGTTAGACAATGAGATAAGTCCATTGGAAATTTACAAATTCTTTGAAAAAAAAAAAAAAAAAAATATATATATATATATATATATATATATATATATATATAAAATTTCAGTTCACAGTCTCATCTGACTCAGTCTCAGTTTGTTTGTCTTGAAGTCAGAATGCTACATTCATTTATCCGAATTTGCTTACATGTGTCAAAACCAATACTTAGTTTATGAATTCTTTGCCTTATTACTGTTACTTTGCCTTGCATATATTGTTTGCCCTGTTCTTTTCTTTTTCTTGTTATTACTTACTGTAAATTCTGTTTGTTTATTTTACATTTAACAATGGTAACTCACTCTACATATATTCATAGGGAAAGTGCTCAATATCAGAGATAGAGCGTTATGTAAATATAAAAATGGACACCAAGTTCTAGACCAAGCAGTGACTTTTCTCCCCACTTGGTGTCGACCTCGTTGTCCACTTTTTTCTTTATTTTTTTAATCATTTCATCCCAAGTAATAATTAAGGGGGGGGGGGTTACAGTGAGTGAAAGAGAAAGTAAGGAAAGGACAATAAAGGAACAGGGTTGAGGAAGACAGAAGATGGCAATTGACTTTGAGAAGTGGCAATTGCATCTAGCTAATTCCATGGTAAAAGGTGAGACTTAGTTGCCTATCAGGTAGCACGCTTAAATTCAGATTGATTGAGTGATTCATTTTCTACAGCTAATTAACCCTTTCCAAGTTATTTATAGCTAGAAATTTTTTTTTTTTTTTTTTAGTAGGGGTGGGCTATAGAGGCCAAATTTTTTAAATAAGTTTTGAATTAAAATCACCGATTACATTGTATCAGTAATTAAAATAACATTACATTCTATTGAGACATGCTATCAGTGTCCATATTTGAACATCTCAGGCCATTATAAAGAGCATTAAGAATGGTCAAGAGGGTTTTTAGTGATTGCAACTCACACATGTTTAAAAATGGCATTGTGACTTTGAAAGTAAACCATGCTACACATCTTAAAGTGCATTCAATATATTCTACTTCATGGTACAATTCACATGCCTATACCATTTGATTATTTGATGGTGTATCTGAAACAGTATTCATTAGATCATCATAATAGTGAAGCAAGGCAGAAGCACTATATCCACGGAAACTAAAGCATCTTTCTTTATATAATGCAACCTTTTTCTTTTTAACAGCTTTATTCAATACATCATCAAATTCCTCATTGATTGATGTTTTATGACCATCAGTCAATACAAGTTTACAAAATGTATCAATTACAGCAAGGATTAAAACTTTAGCCAGGAATGATTTCAAAGATGGTACTGTTTTGTTTTTTTTTTTCCTTTGGTTCAAATTTACTCTCTACATACTTCAGAACAGATAGGGCCACTGTGTCAAACACCTCACAAGTGTGGCTCATGCAAAGAAGATGTAGGCTTATGTGCTGTGACAGGAGGGTTCCAGCTACCAAGTTTTCAATCTCCAAATTCTTGGAAACTGAATCTGTCATGAGGGCGGTTATTTTACCCCAAATCGGTCTATTTTTGTTTAAACATCAAAAATATTTTCCTAATTTCTGTGTAAGCTTTGTAGAAACAACATATAACCATATATTCAATCATTTGAATCAAAATCAGAAAGGTTTGTGGCTCATTTTTAAAGTTTTGAGGAATACGTTGTCATTTTTAGTGAGTTTTTGGGGCCCACAGCAAGGTCTGGACACGTTTCAGTCCAGTTCCATCCCAATTTTCAAAAAGTTGGCCCATTTCCTCCTATTTGGACACAAATGAGTGGAATAAAATACTTCCCCACTTTTTTTTTTGAAAAATTTGGTCTCCTAGAGCCCATCCCTACTAAAAATATTTTCTAGCTATAAATAATGTGCAAAGGGTGACTAAGCTGTAGAAAATGAATCACTCAATCAATCTGAATGGTCAGCTTTTATCAAGAGAGATAAATCAAAGTATATTAATTGCTATTTACAGAGTACTTTCCTTTATTCATTTGCATATAATAACTGGTTTTAAGACATGAAAATTTCACGGTTTTCCTATTTGAAATTTCTGGCGAATTTTAATTAACTCATAAGTTAATGCTTGCATGAATTCATGGTGAGTTCTATGACAATAAAATATCTATAGAAATTCCATCATTAAATATTTGAGTTTAACATCTTCAGCAAAATGTTGTAATAACAATCATAAATATGAGTGCCTGTCATTATTTTAAGGGGGTACAAATGAAAAGATTTGAAATTTGCAACTTTTTCCATTTCACTGAAATAGAGATTAAACACTTCTATGTTCCATTCTTTCTTTCTTTTTCTAACTGAAACTAAGTAGCATCTTTGATATATCTTTTGACTTTGATCAAAACAGAATAGTCCATTATATATAAGGAGTAGCAGGAGACTTGAAACATTTTTATTTTTTTTTTTACTGAAACCAAGTAACATCTTTGGTGTCTTGTCTTTCCACATGACTGAAGCAGAGTAGTCCATTATTTACGTGGTATTGGCAGGGCGTAACGGTCACACAAACAATCAAAGAGAGGGACAAGCACAATCATAATTGGATATAAATTCTATAACTATTTGTCATCCAGCTTAATGGTGGCCTTTAGTTAAATTTTATCAAATATAAAAGCAATAATCTTTAATCAGCTCAGGTATCATTTGTATGTTTGTATGAACAGGGAAAATCACAAATTGGGGAGAAAAAAACAAAAAAAAAAACAACACTGCAAGTGATGGGAGATGAAAAAAAAAACCTCTATCCAACCAGTTTCTAAACTCTGACTTGAAATATGATACACATCAAGGTAAAAGCTGAGGGAAGAGGGAAGTTGAATCATGATACTGCTGACTCTGCCCTGGCCATTCTTCCCTAACACACACACACACACACACACACACAATAGAACCAACCCTCACCTGAAAATTCATTAGCTGGTTGCTATAGAAACCACTTAGGATAAACAAGAAGAAATAAAAGCATTATAAATCTTCACGAAAATAAAAAACATATCCATTTATAAAATCATTACAATTTACCATTAGAGAAGTTCCTTTTTTTTTTTTTTTTTTTTTTTTTTTTTTAAAGATTTCGAAATAATAAGTTTTTCTTAAAGTCGGTTAAGTTTGGCTGTGAAAGGGAAGAGGCAAAGGAAGCATTGTTTGTCAGGGAATGCGTATGCAGATCATCATATCTCTTCTTGATTATGATGACGCGGACATGTATATGGGAGGCATTTTCAAGTAGGCATCTCTTAACAGTGAAGGAATGAAGACATTGATGAGAGACCATTTTTCTAAATTTTTATTTTCTTTGCCTGTGTACAACATAACTGTACACACAAGCTATAGATGCATACACAGAAATGTGTATGCATCTGTAGCATGTGTGTACAGTCACATTATTTGTCAGTATGTAAGAACTAATCAATATGTTTGCAACACATCTCATACATTCAAGTGTGCGCATACACCATGCACCTCTGCCTATCCCAAGATGCATGTATAAATATGCATTTAGCATTTGTGTCTATATCTTCAGAATGAAATGTAAACATACAAATAACTGCATCATGTGTGCATGTTTGTGTGTGCATATATATAACACAATCGTCAGGCCTGACGATTGTGTTTAGCATGAAACAGTCTGTTGCCTCTGAGTGTTGATTTCAATGTCCACTTTTATATTTTATGTTTGCATACACTATCTCTGATATTGAGCACTTTATCTCATTCATATATATATATATATATAAGATTAATACAACTAAATTTTATCACTTAGCTGATTGATATATTCAGCACCCATGTGTGTGTGTGTGAGTATATATATATATATATATATATATATATATATATATATATATATATATATAAAAACACACACACACAAACGGTGAAAATAAATGAATGTAAGGTTTAAAATTATAAGTCATGACAGTGTTGCAGCAATGATGAGATACGGTTTTAAATTGTTCCTTTAAAACTGGATCCTTTTACTCTTTTTACTCATCTGATAAAAAAAAAAAGTTTTAAAATCACAAAGACATTGCATGATATTCCATCTAGTGGGAGAGATTCCTTAAAAGCTGAGTGTACACCCCAAATTATAGATAGTATCTTGTCTATACAACAAAATAGGGGAACAATTGAAAATTTGTTGTAATTTCATAAACCACCTTTCATACCTATTTACTTCAAAATATGTGTTTTCACAATTGCTTACTTTTCATCATAATGGTTTTAAAACTTGTGTTCATTTATTTTCCCCCTGTGTGTGTGTGTGTGTGTGTGTGTGCATATATGATAAATGATAGTTTCAAGGTTTGCTATATTTATGGGTTAAAGTGATCAATGTCAGGGATAGAGCACATATAAATATAAAAGTGGACATGGAAGTCAACACTCAGAGGAGTCAGTCTATTTCATGCTTGAACACAATCACCAGGCCATATATATATATATATATATATATATATATATATATATATATATATATATATATACACACACAGGTACAGCAACGAGTTCAAAGCCTAATATAAAAAAAGCACCTATTTTGTACAGCAAATATTTATTTTACAACACAATCTCGTTCATTGTAAAAGAACTTATTGTGGATTTAATCACATTATACAACAAAACTTTCAGATCAAAATATAGATAAAAACAATATGGCTGTTTTTAAACTCACTGATCCACGCTCACCTGTGTATGTATGTGTGTGTGTGTGTGTACATGCAAAAAGAGTTTGCAGCACCCTCTTTCTTGGAATCTAGAGACAGAATACACATTTGAATATCAATTTCCTGAATAAAAAAAGCCAGAAGATGTTACAAACAACTACTCCATTACACACAGGTGCACACACATATTTATACAGAGAGACAAGTAACTGCCTGCAGGTGTTTTTGTGTAGGTGGTTTTCTTCTCTCTTTCTTCCTCCCTTCCTCAATCGATGTTTATTTCTTTCAATTCCTTCCACCCAACCCTCAACTCTGGACATTAGTCTCAGAGTTCAGGAAATCAACCTTGCCATCAAACATATATTACTCAATCAATTTGCAAAAAAAAAAAAAAAAAAGAAAGCATTATTGAAGAAATAAAAACCAATACAAATTTTAAATTTACTTTTGATCAAAAAGAAAAAGGTAAAATTAACAAAAAAAAAAAAAAAAAAGAGAAGGTTTTCAACAAAGAATTTTTTTTTCTCATTTCTTTTTGTTTGCTTGCATTTTCTTTACTTTCTACAGACTTTCTCCACGTTATTAAACTACCTTTGCCCCTGTAGTAAAATATTTGTCCGCATTAATTTCTACAGAAACAGGCTCTCAGAGAAAACATTGCAAATGGCTGCTTACAAAAAGAAAGCTTGAAAATATTGAACAAGTGTGCCATATACTGAAGATTATCAGGTTTGTTTTATAGATGAAATAGACAGTGAATCTATTTAATCTATAAAATCCCAGCGTGCGGCACCTTTGGAAAGTGCCTGAAAACCAAACCACGGGTTGACCCAATCCTTGTGGGTGAAATTCGATAGACAGAACTCTTGTGGGCCGTCAATAGCTGTGCTAGCACGAAGCCACAAGTTATTGTTGCCAAGGGCTTGAGCGTGCTGGCCTTGTTCAAATTCTTGATCATGCTAGATAACACTCTCTCCCAGAAACTGTAACTACGGTCTGCTCAGCATAGTTGCAGTATAAACTACAGGTGGGCCTTGTGGGTGTTGGGCAAACACAAATGTGCCCAAGTGAGCATCTGCAAGAGGGATTGGTAACCACCCTAGTAGACGGGTATCCTCAAATACGAGTGGCCAGCTATTATTTATATATATATATATATATATATATATATATATATATATATATATATATATAAAATCAATATCAAAATCTGATTCTCAGAATTTCATGTAATAACTATCATCAGGGGGAACTCTTCTCTTAGGAGAGTTGTTTTGATTAATGGTGATGAGACTGAACATATTATAGAATAGTTAGCTGCTACTGCCTACCAAAATAACCATTAGTGACTAAATGCTTTTTTATGGCACTTTGATCAGATAAGTGACTTGTGAGGCTGCTCAAAGAGGTAGTGATGTGACCAATATAGCTAATTGATTTATGACAGTCTTGTACTGGACAGTAAAAATGATATACTATATTGGTCATCGCTAGTTCTAATAGGGTTGCTTTGATTAGTGATATCAAGGTTGGTGGTTTTTCATTTTCTGTAATGTAAGTTTTATGTGTTTGCCAAAATTTACAGCTGTAATATGGTGCTTAATAATTTGTCACATGACAAATTCGGCCTGTTTTTAACTATTGTGCATCTGGTTACAGTAAAATATGTTGATGCTTTATTCTATTGTATTTTTAATACTAGTGTCTTCCACCTGAATGACTTATTACATAAAGCCGAGTAGTAGACTTTGGTTTTGTTGGCATTGGCACTGAGCCATTAATTTATTTTATAGTTTATCAAGCTTTAGCTTTTATTATTACTATATTATATATATATATATATATATATATATATATAGAGAGAGAGAGAGAGAGATATCCGTACATACATACAGACACAGAGAGTCTCCACACAACCGATGTTGTCAAAGTGAAAGAGATGCCAATACAGCTTTTCACAGAAGTTGCCAGAATAAAACATGACATCAAACTGTCTTACGAAATCCAACTCCTGATTTCAATTCAGAGTTGTTGGTTCTAGTTTGGTTGCCAACTATGGCTATAAAACCCAGACTGCCTTACTATTACCTATAGCTGGAGGTTTTGAGTTTAGAGATTTTCCTACTCCTAGACTGGTTAACACCCTATGCTATAGAACCTCGTCTGTCTAGCTATTTTGCCAATATATTTCAAGTGAGGGGGGAGGATTGATAGCTTTTCCAAGGAAATTAACACATAATGTGAATGTAAGGAACCCGACTGGAATTTGAACTTGGCTCTCCAATACCGTAATCCATTACTCCACTGTGCCTATATATATATATATATATATATATATATATATATATATATATATATATATATATATGGAAAAGGTTATAATTGTTCCAACGAGACAAAAATGTATATTTTAAAAAGAGAGAGAAACCACAAACATTTTTGGTTATAATGTGGATTTGTTTTAGTGTATATATTATTATTTTATTCTTCATATTTTTGCTACACGAGTTTCTAGTCTCGTGACATTCTTCAAGCAAATTAAAGGAATCAATTATTTAAAGGCATAAAATTTCATTTAATATTTCATTGTTCATTTTCTGTATTTGTAGTAAGCTTTGATCTCATTTTTTTTTTTTTCTTCTTTTGGCAAGTGACTTTCTGCCTAAGTGGTAATAAAGTCATTAGGGTTGGTCTTGGTAGTGACAGGTGTGTTGATGATAGATGCCCACCCCCATCCACACATCACCCCTGTCAAATCTATGTCCATTTCTGTGTATGTGTGTGTCTGCTAGCTTGTACACGAGTCAGTATCCATACAGATGTGTATATATATATATATATATATACACAAATAATAATAATGCATACATATGTATATATATAATAATAATATATATATATATACATAATAATAATATATATATATATATATATACAAAATAATATATATATAAATAATAATACATATATATATATATATATATATATAATAATAATACATACGTATATATATGTGTGTATATATATATATATAATACATGTATATATATCATACATACATATGTATATATATATATATATATCATAGATATATATATATATATATATATATCATACATATATATATATATATATATATATATCATACATATATATATATATATATATATATCATACATATATATATATATATATATATATCATACATATATATATATATATATATATCATACATATATATATATATATATATATCATACATATATATATATATATATATATCATACATATATATATATATATATATATCATACATATATATATATATATATCATACATATTATATATATATATATATATATCATACATATATATATATATATATCATACATATTATATATATATATATATATATATCATACATACATATGTATATATATATCATACATACATATGTATATATATATATATATATCATACATACATATGTATATATATATATCATACATACATATGTATATATATATATATATATCATACATACATATGTATATATATATATATCATACATACATATGTATATATATATATCATACATACATATGTATATATATATATATCATACATACATATGTATATATATATATATCATACATACATATTTATATATATATATATCATACATACATATGTATATATATATATCATACATACATATGTATATATATATATCATACATACATATGTATATATATATATCATACATACATATGTATATATATATATCATACATACATATGTATATATATCATACATACATATATATATATATAAATATATCATACATACATATATATATATATATATCATACATACATATATATATATATATAAATATATCATACATACATA
>OZ010615.1:64616545-64696545 GCA_963932145.1 Acanthosepion lycidas
GGTCGGGCAGAACTTAACATAAGGCTTTCTTCATAAAAACCCACAAAGATATTAGCCAACACGGGACCCAAGGGGGAACCCATCGCTACACCATCTATCTGACGATACATGATATTGTCGAAACTAAAATCGACAAACATGGTGGCAAATTTCATGAGTTCAACGAACACTTCTTCAGGTATATTAGGAGGAGTCAAATTACTACGATATAACATATCGCTGCAAATATCAATAGTCTCCGATAAAGGCACACACGTGAAGAGGCTGCAGATGTCAAATGAACACATAAATCCATCTGTGGCATCACAATTCCGAATGAATTTGGAAAAAGAAAACGAATCTTTAATACAAAAGGAACTGTAATGCTGCAACACTGGTTGCAACAATATAGCAAGCCACTTTGCAACTTTATGCTGTGAAGACCCAATCATCGATAAAATGGGTCTCAACGGGACACCCTTCTTATGAATCTTGGGTAATCCATAAAGACGGGGACGAATAGAGCCAAGCGGTCTCAATTGCTCCGCCATTTCAGATGAAAGAACACCACTTTTTACCCACTTGACAAGACGTTTCTGAAATCGAATTTCAGAAGTCAACGTAGAATCGTGAGTATCACTGGAACCAAGGCGTTGAAACTTGGAAGGATCATTCAATATACTTAACATTTTGTTAATGTAATCATGGCGGTCCATAAGGACAACACCCGATCCTTTATCCGGTTTCGTAATAACCAAAGAATGGTTATTCTTAAGGGATTTAATAACCTTATGGTGTTCACTTCTCCATTTCGATTCAGAGAAAGAAATAGGAGAACTAGCATAAGAATGAGCCAAATCATTCAATTTAGATCGAAAGTCGCTGGATTTATCACAAGACACAGGTTGAAGCTTCGAGAGTTGAGCATAAAATACTTCAAATTCAGAAAAAATATTCTCCCTACTAATAGAAGTAACAGGAATGCTAAAATCTAGACCATGGGCCAAGATAGCAAGCTCAATCTCTGAGGGAGAATAAGACGACAAATTAACTACATTTTTTGTAGCATTAGGTTCAACCATACAGCCAAATTTTTTGGAGATAAGATGTTTTAACTTATTTTGGAAACAGCTAGACATCTTAGAACAACGCCGTGCAGATATTGAACCAACATAACGGGCAAAGCGGATCCTATCAAAATATGTTAAATAATTCCCTGCCTCACGCCATAACAATTGATATCTTCTCTGTAGGCCCAAGTCCTGGTTAGAAAATTGTAAGAGAAAATCCTTAATAAAAGCTCTCTCTATGCTCCAACCAGATAACAACTTAGCCCGCCTAATCCGAAAGGAAATAAAAGACGGGCAGACCTGGTGCTGAAGACAAGAATGTAAAAAAGTTGTCTTCAACTTCACTGTTTCAATTTTAGATCTAATCTGTAAAATTTTATTCAATTTTCTAATTGACTCAGGAGAGTACCTTTTCTTAAAATATTTGAATGTATTTGAAACGGTTTACATCAGGTTCAGGCAACCTACTCTTTGTAAACAAAGAGATTGTTTGCTTGGACTTGCTGTGCTGCGTTTCTAGCATCTTGGTTGGTATAACTTTTATAATAATTTATTTCTTTCTGTCCAATCATTCATGTCATGCATAACAGACTTCTTTTCTTTTCCTCATAATTTCCCCGTTAACAGTTCTGATGAGAGGGGACGAAACCGGTCGACTGGTGTTTGTTTTATTTTAAATCTATCATGGTCCATAATATAAAATTTCTTGTTTTTAATGCCTTAATACGCTTCTGTACCGTTTCAAATATATTCAAATATATATATATATATATATATATATATATATATATATATCATACATATATATATATCATACATATATATATATATATCATACATATATATATATATATCATACATATATATATATATCATACATACATATACATATCATACATACATATACATATACATATATATCATACATACATACATATACATATATATATACATATATATCATACATACATACATATATATCATACATACATACATATATATCATACATACATACATATATATCATACATACATACATATACATATATATATACATATCATACATATACATATCATACATACATATATATATATATATCATACATACATATACATATCATACATACATATACATATATATATATATATCATACATACATATCATACATACATATATATATATATCATACATACATATACATATCATACATACATATACATATATATATATATATCATACATACATATCATACATACATATACATATATATATATATATATCATACATACATATCATACATACATATACATATATATATATATATATCATACATACATATACATATCATACATATACATATATATATATATATATCATACATACATATACATATCATACATATACATATATATATATATATATCATACATACATATACATATCATACATATACATATATATATATATATCATACATACATATACATATCATACATATACATATATATATATATATCATACATACATATACATATCATACATATACATATATATATATATATCATACATACATATACATATCATACATATACATATATATATATATATCATACATACATATACATATCATACATATACATATATATATATATATCATACATACATATACATATCATACATATACATATATATATATATATCATACATACATATACATATCATACATACATATACATATCATACATACATATACATATATCATACATACATATACATATATATATATCATACATACATATACATATATATATATATATATATATCATACATACATATACATATATATATCATACATACATACATATATCATACATACATATACATATATCATACATACATATACATATATCATACATACATATACATATATCATATATATATAGATATATATATACATATATATCCAGACATTTTTTATATTTAAAGTTAAGACATATAAAGACATTTTTTATGTTTAACATTCTTTTTATAGATACAAGTATTTAAGTAAATGCTATGTTTATAATAAAAAGTATTCAGTAACATTTACCGGCCTGAATGTCCAAGAAATTTTCATAGAAAATATTCGTCCTTTGACAGGATTCGAACCTGCATCCTACACGGAACCGCCATAGCCCAGCATGCCTAACCGATTCGGCCACAAAGGATTGTTCGGTTGGGAAGGTCGAATTTACTGCTTATAAACTGCAATCTTCCATGAATCTCGTACATTCATAACTATGGCGGTATATATAATAATACATATATATATAATAATATATATATATATATATATATATATAATAATACATATATATATATATATAATAATACATATATATATATATATATATATAATAATACATATATATATATATATATATAATAATACATATATATATATATATATATATATATATATAATAATACATATATATATATATATATATAATAATACATATATATATATATATATAATAATACATATATATACATATATATAATAATACATATATATACATATATATATATATATATAATAATACATATATATATATATATATATATAATAATACATATATATATATATATATATATAATAATACATATATATATATATATATATATAATAATACATATATATATATATATATATAATAATACATATATATATATATATATAATAATACATATATATACATATATATATATATATATATAATAATACATATATATATATAATAATACATATATATATATATATATAATAATACATATATATATATATATATAATAATACATATATATATATATATATAATAATACATATATATATATATATATAATAATACATATATATATATAATAATACATATATATATATATATATAATAATACATATATATATATATATATAATAATACATATATATATATATATATAATAATACATATATATATATATATATAATAATACATATATATATATATATATAATAATACATATATATATATAATAATACATATATATATATATATATAATAATACATATATATATATAATAATACATATATATATATATATATAATAATACATATATATATATATATATAATAATACATATATATATATAATAATACATATATATATATATATATATATATATATATATATATATATATATATATATATATATAATAATACATATATATATATATATATAATAATACATATATATATATATATATATATATATATATATATATATATATATATAATAATACATATATATATATATATATAATAATACATATATATATATATATATATATATATATATATATATAATAATACATATATATATATATAATAATACATATATATATATATATATATATATATATATATATATATATATAATAATACATATATATATATATATATATATATATATATAATACATAATATATAATACATAATATATATATATATAATACATAAATTAGTAAAAAAAAAAAAAATTCCATTTTTTTTTTTTTTTTTTTTACTAATTAAAAGATAAAAATAAATTAAGCAATAAGATTACTAAATATAAAATAGATTACTCTTTCTATGTACTATCTGTGAATTTTTCTAATCGACTGTTTCATAGAAAATAGCCAAAACTCCACAGGATTTCAAATTAATTTCTTCGTAGATTGTTTAAACATTTAGATACAGAAAAACCTTAACCTCCCAAACAGGCCCGTTAAAGTAACGCGAATTAACAGCGTCTAAAAACTTTAAAAGAAAAACTGTCCTCATGAAAGTAGTGTAGCTTCTTCCTTTAAAGTCGGTCTCCACCCCCTTCACTCCTCAGCCATCTATATCTTGAGACTAGACAAAATAAATTCAAACAACATCTAACCGACACATTGGAGTTAAAAACTAAAAATAAGAATTTGAAATGCTACATATGACACATTCATATCCGCTTTTACGTATACTTGATGAAGTCCGTCAAAAATGAGTAAATTTCTTTTCATTTTTCGGAAGTAAAGTCTGATGATCCAGAGCCCTGTTAAAGGGGTTATGGTGAAATAATTTATTACATGGAACTTTAACGTGGTCTGTTTTTATTCAAACAAATATATATATATATATATATATATATATATATATATATAAATATAATACATAATATATATATATATATATATATAATACATAATGTATATATAATACATAATATATATATAATACATAATACATATATAATACATAATACATATATAATACATAATATATATATATATATAATACATATATAATACATAATATATATATATATAATACATATATAATACATAATATATAATATAATATATATATATATATAATACATAATATATATATAATACATATATATATATAATACATATAATACATAATATATATATAATACATATATATATATATAATACATATAATACATATTTATAACACACATATATATATATAACACATATATACATATATATATATATAACACATATATACATATATATATATATAACACATATATACATATATATACATATATATACATATATACGTATATATACATATATACGTATATATACATATATACGTATATATACATATACATATATACGTATATATACATATATACACATATATACGTATATATACATATATACACATATATACGTATATATACATATATACACATATATACGTATATATACATATATACACATATATACGTATATATACATATATACACATATATACACATATATATATATACACAACACACGCACACACACACACGCATTCTTCCTGTGTTGTGTAGAGCTCATGTGTGTGTCCGCAAGTAACCTATTTATTTCTGCCAGTGCGTGTGTGTATGTATATATTTGTTCTCCATGGATACTGTTTACGAGTGCGCATGTGTACATATGTGCGCAGTCTGACCAGTGTATCTGGCTAACATGTGTGCATGCCGTGTGTCCATGGGTGTCATGTTATGTTCTGTTTAATGCTGGTTTAAATTTATCTATGAAGTTTTTTTCTTGAATTTGTAAGAAAGAATAGTTGTCTGTTTGATATATTGGCATAATTTTAAATTAAATTGCATAAAGATATGTGGTGGGGAACAAATATTCGTACACATACAAATTTGTAATTTATTGTATTTCAACTAATGAATAAATATACTTTTCATATAATTAACTGTACACAGATGCATAATAGCTAAATATGCCAGAAATAAATCCCATGTATGTGTGCATATATATATATATATATATATATATATCATTCAAAAATTAGTCAGCAATAATAATTGATAAACAAATAAAATTATTTTAACAAAAAATACAATACAATAATACATCAACATATTTTAATGTAACCAAATACACAATAATTACAAACAAGACAAATTCGCAATGCAATGAATTAATAAACAACATATTTTAGCTGCAATCCCGCCAAACTTATATTACAAAAAAATGGAAAACTGCAAACCTTGCTATTATTAATCAAAACAACCCTATTAAATCTAAACTAGCGATGACCAATATAGTGTATCTATCTAAGTACAGGATTGTCATAAATCAACAGTCACACTACTACCTCCTTTAGCAGCCTCATGTGTGACTTAACTGATCAAAGTGACATGAAAAAACATTTAGTCACTATTGTTCTCACGGTTATTTTTGTGGGCAGTAACAGTTCACAAACAATACTCTAAATAGCGAAAAAAACTGCATCCAGATCTACAATTATTTCCACTCAATAGTCCCTAGAATAATTTAAAACACCCATTACCACCCACTAAAATAACCATTAGAACTGACCTGTATATATAAATAGTCAAGCAAAAAACACAACATATATGGCCTGACGATTACATTTAAGCATGAAACAATGTACTGACTTCAATGTCTACTTTTATATTTACATACTTCGTATGTAAATATAAAGTACTTCAACCCCTAATATAGCAGACCTTTAAAGTAAATTTTATCATAGATATAAAAAAAAAATAATAGCACTAATGAAAAGTGCATATAATGGAAAAAAAAATCAATAAGTATAAACAGTCAATTGCTGATATCCCCTGACAAGTGGAAAGCATGATTCCTGGAGGGTCCATTTATGAAACTTTGGAGTCAGAGCACTGAAAGTAACATCAATCAACTAAGTGACAAACTTTTTACTTGTATTAATTTATATATATATATATATATATATATATATAAAGTTAGCATAGGGGTTTTAAGCCTTGAATGGCAACCTTCCTAGAGAAGGAGTCTCAATAAAAACACTCTGTGTAGTTGGGCTACTGTAAGTGATCTTGCTCCTGCTTCAAAAAAAAAAAAAAAAAAAAAAAAAAACATGGCTGTGTATATAATAAACAGAGCTAATCTTTTAGCCAAAACAATTTCAGTTTCTCCTTAGTCTGATACAAGGACAAGAGTAAATAGTACTCAATGAGAAATTTACTACAGTAGTTGCCTGTTTGCCTAGCTAGTTAACCACTGTTTGTGATGTCTTTTTTGTGTTTTCTTTCTCATTTTTATTGGTTTAATAGCAGACAGAGAATACCATGGACTGTACATGCAAGAAATTATGACATTTTAGAAAAAAATGGAAGCCAAAAGGAAACTTAACATCAGAAAGAAATTTGTAAGGCACATGAGGAAAGAAGGCTTGGAAAATCTGATATTCGCAGCACAGATTGAAGACAGAGGAAAACAATGCTTTCCCTACCTAATGAGCTTCAAATAACAGAACAATGTTTAGGAGCAATAACTAAAAATAGAATTTATTAAGAGCTACAAAGGCCATGTTTGTCAGCATCCTGAAGAAGAAGAAGAAAAAGAAGGATGAAGAAAATGGATGACTGAACAAGGTTTTGGCTTGATAAGAAAAAGACAAAATTTATCAAGAGCTACAAAGGACAGGAAAATGTGGAGAGCCATAATCACTTACATCCTGAAGGGATATAACATATAAAAGAAGAAGGATGAAGAAAAAATGGATGACTGAGGGAGGTTTAGACTTAATAAAGACAAAATTTATTAAGAGCTACAAAGGACAAGAAAATGTGGAGAGACGTGATCACCAACATCCTGAAGGCACATGGCACATAAAAGAAGGATCGGAGACACTCACTCACTCCTCATCCAAAACACTTCATGTGAATCCTTGAAAATCTCTTTGTTAGTTAAACTTTAAATTAATCAATGTTTTGCTAACCACTTTTATGCAAAGGAAGAGATGAATTTTATATTGAAAGACTGCCAAACAGAACAGAAACGGGGTGGGAAGTTGTTTTTGAAGTACAAAGACTCGGGGTAAGGGGTGCAGAGGAAATGTCAACAACAGAGAGAAGTCAGAGTAGGGGGTGAGGAAAATAAATACAACAAAATGAAACAGGGTAAAAAAAAAAAAAAAAAAAAAAAAAAAAAAAAAAAAAGAGAAGATTGATTTCATTAAGGCCAATGTGATATCTAGGGGAAAAAAAAAAAAAAAAAGAGTTCTTTTCCTTTGTTGATAATGATTTGGTTCAAGGAAAACAAATGAAAAACAAAAATAAAATAAAAAAAAGAAAGTGAGAAGAAAAGAATGGAAGTGTAAACTTAAAAACGAAAAATAAAGAGGCCTTAATGGAAGGAAGGAAATGAAAGGCTAATGAAGCTGTCAAAAAAAGGGAAGAAAAAAGAAAAAGAGTGTACAAGAGAGAGAGAAGTAATGAAGAAGAGAAAGATTAAGCAGAGAGAGTGAAGGAGAATAAAGGAGAGTTTTAAAATAATGAAGAAGAGAAAGATTAATGAGAGAGAGAGAGCGACAAAGAGAGAATATAAGAGAGGAAGAAAAATAGAGAAGTAAAAAAAAAATTAGAATGCAGCAGAAATACTTCCCATGTAATGGTAAGACATTTACCTCCCACATATTGGTAAGACATTACTGGCAATGGCATTTTCATCTAGCTAATGTCTTATTACTATGTGGGAGGTATTTCTGGGTAGTATTTCTGCTACACCCAGTATTAAGGGTCAAATGAGAGAGAGTAAAAACGAAAGTGTACAAGCAAAGAGATCAGGGTGTGGCAGGGGAGCTGAAGATTATGGACTTTCCTTTCAGTTCAAACTGACTTAGTCTTGGACAAAGGAAAGAAAGTCAAAAGGAATAGACACAAAAAAGAAAAAGATAAGAAAAAGAAAGATGTAAAAGGAAAAAGAGAGAGAGAGAAAGAGGAAAAAGAAAAGCAAAAAGGAAAGGAAAAACCTAAAAAGGGAGAAAATAGGAGACAAAAAAAAGAAAAAGAGAGAAGAGATTTCAATTTGTATCCAACTCAGGCACTCACAGTAGCCCAAATGCACCGAGTGTTTTTACTGAGACACCTTCTCCAGAAAGTTTGCTATTCAATTTCACTAAGAAAACTTGATGGCAGCTTGAGTTGACAGCTGTAGAACATTCTGTTGTTAAACAATAACTAAAACAGAGAAGAAAGAAATCCTCGTCAAAAATAAATAATGTTTGATGATGCCTCACTCAAAAAATTCAAGATTTTACAAGTGAAAATGCCTGACAGAATGAAGGGATTATTTATGCATGGATTAATTAGAGAAATATATATATATATATATATATATATATATATACACAATATAGGGGGCAAGGTCTCACTTGTAAAACTCTCTTCCAGATTCATGCTTCCCATTCAACTTTATTCATCCAAAATTTAAATCCAATATCAATCGCTATCTTCTGTCTTCTTAATTCCTCTCCTTAATAGTGTTTGTTTTTTTTTTTTGCTCAAATTCTTACACTCAGTAGACCCTTACATCTTAGTGGCTTCATTGCCTTGCTTGGGGTGGAATTATTATATGGTTTGATAGCAAACGCAAAAATGATTCTTGACTCTTTTACTCATTTACCATTTATTGAGCAAAAATTGGTTTGTTTTAATACATTTTTTTTTTTTTTTTTACAATGATGTTCACCTTGTACAAAGCCCAAGAGCCTCTTGAAGTAGAGGGTTAGAGAGTAAGAGGCACAGATATATGGGGGAAGATAACAGTTGATCCTAGACTTGAACAAGTTAAGATTGTAGAGATTGGAGAAGCATTCTCTTGGGAGGTAGTTCCACAAAGCAGTGGTTCATGGGAAGAAGCTGCTCAAGCGGAACTTACACTAATGGACTACAACAGGAATGCAGATGGTTCATTACAATGTGTGTGGCATGGCGGATATTAACCATGAAGGTTAGAACTGGTGGAACGAAGTAATGTTTGTCAAAACACTTTTGAAGAAATAATGATAAAGCAGAAGAGACTTGCAACATTTCATCTGTGTGATCATAGTATGGAAAATAATTAGTCACTCACAAAGGCGTGGAGACATATCAAAGCTGGAAATTGAAGACTGGGCAGCTTCTACCCATATATGTCAGCAGAACTCCATTTTTCAGTACTCCTGATCTGGCTCTTGTAAAAGAAGAGGATAGCAGGTGGGGTTAGGTACTTACTGGGACATTTCTTTTGTTTGAAAAGAAGAGTAAAAAGTTCCTTTTGCTTGGATTGTTTTCCTTTCAACATAATCAACATATTTCCAAGAAGTCAAAGAGGATATTCTATATTCTTTGAAATTTTATTTTTATCTTCTAAGCTGCTGTTTCTTCTCTCACAAAAGACCAATCTCTTCAGATGCTGCATTTTCTCAACATTAGTTGATGTGTTAACCAACTCATCAAATTGAGAGACAAAATAATAATTGAAAACATCTCTGGTAAACTTTGACCTTCGTACCCGTGTGTTGAAAGGATTTTTTTTCTTTGACATCACATGATATATTATTTTAACTATAAATATAAATGCAATGTCCATCATTATCTTCTGTTTTCTTAAATCATGTTCTTTTATTGTTCTCTCCTTAATAGTGTTTTTTTCTTATATTCTCTAACACTCAGTAACCTTTTGCATCTTAGTGGTTTCATTGCCTTGCTTCGGATGAAATGATCATAAAACATGAATAAAATTTTGTGGAACTCTTCCAGTTTCTTGCTCCCCAGTTAACTTTAATCTTCCAAAATTTAAATGCAATGTCAATCATTATCTTGTTTTCTTAATTCCTGTTCTTTTATTGTTCTCTCTCCTTAATAGTGATTTTTTTTTCTCATATTCTCTAACACTCAATAACCCCCTTGCATCTTAGAGGCTTCAATGCCTTGCTTGGGGTGAAATGATTACAAAAAAAAATAAATAAATAAAATGACATGATTGTTATTAATTTAAAAAAGTAAATGCTTACTTTTTTTCTCTTTTTAAATATGCTTTTTGTTACCATCAATGTCCAGAGTAAAATTCTATTATTGAAATAGCAAAACACAAACAAAAAAAAATAATAGGGAAGAGTTTGAAAAGAAATGATAAAATCATGCTTGAGTAATTAAGTTCTATTTAAAACAAAAGAGAAGCTTATGATAATCACAAACAAATCAAAGTCGACATACCCGCAGGATTCATTAATGAAATTAAACTGGATTGAAACATCTTTCAATTAATTTAATTCAAGAACTGAACATGGAAAACAAACATTACTTCGGACCCACACACAATAAGCCTCATAACTAAAATAGGTTTTACATTTTTCTGTTTCAGATTTTTAACATATTAGCCATCTTAACAATCGAAAGATAATTTTTTTTTTAAAAAGTAGGGGGTACCATTTAAAAAGGACAAAACTAATTACAGCTGAACTGTATTCGTCAGACAATATTTAGTGAGACTAAAACACAAAATTTAATAGTCAGACTGAGACATACCAGATAATAATAATAATAATAATAATAATACTACAGAGTGCAATGGGTAAATTGTCGCCATTTCATATTTTTAATTTTGTGCATGCTTGTTGTTTGTTTTTGTCAATTTCACACTATAGTAGGGTCAGTTGAACACCATGACGCAATTCACTCCGCCAGAAATTTAGAAATGGCATGCTGTACTGCTTGGCATTCATGCCAGAAGCTCTAATACAGACATTTCAGAGTGTTTAGGTGCCAATCTCAGGACAGGGAAGAGAATTTGTAAATAGTTGGATGATATATCCGGTCAACATTTATAAGAATTCATCAACTCTAGTAGAATCCTCAACAGAATGCAGAAAGCACTGGATGGCCATTTTGTCCTATTTGGGATTCCTCAGCAGTGCACATCCACTACAGAGAATTGAATATTCTCTCTCTCTCTCTCATATATATATATATATATATATATATATATATATATATATATATATATATATAATATTCAATGGCAATCGGAGTCTGCATGACTTTTGAGACCAGCTTGAGAATTGCACAAAAGACCACAAATAGTACAGGAGAATGCATTGTATCCAAGTGCAGCAGGAACACTGTTACATGTCTTATTTTGCTTTCTCATTTCATATATATATATATATATATATATATATATATATATATATATATATATGCTATTTCGTCTCTCACATTTCTCGTTTGTGGAACTCTCTTCCAGCTTCTTCAAAAATTTAAATGTAATGTCAATTGCTATCTTCTGTCATCTTAATTCCTGTTCTTTTACTGTTCTCTCTCCTTAATAGTGATTTTTTTCTCATATTCTCTAACACTCAATTTTAGTGGCTTCACTGCCTTGCTTGGGGTGAATACAAACATTTCAGAGTGTTTAAGTGTCAATCTGAAGTGTTGAATGAGTCTAATGGTAATTACAAAAGTGTTTTGTTTGATCACTAGTGATGGCAACGTTAGGCCCCTATTCATCTTCCCACAGGGCTCAGACTCAACATGGTGACCTACATCAAGTGCCTTGAGGTGGTAATACTGCACTGGGTGAGGAAGGTGGCTGCTGGAAGACCCTATATCTGGCAATAGGAGTCCGCACCAGACCACACAAGCAGGAGAATCCATTCATGCCTATGGCCACTTAACTCCACAGACTGCAACCCCCCTGATTATTGTGTGGGGTGCAGCTGTGCGAAGGACTAACAAAACTCCTTGTAGCACCAAAGATGAACTGAAGGCAAGGATTATGGTAGCATTCACCAACCCTAACCCAAGTTAAACAAGGAGATCATCCACAAGAGTTGTAGGAGATTCCAAAGTTTGGAGGCTGTGGCTGAAGTCAATGGCGATTTCATTGAATAAATTTGCTCTATAGTATTTCAAGTTATTTTTGTGTAATTTTGATAAATAGATCTGTTAAAATGAGATGTCAGTGTTATTTTCATTTTTGAGTCGTTTAGACGATAATTTATCCATCGCACCCAATATGCAGTCAGATTGAAACACACCATATATTAATATATAGTCATCCCTAAAATGTGCTATATAATAATTAATCAGATCAAGATTTGCCATATAATTAATAAATGGTCAGACCTAAACACCATCTATTGATAAAATTGGGAAGATTTTGTTTGTCCATTATACAAAACAAAACCATTTCATGTACAATCCTCAAATTTGGTTTCGATACTAAATCAAGGGGATGATTTTAACAATTTTTTTCTTATGGGGAAAGCAGGCCCTACTTCTTTTCTGTTATAAGGATTTATCTTTCATGGCAATAATTACCATTGTAACTATTTGTGTAAGGCTATAATTTCTCTTTTATGCCCAAGTACGGAAAATAATTTCATTGATCATTTTTTATAACTGTAAATAAAAATACTAAAAAAATGGCAAAAACAAATTTTTAATTAACAATAAAAACTGTAAAATTGATAATTAACCATTTTGTTTATTTCAGTAAGACTAAGAAAAACCAATTCAAGTCTTGACATTCTACCCAATGAAGGTGGGTACTTAATCTAGTATATTAATAATTGATCAGAATAGAACAAATCATATAATCATAATAATTGAATAAAATCCATCAGACTGACAGACCATGTAATATATAGTCAGTTCAACTTACACTATATATTTACACTATTTACATCATTTGAACTGTTGTCCTCATCTTTATTGCCATATTCACAACGTTTCAGCCATTATACACACCAGCCTTCTTCAGATGATATAGATATATCACTTGAAGGACAGAAATGTTGTGAATATGGCAACAAAGATAAGTACAGCAGTCCAAACGATGTAAATAGTGTAAATAGTTACAATACCTCATCTCAGATATATAAATGTTCATGCTATGTAATAGTCAAACCAACAACACGTCATATTTTAATCAAGGTATATTTTACTATAATATTATATAAGTTTAATATTTATTAATATTTAATTATTTTAATTATTAATTGAATAAAAAAAAAAAAAAGAGATGTCAAACATAACACCTCTCAATCTTCCTCAACAACAAATATGGCAAACTTGGACTGTGTTTAAAAAAGAAAATTTTTCCCTTGACACCAATATTATTTTATTCATCTTCACTCCTCAGCAATTGTTAGTTTTTAAAAAGCATTGATTGGAATTGTAATAAAACCTAAACATATGAAAGTAAATTTATACATTTTTTTATTTTTTGATCTTGAGAATTTACAACAAAAATATTATCAAAGATTATCACCTACTTTTGTTGATTAGCAAAATATCGGCTAATTGCCAATCAATTCATACTTTATGAAATGGTAAAATAGTAAATAAGAATTTCCTCATAGCTTTTTCACATCTATATAAGAAATGCAGTTGTCAGTGTGTCATACTTGTTCAATTAAAAGGGAAACAACTCTCTAACTTTCAATAGCTCATCTTCTATATAATAAATGTGTGCCACTGTGTCACACTTTTTCAACTTTACTCCCAGAGGCCGTAGCTCAACATATCATACCATTTTGGAATCAGGCTGACTCCGCGAGCAAATTAAAAATATTCCAGGCGAGATCCAAATTTGCAATCCTGAAATTTTAGATTCCCAAGTTTTCATTATTACAATTGTTTTTGGTGATTTTTTTTAAAGTGATTTTTTGCAACAGACTTTTTTACGATGACAATTTTTATAACTTAGAAATAAATTTGAGAATAATCAAAATTAATTGTGAAATTCTGCAAAAGACACCCATGAAATAAAAATAATTGTATGGAAAGTAAGGACCTACATACATCAAATTGTCTTTAAATTAGATGACAGCAGAAGAATTATTGTTGAACTTTTAAAAGGTAAGCTTAAATATTAATGCAGTACTTAAATGCAGCAATTAATTTTGAGTTCTTTCTGTAGCTTATTGTTACCTATTGCATTTACTCTTTATCTATTGTGATGAAGGCCCAATCAAGTGCTCTCCGCAGAAGCTAGCTTAAATGCTGCTCGACAAAGCGGCTTTTAAGCTAATATTTTAATCATTTAGAAAATTGTTGATAAACAATTAATGAATAAAAATAATGCTTTTATATTTAATTCTTTATAAATTGGTAAATGATAAATAATGCATTGCATTAGTTTTAATCTAATAAATAAATAGTATTTAATGTCTTTGTTGTCACTTCTCAAGAACAAAGAAAATGTATAGATTCATTTTTATGTTTAGGTTTTATTACAATTTTAATCATTGCTTTTTTTAAACATTGCCAAGGAGTGAAGGTAGTTAAAATAAACTTTTTCACATACCATTTTTGCAGACATGAATGTCAAAAATAGCCACCTACTTTAAGTATATTATGGGATAGCTGAAGTATGGATAACCAAAAATAAAAAGAAATGAATATTACTCAGTATAAAATAGCATATTCCTAAAATCAAATTTTGAATCGATTGGCAATTGGACAATGTTTTACAAACAATGCAATAAATTATATAATAAATAAATAGCGTTTATTATTTTTTGTCGTAAAATCTCAAGAACAAAGAAAATATATAAATTCATTTTCATATGTTAAGTTTTATTACAATTCTGATGATCGCTTTTGTTTTCTTTTTCTAATTGATGTTCTCCGTGGTATTTGAGTGTTTAAATTTGAGTTAAATTTCACACTTGAATCATTCATCATCTTGACTACAATTATCTTAATATTTAACAGTCATCATGTTTTTTTTTTATTTTTCTTTCTTTTTTACCCTACTGCTACTGGCCACACGGTCATGATTCAAAGGACAGACCCCCATCCCACTACCAGTTTCCATCTCTCCCTCTTAATATACTAGGATGTCAATTAAACATGGCATAGTCTAAAAGTTCTGTAAACCACAGGTTGACTCTCCAAATAAATTATCTGAGTGTCGATTCTTGGATACAACTAAACTGGAAGTCTACCCCAGGACTGTTTGTCTTCTTGTAAAGTTCTTCCAGAGGTAGGTCTCTGTCATTTTTAACTAATTTCTAATGGACATCTCAACTTTAAAACTTAGTCCTCTTCTTTTTTCTTTAATAGGAGTAGATAGGCTTTCCTATCACCCAGTCCATACTCCTCTTGAACGGGAGTAGAGGCTCATCTATTTCCTGTTTAGGAAGGGGCTCCCAGTTCCTTTTCTTTTCTCGGACCTTACTAGTGGTGCTGTCATGAATTTTTTTGTGATATGCATGGATGGTGGCAACATCTTCATTCTGTGGGTACCAGATTGGCAGTTACCTGGTTGCCACTCCTGACTAGTAGTTAAGAGCCCAAACTCTTGCATAGCATCTTGAGAGGCTGCTCTGATCAACAGTCGCATAATATCAGGGTTCTTGTAGTGCCATGTCATGCATGGGTGCCCCTGTAAGCACCTCCAATGGGCAACTCTGAGGCTACATTATGTTGCAGTCTGTGCCAGTTCCCTTCCCACACATGTTACATTAAATGACTGACTGTTACCACTAACCTAGGCCTTTCCTTACAAGAATAACACTCCAGGACTAATGAAATAAAACTAAACCAACTCAACAAAAAAAAAAAAAAAAAAAAAAACTAAACACCTCAATCTTTCTCTCTCCAAAATTCACGGTATTCATACCAACTTCTGCAGTGTAGAATTTTTCCTCTTCGTAAAGTCTCCAGACATCCGAGCTCTCTATGAAAATAATCATAACTCTTCAATCTGATCATCTGATTTCTCAATTCCTGACTATCTCCCTCTCTTTAGGAAGCTCCCTAATGTCCACAGACACAGCCTGGGAGTTTATGTCCACAAACATCTCCACTGACTAGGGAGCTTTCTCAACTCTCCAGAGTACCCTTACACATGTCTCTGTCTCTCTCTACTAAACTCAGTCAGCTATCTCTTCTTTCTCTACTGTTCCCCTTCTTTTATTTCTGATAAGGCCATCTCCCTTCAAACATTTGCAATTATATTTAGATTCAGTGACTTTAATGCCCACCATACCAGGTGATTTAAGCATTCCGTCACTAATCTCACCAGTATCCAAAACCTGAATTTCTCAATCACTTTCACACAAGTGGTTGATTTCTCACACATTTCCTCAGTAACCCTGATGGACACGCTTCTCTGCTAGATCTCTTTACCTCTATCCCTGACTCTTGTCATACTATGCAGCTCTGCTCCCTTGGCAACTCTGATCATGCAGTAGTGTCTGTAAACGTCCCTTTCCGCATTCCCACCAACCAAGAACCTCCAACCAACAGAATATCTTTCTATTATCAATGTGCGGATTGGGATTGGGATTTGTTCCAGGATTTCCTTTGTGACATCCCTTGGAATTAAGTTTTTAATCTTCTGTTCAAAAATGCACATCTGAGGTGTCCTCCTGTATGAAAGCTGGCTAAGATGATTTCATTCCAGCAAGGAAATACCATATTAAACCGCACTCATCTCCCTGGTTCTCACTTGCATGCTCGGCCACCATATCTCACAGAAATCACTTCTTTCGGCTGAACCAGAGCAACACATTTGATTGCAACAGACATCTCTGTCTCTGATCATAATGAGTGCAAGCATGTCCTTGAAGAAGCAAATTTCCTTCCTCTATTCAATCAATTCGAACTCCTGACAAGTTGAATTGCCATAAAGAAATGTGCTCCCAAGGTGTGGCTCCAGTTCTCTCAAAATTCTACAACTATTGCCTTGTTGCTTCCTGCTTTCTAGCTTCCTGGAAGACATCTGTAGTTCCCGTTTTTAAGAACTCTGGAGAACTTTCTGATCCTTCTATCACCCTATTAATATCCTGCTACTTTTCAGCAAAGTATTCAAGGCTTTAATCAATGCTGAGCCCCTTATGTCTCACAACCTACTCTGTGAAAAACAATATAGTTTACATTTTGCCCTGTCTACTGCTGATGAGCTAACAGCCTTCACTTGATATACATATATCAAGCTCTTTATAACAGCAAAGCTGAAGCTGTGGCTCTAGATATCTCAAAGACGTCTGACAGGGTTTGGCACACTGGTCTTCTACATAAGCTCCAGGGCTACAGTATTACTGAATGATTGTTTGATTTAATCGAATCATTCCTATCGTGAAAGGAAGGTCATTTTGAATGGGCTCACTTCCAGATCCTTTCACACAGATGTGGGTGTCCTCCAAGGCTCTATCTGGATCCTACACCATTTCTGAATGACCTTCCTGATGTCATCAGTTCCCAAGTAGGCATTTTTGCTGATGACACTACCATTTACTCCTGTCTCGATAACAAAGTTAACCTGGCTGCTGCTGCTCTTGAAAAGGTCTCTAATCTGTGGTTAACTGGGGCAGGAAATGGCTCATGAATTTTAATGCCTCCAAAATAAAACTGCTCTCATTTAAGAACCATAGAGAAACATGTCTGATGCTAGACTCATTGAGAGCAACATGCTGCGCCTCCTTGTCCTTACATTCTCAACTGACTTGAAGTGGAAAGACTACATTGAATCAATAGCTGCATCTACTGCAAGGAAAGTTGGGGTCACTATGTTGTGCCAGAAGGTTTTTCTCGTCTATCTTGATATTTACAAATCATTTGTCCATGCATTGAGTACTGTTGCCATATCTGATCTGGTGCTTCTGCTACTCATCTCAAAGTTCTTGACAAAATCAAAAAAAGGATCTGCAATCACAACTTCAGTCACTTTCTCACTGATGTGACATGGCTTTTTTGTATTTTATACAAATATTTTCATGGCAACTGCTCTGACAAGCTGTTTCCCTGGTGCCCAGAGTATGCAAGTTAAGTGTGCTACTAGACTGGCATCTAGGTCCCACCCTTTTACTGTTGAATTAGTTAGATATAACTGCCACTTCTATTCCAACAGTTTCTTTTCTCAAACATCTCGCCTGTGGAACTCCCTTTCGTTTCCTTGCTTCCCTGATAATTTCAATCTTCAAAAATTTAAATGTAACATCAATCACAATCATCTATCTTCTTGAATCTCGTTCAGCTTTTATCCTTTCCTCGGTGCCCCCCATACCCAGTCTTTTCTCTCCCCTTCACTTTCTGTGACCCCCTGCATACCAGTGGCACTCCCACCTTACTTGGAGTGAAATGAAAAAAAAAAAAAAAAAAAAAAAAGAATAAACATTGCCAAGGAGTGAAGTTGGTAGTTTTCATTTTTTTTTTCATTTCACCCCAACAAGGCAATAAAGACACTAAGATGCAAGGGGTTACTGAGTGTTAGAGAATATGAGAAAAAAAAAAAAAACACTATTAAGGAGATAGGACAATAAAAGAACAGGTCTTAAGAAAACAGATGACGACGATTGACATTAATTACATTTATAGGTAAAATAATAGCGCTGTCAAAGAAAAAACAAAAAAACATCCTTTCAATACCCACTAAGAAAGTCAAAGTTACCAAAGATCTTTTCATTTATCATTTTGTCTCTCAATTGGCTGGGTTGGTTAATACCTCAACTGTTTTTTTAATTGCTTTCTTCTGACCAATGTTGAGAAAATGCAGCATCTGAAGATATTGGTCTTTTGTGAGAGAAAAATCGGCAACAATGAAATTTAGAAGACAAAAATAAAATTTCAAAGAATGTATAACATCCTCTTTGACTTCTTGAAAATATGTTATGTTGAAAGGAAAACAATCCAAGCAAAAGAAACTTTTTACTCTTCTTTTCAAACAAAAGAAATGTCCCAGTAAGTACCTAACCCCATCTGCTATCCTCTATTTTTACAAGAGCCAGATCGGGAGTACTGAAAAATGGAGTTCTGCTGACATATATGGGTAGAAGCTGCCCAGTCTTCAATTTCCAGCTTCGATATATCTTCACACCTTTGTTAGTTACTAATTATTTTCCATACTACCCTTTTTCACAAATGAAACGTTGCATGCCTCTCGCTGTTCTATCGTTATTCCCATGGAAAGCATTCAGAGAAACAACATTACTTAGTTCCACCAGTTCTAACCTTCATGGTTAAGATCCGCCATGCCACACACATTGTAATGAACCATCTGCATTCCTGTTGTAGTCCATTAGTGTAAGTTCTGCTTGAGCAGCTTCTTCCCATGAACCACTGCTTTATGGAGCTGAATCCTAAGAGGATGATTCCCCGATCAATAGTCATAACATTTTCAAGTCTATTATCAACCGTTATCTTCCCTATATATCCCTATAAACTGTGCCTTTTACTCTCTAACCTTCTACATGGAGTGGCTCTTGGGCTTTGTACAGAGTGAACATCATTGTAAAAAAAAAAAAAAAAAAAAAAAAAATTGTAAAACAAATCAATTTTTGCTGTCAATTCTATGAAACCTCAATAAATGGTAAATGTGCAAAAGAATCAAGAATCATATAATAATTATCAATATGTACTTATTTATATATTTCCTGATGGCTTAATAAGACAGGCGGAAATATAAGTGTAATGGTTAACAGTGCTTAACACCCTGAAAATATATTGTATATTTTTTTTTGTCCGATACTAAAGAGATATTGTACTAATGCTCTTTCATGGTGTAAATTCCGTTGGGGAGATGTACATTCTACTCAAGCAGCTTTTTCTCAAGAACTGCTCCTTTGTGGAACCAATTACCAAGAGCATACTTCACTACAATCTTAATCTGTTCAAATCTAAGGGCAACCGTTATCTTCTCCATATCCCCACAAACTGTACCACTTACTCTCTAACCCTCTGCCTTGAGTAGCTCTTGGGCTTTGTACAGGGTGAACATCTTTGTAAATTAAAAAATTTTGTAAAACAATCCAATTTTTGCTGTCAATTCTTCGAAAAAAATCAATAAGTGGTGCTAAGATAATCTATTTTTATTAATTAAACAATTTCGGGGTCAAGATAAAACCAGCTTGTTCCTTTCTATGTGGGTTTCGATAGTATCACACAATCAAGTCAAGTGAATTATGACAATATTTTGATTTTCAGAATAAGAGACAGAGAAAAAAATAATCTTTGTTCTTACCTTTGTGCATATGACTGTTGTCAAGGCAATTAGAATCTCCAAATATGACAACACGGCCTGAAGAAGGTTTGGCCAAGGTTTGATGCAAACCCAGCACTGGGACATTCTTTACAGTCCGAGGGTCCCCACGGAGTACTTCATAGCCTAAAAATTAAAGATTATATTCTTGATTGGAAAGACAAGTTACAAAAGTAAAAAAAAAAATTACAAACACTGTTAAAGGTCAGTGTACCAAATTTAGCATTTTATCCAAATTTCATGCCAATTTGAGAATATAATTTAGTCTGGCAATATTATTTGGAACTTACATGACACATTGTAAACTTCGACTAATTTTTATTCATCTTAATTTCATTTGCTTATCTACTTCTCAAATAGATTCTAGATCAATGTTTCTCAAGCTTTTTTTTTACCTCAAAGTGCACTAAAACTCTGGAGGTGCACTTTAAATTTTAATAAGGGAAAATTAATCATGAAATTTGAAAATATGAAATTTTGCTTTGACAAAGAAGGTTAGTGGTACAATTTTCATTTAAAGGGGGTTTATGAATAATTTTTTTTTGACAGAGGCCGATAATGACAGATTTAAATCCCCTGAGTAAGGCAAAAAAGAAAATGGATTATCCATTCTCACTTAAAGATTAAGGAATTTAGCATCCAGTTTAAAATATCAAATGACAAAAACTTGACTTAGACTTGGTGTCTAGCTTTTTAAAAATAAAGATGTTTTTAAATATAAAAATCTTTCTTTTTAAACATCAGAGATTCATCAAGCTCTACAATAAAATCAATTCAACAATTTCTCTTAAAGGAAGACAAGACGGGGTATGTCTAACAAATTCCACCTATTCTTTTCCTGTTACCCATGGGTTGTTGCTAGACAGAAATGGAAATTAGTATTAATAATGACAAAGATCAGAACAAATATTCATAATGTAAATAATGATAATTCTTCATCGCAGAAATTCAAACAGAAAATTAGCACTCATGAGACATGTAGTGTAACTGGCCATAGTTAAATGTAATTGGCAGAAATGCCCAACAAACAAAATTGACAAAGTTTGCAATAAACAATGACAAGAGAAAGAAAAGAGAAGAACAAGGAAAAAGAAATAATATTGAGCAAACAATATAAGGCAAAGCAAAAATAAATAAGGCAAAAAGTTCACAGACTAAGAATGGTGTTAACACACAAAAGGGGATATAGACAAGCAATCACAGCATTCTGGTTTCAAGACAAGAAATAACAGAACCGAATCAGATGAGAGCAAGAAGCGACCTATCTTACTGGCTAGAAAGTAATTCCAGCATTTGTCTGTGTTTTGTCTATAAATTGGAGAAAAGGAAGTTTATTGCAGTTATTCTTACCAATTTCTTTGTGGGGGTGGACATGTCCTAATAACATATTTTATTTTCAGCTTGAATGTTTTGTTATATTCTAGTTTCGTTTGTGTGTTCATCCCTCCCCACTCACTTCCTGGAATTAAATTTTTATATATTTTTGTAAAAAATGATAGCAAAAAAAAAAAACAGGACATTTGTTATATCCTGAAATTTTTATGTCATGGATGCGTTTGTAGGGCCCCTGTGAGTATGTGGTATTATGTTATATGTTGGATTGAATGGATTTGGGGTGAGTGAATAAATTGTAATGGATCAATGGGTTGTGAAATGGATTAGCTTAGATTTGGATAGTTAGCGTAGACCAGCCTTACACCACAATAATTCTACAATCCTACCAATTGAAACCACATGATGAATATTCAATTTCAATCAAAATATATGCATGAATATTTTAATTTAATAACAGACCTAAAAATATTTCCACAAAAGAAAAACAAACTTTAAACATAATTGTAATTATCACCAAATAAAATCTTATTTAATTTTATGAAAATTAAAATTATTCTTTGTGAAAAAAAAATTTGATTATTTTAGGGTTTAAAATATTAACTTTTTTCCCCATCAACTTTATAATTTTATTGCTCATCTTATGGTAGTGGTTGTCCAATCTGAGTGGGAGGGGAATATATTATTCAAATATATTAATTCAAATTATTTACACTTGAACTGTTGTCCACATCTTTGTTGTTGTTGTTATAACAACCTTTCAGCTATTTTGTCATCTTCTTTACGACCATCCAGGCAACCTTTAAGGAATTGAACCCTTTACTTAATTTTTATTTCATCTTATTTCAAACTTATAGATGCAGACAGTGTGTGATGGACAGAAAATCAGCTCTTCTTTAATGATATAGATTTGCACTATGGACTGATCGCCAAAGAATACTGTAACAAAAAGCAACTGAAATTAAAAATCAAAGAAATAATAATTGATATATTTGAGCGAGTGAAGCCTGAGGTCTTGTGAGAAATGTCATCCTTCTTTAAAAATTGTGAACTGGCGATGCAGAATCGCAAACAAAGAAATGTACCAAATAAAAGAAACCTAATCATTTGAGGACTACCAACAGCAGCAACCACTAAAATGGATAGCACATGCAACTGTTGTAACCTAGGAAAAGGTTACTAAATAAGAATGACCAAAATGAAGGTTGGAAATGGAACGATAATATTTATAACAGAAACAACATACAAGATTTGCCAGCAGCGTGTAGTAAGTAATCAACTGCTTGTGGTGAGCTAGAAGTAAATCAAGGTGAATCACAAGTGGAAGACCAGTGAATCCAACTGACTACCACATACCCATTATAGTCCATAGGTACAGTATAACTGTAACTCAAGGAGAAAATAATGACATAATCAAGATGTTGATATTCTACACTATTTCAAATAAGAAGTTAGGAAGAAAACCCCCATCAGTACTAGAAAGAGCAAGAACAGTTGTTCCAAGAGAAAGATTTAATAAATTTCAAATGGCACTGGCTGCTTGGTCGATGAATGCCAAATTTTTTCATATAAGAAAATGGCAAATAAAACCATTATAAAAGAGTACAGATACTATGCTTAGTACTTACTACATCACCACCATGGTGACAGGGTATGGCACAAAACCAGTTTAAGATGAGAGAGAGCCCATATACAACTGCTTCCTAAAAGCAATGGTGAAAAAAGGCTTTAAACGAGTCATGGCAGAAATCATCCTTCTTTAAATATTGTGGCCTGGTGATACAGAACCACAAAGATCTGTAGATAATAACTAACTACATCACTAGATATACCACACTGTTGAAGTGGTCTTGTTAAATAATAGTTTAGCAGACTATTATTTTTTTAGAGGAAGTGTATATCTGGCTGACCTTCAAGTTCAGATGGGAGACAAAACAATGAAGTTGATTTTGATTGGCTGAGCCAGCATCAGAATGATAGATACAGAGAAAGGATTTTCAGTGAGTTGTTTCTTAATCATCAAACAATATAGATGTGTTTTCTTTTGTGTCCGAAATGGCTCCCTAGCAAAGGGGAAGAAATCCCCTGGATAGTTAGAAAATGTAGACATCGACATGATTAATAAATAGTGAAGTTTAAAATTCCCTGAAGTTCTTTCCATCTTAAACCAAAACAACTAGCGATTGCCAACTAAGAGAAGACAAGAGGGGACCACCCCCAGAAGGGGGCTATACAACAGTCTGACCATGCCTTGATTTATCATCCTTTGTAAATAATCTCCAAACTTCTACATCTGCTTTCCAGTCTGTAAATGAGTCACCACAGCCGGGGTTGAATATTGGTGGTTGATTAAGGGAAGCCATCACTACTTATACCAGGAACTACACTCCAATGTTGGGGATTCACCAAACAATAAATAAGTATATAGAACAATAACACACACTACTTCAAATAAAAGTTTAGCAAGGGAGTTTATTGATGGGAGTTTAGCAACTCCCATCAATACTGGAAAGAGTGATAACAGCTACTGGGCTTGAAAAACCTATTTTCTGGAAAAATTATTTTAAGAGAAAAATTTTATAAATTTCAACCAAAAGCCATACTGGCTGCTTGGTCAATGAATCCTCAAATGTTTCCTTGTAGGGAAATGGCTAATATTAACATTACAAAAATAGAGTGCCTCATGATGTAATGGCTAACAAGCTTGTCATGCTAGATCAATTAGTAGTGAGTAGTGAGTTAGATCCTCACTGTGTGCACCACACTTTCAGCCTTGTACCTCATCTAAACTATGATCAGAAAATCATAAGGGCACCTCATCGTGATGTAATAGTTAGCTAGCTTGTCTAGTTATATCATTTATGACTGAATAGTAAGTTCAATCCTCACTGTGTGCCCCATACTTTCAGCCTTGTGCCACATCTAAGCTATGTTTAGAAAAATCACCATGCTTACCTGGCACGGCTTATCATCTCACAGTTGCACGTCTATCTTCAGGTAGAGTGCGACTCAGTTGCAGCTCTGTCAAAAGACAGAAATGCAACTGAGGAAAATAACATTGTGAGGTGCCCAGCTCTGGGGAACAGCTGCCCAAGGCTGCACCCTCTCATGGCACTAGAGAGAGGGATCGATGCTAACACTAAGGCCAGCACAACTGATGACTGAGGGGGCTGGAGAAATTTTTATCCTTGGCCCAAGTGTGCATACACAGGCTCCCCACAATAATCCCGATCTTGTATCCCATCACGTCTCCAAGACAAGGTAAATACCATTACCATTACAAAATTATGGAAGAAAAATGTGATATATTTAAACTCTTTGTTTACAGCAAAAACATGGCCTGCGACAACATCCTGTTCCTTGTAGCTCCTAATAAATTTTATCATCTTTTTATTATTGCTCCTCAACCCTGCTCCACCATCTATTTACTTGAGCACACTAAGTATGTTATGCATTGTCTTCCTCTGTCTTTCTTGCCTTCAATCTGTCTTGTGAGTATTAGATTTTCCAAGCCCCCTTTCTTCATTATGTACCCTAGAAACTTCAACTGTCTCTATTAAGTATAAATTTCCCTTTTGCATCAACATATGAATGTTAAATGATGGGAAACAAGTTTACTGACTGTAATTCTAACAAACAAGTTTACTGACTGTAATTCTAACAAAAATAATTCTCTCTCCAGGAGTTTTATTCATTCTATTTGGTTTTGCCATACACCTGTTAGGTGATATTGTTTGAGGCTATAAAAAGACAAAGTTTCTCTTTCTTCCTCTTGGTCCAAGATATAGTTGCTCGTAGATGAAAGCAACCCTGCTGGAGCACATTCATTTCCTCAGTCAACTGAAAACTGAACTGTCACACACACAAACAAGCACATTCTTAACACCTTAGTTTTTAATGTCTTTTTTTTTTTTTACCTTTCTTTTTCTTTTCACAATAAAAGATCATTTCATCTTTATTACTACATTGTTTGTTTAAAATCCATATTTTGTCTATTTTTACTCAGACTCACATCAGTCCATCAAATATTGTAATTTGTTTTAAATATTTATTAAAAAAACGTCCACACCTCACAACAAAATTGGTATACCCACAACACAATTACAGAAATCTTGGGGCACTTCAACCTGGTGTAATGGTTAGCAAGGATGTCTCGCTCGATCAATTAGGCCTGAGTAGCGAGTTCGATCCTCACTGGATGCTCCACACTTTCAGCCTTGTGTCACATCTAAGCACTGCTTAGAATATCACCATTACAGAGATCTACTACAATTTTTTTCTTTATCTTTTTTTTTTTTTAAATCAGGGGAGGTGATAATAAAAATATTTTAAGAGTTATCTCCCTTAAATTTTATTCTGTGTGTGTGTATGTGTGTAAAGTTTTTAAGGTAAAATTTTTTTGCATGCATCAGTATATTGAAATCCTCACAGCATTTAGTATTGTTCAAGTTATCACTAACATATAGAGATTTACAAACTGTACGTTTTGTTCAATTTCACAAGCCAATTGAAGGAAATTTGAATGAGCTTGAAAAAATACTTTAACAAAAAACCTACTTAATGGTTTAATAATTTCTTTAATTTAATTTTATAGGACTCCATGGTAAACAATATTTTTTAAGAAAATTTATTTTTTTCCTCTTTAACAGCAAAGAACAAATTCTTAGGATTTCTTACTTTTGAGTATGCAACATACAACTGGCCATGTATAAATATTTCTTACTGGAGCCAAATTCCAACATTTTGAAGCATTGACACTTACAAAGTAATGAAAACCCCTAAAAAGTCGTCAAATAGATTTGTTTTCACTCAAAAACAATTGATTTCAGCTAGTTTAGGTAGCTTAAATAAAGTTACATTAAAAAAAATTTAATAATTTATTTTGTATCCCCTTACCAGTTTACACTTCTTCCAAAAATTTGGTTTCAATCAATGTATGACCATTTTAGAGGGTGTAGAAGAATTTTTATATATATATATATATATATATATATATATATAAAAATATAAATAATTATTGCTCTACTATCAGTATTGAGTACTCTTTTGAATTAATGCTGTGAATGTTAGAATTTATATTTTTAATCTCATTACATTCGGAATTTTATATATAGATACATAGAAAAATACTTTTCTATCATGTAATATTGGTCTACGTGAATATTAGTAGACAATACTAAAATACTATATGTACTTACTATAAAGAAAGAATCAAAATCCTCAAAGTTATTATTATTATTATTATACATGCTGATTCCATTCTATGCTGGAATGACTGCAAAACATTTACCCCTTTCCAACTTATAGTCAGAAACAGACAAATGCATGCTGGGATATCTTTCTAGCCAATAAACTAAGCTGGTTCTCAGTTTCATTTGACTTCAGCCCAGTCTTGTCTTGAAGTCAGAACACTACATTCACTTGTCTGAAATTGCGTTTGTATGTCAACCCCAATTCTTAGATTGTGAACTTTTTGCCATATTACTGTTGCTTTGCCTAATTACTGTTAATTTGCCTTGCATATTGTTTGCTTGTTTATATTATTTTTGGCCCTGATCTTTTCTTTTTTTCTTATTGAAAACTTTGTTAATTCTGTTTGTTTGACAGTTCTGTTACTTATTTTGCATTTGACCATAGCTACCCACTCCACAATACAAAAGAAACATTTCGTATTAATTAAATATCTTTTACCGCAGGAGATGGCATTTTAAAATATGTATAGAATGTTTAAAATGCATGGAAAATATTTAATAAATTCATTTTCTGGTGATATCAAGTTCCATGCAACATGACATGCTGAGTATTGGAGTGCTCACCAACATTTCCATCTGTTTGAAATGAGTCCTATGTTGGATCTGAAGAGAGGTCCACAGCGACTACATGGTAGGGTAAGAGGATTTGGGGGGATGGAGAGTTCTGGCTTTTCTTTGCTCTCTTTTCCTCTCTTCTATTTGACTTCTGACATTTTCAAAGGATGTTGTTTTTTCATGGATTCCTCTTCTCTAATTGGTTCTTTCTGCAGCTTCCATCTCCAAATTAAACACATCAATTTTTGTCCTTAGTAAGGTGTTTTTGAGTCAAAGACATTTATGCAATTCATCGATTTGAAAGCCATTCCTAAATGTGATGCTCTGTATTCCTTTGGATCTTGTCAGTACAGCTAAGAGGCAGTGTATGGCCATCGCCCAGAGGCCTGCACACTGGAGAGGTCACTACGAAAGGATTGAATTTTGACCAAACAGGGCAAGATACATTTGTGACACAAGATAAACAAATACCTACTACTGTTCCCAAAAATGCCAGTATGTAGCTAACAAAACTTTTTATCTGAAAAATTGGCAATATTTGTTCTTAACAATGATTGAGACATTCAAAAGTTCTCAAAGAAAAATATGATTCTCTAATATTGATTCAGATGTGAAACAAATTTTTGAAAATTTGGGTAAATACAACAAAAAAATATTAGACAGACAGGCTTTGCTGGTTGAATTTAATTTGCCTACATATACAAGTTGAAAATATGGATTAAAATCTGACAAAATGATTAAATAAGAAATTTTTAACACATTTTGATATTTAACTTGGCTTCATCAGAAATTCTTGTATTTTTTATTTATTAATCTGGCTAGCTGATAATAAACATTTTTTTTTTTGCTATCAACCTCTTGTCTATATTTCTGAGCTGAGGTATTGTGACTATTTACATTGTCTGGACTGTTGTCCTCATCTTTGTCATATTCATAATGATTCGGCCATTGTATGCTTTTCAGCCTTCTTCAGGTTATATACATTGAAATTTCAAACCAAACCTTTTATTTAGTCCATGGGGGTAGATTGTACTGTGTATGTTATCCCATGTAGCTGTGTCAGGATATATAAAAGGTAAAATAATTTCCCAATGCATTTATACAGTAAAATTATTTCTGTCTATATTTCTGAGATCAGGTATTGTATATATTTACACTATTTACATTTAGACAATTGTCCTTATTTTTACTGTCATATTCACAATGTTTCAGCCATTGTGTGCTCTGGCCTTCTTCAAATGATATACATTGGAATTTTGAACCAAACTCTTTATTTAGTCCACTTGGTGAGATTATTCTAGTTCCTCATGCCATGCCTTTTCTGGATATCTCAGTTTTCAGTTAATTCCCTTCAGTAACTCAACTCTCCAAGTTTTTCTTCACCTCTGATGAGGCCAAGTACTGAACTCACAACTTACTTCAACCCACACTTTTATCATTACACATTAGATCAAATTCTGCAGCAACATTTTCAGGGAAATTAACATCAAGACCTTTACAAATGTCTCTTGAGTTTTTCATGTGCAACACTATTCTGTTCAAAGGCTCTTGCCATTATGTAACTGCTTTCCTCCAGAACAACTGACCAAGAGATAGTTTTTACCAGTAATTTCATATTTTGTATGTATTTAGAAATTCTTCACAAAATACAGAAAAGAATCTGCAATATTATTGGTCCTGACCCGGCATCTCACCTTCAGTCACTTTAATACCACTGTAATGTAGTTTGCATGAGCTTTTTGTATAAATATATTTTATGGTAATTATTCTGATGCATTTTCTGCTACGATACCTAGACTTTATGAATTTAAGTGCAGTATTAGATTGGCGGCAAGTTCTCATCATTTTATAGATGAAATGATTAGATGTAACCGTAAGCTTTATGCTAACAGTTTTTTGTCTCACACTTCTCACTTGTGAAACACTTTGCCAGCTTCTTGCTTTCCTGTCAACTTTCATCTTCAAAAATTTAAATGCAATGTCAATTGTTATCTTCTGTCTTCTTAATTTCTGTTCTTTTATTGTTCTCTCACCCTAATAGTGCTTCTTTTCTCATATTCTCTTATGCTCAGTAACCTCTTGTATTTTAGTGGCTTTATTGCCTTGCTTAGGGTGAAATGATTAAAAAAAAAAATTCTGGAATAAAAATATAAATATAATGCCACTGAACAATGTAGCTTTCTTAGCTGCATTGGTAAAATGACAGAGATAATGAGAAAAGAATACTGAACTGTTACATATCAGTCCTCCTATATGGCAGTGAATACTGGACAATCTCCTCACTGATGAAGAAGAGACTTGAAGCAACAGAAATGTGATTCTATAGAAGGATGCCGAGTATACCATGAACCAAATATGTGAATGATGAAGTTTTTGAGAAAATGAAAACAAATAGGAAACTTACACTTAACATCAGGAAGAGACAACTGAAATTTCAAAGGCACAATTAGGAAAGAGGGCTTGGAAAATATGATACTCCCAGGACAGACTGGAGGCAAGAGGGACAGAGGAAAAGAACACATAGCCTACTTAGTGAGCTTGAGTAAATGGATAGTAGAATAAGGTTGAGGAGAAATAACAAAAAGACAAAAATTATTAAGAGCAATGAAGGACAGGAGACTGTGGAGAGGCATGATCACCTCCGCCTTGAGGGGGACACAGCACATAGAAGAATGAGCTAAAATAAATGGAATGTGGAACACGATTTAGGAGAAATAACAGAGAGACAGAATTTATAAAGAACTATGAAAGACAGGAAATTGTGGAGAGCTATAATCGCCAACGTCTTGAGGAGGACATGGCACACAGAAGAATGTAGAAATGTGGTGCAAGATCAAATCTTGTCAAAAGCAAATTCTTTATTTTGAATTTTGATAATTATATTACTTCTTTGATTTAACAAGAGAATAATATGCATAGACACAGTTTAACCTTAAGGATTTTGCTCTTTACAAAAAAAAAATAAATAAATAAATCATTTGCATTTCCCTTCACAACAATGACATTTGGGTGATAAACAGATTTGACAAGAGAGAAATTTAAAGTTGACACTTGAGGATCATAAAAAGAGTTAATTAGTCAATTAGAGAAAGAAATTAACTTACCCTGATCTTTAAGAGTTTCTGATATCACAATACCATCTTCAGGAAATTTGGCAATACTTGTACCAGAAGCATAATATACTATTAAAAGAAAAAAGAAAAAAAAAATATATATTTTTTTTTTCCCCTTCATTGGTCAAGCATTATTTTCTTAGTCAATGATTGAGATATATATATATATATCTCAATATATATATAGGCAGCATATTATCATTCAAACAGGTTTCCCTGAATAATATAGACAACGATTACATTTACAATAGGTTTGTCTTTGTAATTCACTCCTGAGGATAATCTGAGAAGAGCTTGAAAGTACTTAGGTAAGAAAAAACTATGGCAACTTCATTGATGAATCTCACCTTAAAATAAAGAAACTGATTAGAGAACTAGAAAGGATTATTATAAAAATAGACATAATATGTCTATATTATTCAATGAAACATGTTTGAATATTATATATATATATATATATATATATATATATATATAAAATAATACCCTAGGTTGATTTCATAACTCAGAGCTTCATGCCATTTGCAATCTTCAGGTGCAATTTTATATATATCTCAACCATTACTCACATTTCTTCAATGGACTAATTATTCATTTTTGTACTTCTTAGTATATGCTTATTTCTTTTATTTCTCTTGCTTACCTATTAGTAATCATATTGATTGACATTAAAAGATATTAATTATTTCTGAATTCATTGTCAATGCTTAAAAGATTGAATAAAATCTGTTAAATTGTCCAATTTTAATTTCCATCAATAAGAATAGAAAGATTCAACTATCATCCGGTTCACACTCCTCCCTCGTCATTTTTAACAGAAGTAGAGGTTTATCCCTTGTTTCCTGTTTAAGATTGGGTTTTCGGTTTTTTCTAAAGTCTAACTCGAATCTATGCTTCTCTGCAATTTTATTTACTATTTTTCCCTCAATAGGAGTAGATAGGTTTACCTATTGTCCAGTTCACACTCCTCCCCAGTTCTTTGAACTGGAGTAGAGTTTTACCCCTTGTTTCCTGTTTAAGACTGGCATTTCTGGTTCCTTCTAAAGTCTTTTTCTCCTCTTTCATTTCTGGTGGCCATTACATGGTGACATTATCTACTTATCTGGCACTCCGTAATCATCAAATGGCTCATGGGCCTTGTACAGGGTGAACATCATTCTAAGTACATAACCTAACCAAGATCACAGGCAAATTACATTCAGACTAAAAAGCCACTGTTTTTGTTTGTAGAGAGAGGGCTGTAAAGACTTAATATATATTAACTCAATACATATCTTTTAAAGTCATTACAGCCTTCCTTCTGCAAACAAAAAGTCAGACACTTTTCAGTTTTTTAATAGAAGGTGGAGTAATGGTTAGCAGCTCAGATTAAGGAATCAGAAAGCAGAGTACAATTCCAGTTGAGTTTATTACATTCACCTATGGGGTAATACCCCATTAGGTGAATGTAATAAATCTCCTCCCCACCAGCAAGGGATGGGGGTTGGATCCAGTAGCCTTGGATGGCTACCAGTCTAGGAGAATTAAAACCACCTGCTGCCTTGTAGGTCCTGCCTCTTTATGCAAGAGTCTAGAAGAAGATAACTTCAAAAAAATAAATCCACTTCTGAGAGGAGGAACGGAGTAAAAGCCATTATGCTATTTTGGCATCAATGTCACCATAAACCAAAATTGTGGCACAAAATTCACTAACTGAATAAAATGATGAATGAATTAGGACAGAAGAAAGTTGTATAATATTAAAACGTGTTTTTACTCACATTCATGGTCACCAAGAGAGAGGTCTCCTTCAAACACTTGATCACTTTAAAATAAAACAAATGCAGAACATTAAGAACTTTATAATTTGAACACATTTACAATTTCAACAATGAATATTTAGGAAAAATTGTTTTTAATTGTTTTTCAATTATGCCTAAAAAAAATGGGAGATGTGCTTTTTTTTAGTAACATTTTTTATTTCAATCTTAATTGACAAGTATCATAACTTCGTACCTCACTTTATAATATAGATGTTTTTAAAAAAAAAAAAAACGAGAAAAAAAAAACTTCCTTTTTTGAGATCATATGCTAACAGTTTCTCCTCTCACACTTCTCACTTGTGGAACTCTCTTCTGAATTCTTGCTTCCCAGTCAACTTTGATCTTCAAAAATTTTAAGTCAATATCAATCGTTATCTTCTGTATTAAATCTTTTTCTTTTATTGTCCTCTCTCCTTAATAGTAATTTTTCTCATATTCTCTAACATTCAGTAATGCCTTGCATCTTAGCAGCTTCCTTGCATGTGATCTTCCAATAAATGCAATGTCAATCGCTATCTTTTGTCTTCTTAACTCATTATTCTTTCTCCTTGGGGTGAAATGATTAATTTTTTTTTCTTTTTAAATAATGGAGCAATTATGGAAATTTTTATCAGTAAAAACACATTGTAAGAATTTTTCAAAAATCAATAAGGACATGGTATTTTTTTTGTTGTTTCAACTCAATATGATAAGAATAAAAATACTACTGTTCTTCATTGCATATACACAAAATTGAAATATCAAATATATATATTATATATATATATTAATCATTTCACCACAAGCAAGGTAATAATGTGGGGGTTACAGGCAATGAAAAAGAATGAGAAGACTTTAGTGAGGAGGAGTGAGGAAAGGACAAAGGAACAAGGTTGAGGAAGACAAAAGATGGTGATTGACATTACATTCAAATTTTTAAGATCGTAGTCATCAGGGAAGCAAGAAATTGGAAAGAGAGTTCCACAGATGGGAATTGCAAGAAAAAATTGTTAATTAAAAAAATTGTTAAAGTAGAAGTGGCACTTGCTAGTTCAACAGTAAAACAGTGAGACCTAGTTGCCAATCTAGTAGCAGGTTTAAATTCAGGCACCAGGGAAAAAAGATTGTCAGAGCAATTGCCATGAAAATATTCGTAGAACAGAGGTAAGCCAAGTAATGTTGGTGAGAAAGTGACTGGAGTCAAAATGCCTGGTCTGGATATATTGAAAAAATTTTCTGGCACTACACAGTGAACCAACTTTCCTTGCAGTAGACAAAAAAAATTGATTCAATATAGACGTTCCACTTTGTGTCGGTGGAAAACATGAGGCCAAGAAGATGATGAGTGTAGAACAGAAGTGGTGGGAGAATGCCAGTTTTTGATCAACTCTCAAAGAGGATTGTTGACAAATTTTAAAATTTAAAGAAGGCTGAAGTAAAATGATTTATCTGCAAGACAACAAATAAAATGAATTTTTTTAATCTGATTTACTTCATTTTTATTGGATTATTTAATATTTCAAAATTTATAAACAATCTTCTTTGATGAGAACTGATAAAAAAAAAACACAAACACTTAACCTTTAGCCTTCTATATTATTAATATTACTTCCCTTTCAACTGCATTCTTTTTAAATGACTCAATTGCAGTATCCTTACTGTTAATTTCACTAAAAGTTGTTTTCTGTTGCCATATGAAATTCAAACAAATTTAAATTCGAATCATCTTCAATAGCAGAATAAATGCTTTGTACAGAAAATGAAGTCACATTCAGAGTGATAAAGATTAAAAGAAATTATAGCAATCATTTCATTTGGTGTGTTAGGATGTTAACCTATCCCATACATCACGAAACAATTTGGGAAAGTGGAGGCAAAATTAGTGAAAGCACAAATCAACAATTTAAATATTAAAATACCGTAAATTACAATGTACGAGTCAACCTGGCATACGAGTCGACCTCAACATTTTTAGCTCAAAATTCTGAGTTAGACCTATACAACCTCAAACATACGCTAGGCTACAAGTGGTCCAAAGCTTAGGCCTACTTTAAATGAAGTTATAAATGATGACCTGTGCCAAAACAACATAAGGTCACACTACTTTATATTGAGATACTAACAGTAATATCTTTCTATATGCATTGTATAGCAAATGACCTACAACACAATGGCAGGTATCGTATACTGTATAACTTAGTGAACATTTAAAATTCATCTGGTTATTCATACTGATAAACACATTAAAGTCAACATCATCTCCTATGAAATATTAGTACCATAGATTACACATCACACCTGATAGTTTTTTGATAGTACTGTTATGCATCGTATGTATTTGTCAGAGCACTTCGGTCAGTGTTGACACCTAGTGTATCATCTGTTGGATGCAATATGTGTTGCAGCATTAATAGACTACTAAATTTGTGTTACTATTTTATTAATATTAAATTTTCCAATTTTATCAGAGGTATAATGGTTCAGCTTCAAGATGAAATCTAAATGTCTGGTTTTAAATTAGGTACTTCCACTAAAATTGCAATATTTAAGATTTAAAATTAATTTTTATAAATGAAAAAGCTTCCTTGAAGCTTTTATTTTAGCTTCAATAGAAAACTAAATGATTAAATTTAATATTTCCAGTAAGCAAAATACTCTGATGTATTTCAAACAGAAATTATATTTGATTGGAATCAAATTTTTTTTTTGAAAATAGCTGATTAGCACCCTTTTTTAGTCGTCTTTCATTGCAATGTCATTCTTTGTATTAAAAAATTTTCCAAAAATAAAATATACTTTTCTGAAACTTTATTTGAGCAATATGAGCTGATTTAAAGTATAATCAATCTGATTTAAAACAAATATTATTTACTTTAAGTTGAAAATAACAGAAATAGATTATTAAAACAAACAGTAGCAGTGATTTACGTGCTTTTCATCAATCACTTAACAAGCACTGATAAGGTGTTGACAGTTTTATTGTTGTTCTATGTTAAAACATAATTTAAGAAAATGAAAGGTGAACACTTTTTATATAATTTTTAAGTACTCAGTAATCTTAAAAATGTTGGAAATAATCTCTAATTTTATGAATATTGACTTTAAATTTACTATAGTTATCGATCTTATTTTCTGATAATGTCATGTATGATCACCCATAATTTTAAAATGGGCATGTTTATACACATAAAAAAAAATTTTTTTTATTAATTTAATAATCTTGATACATGATGATTTGTATTAAGCTTTTCAATTTTTGCTTAGTAAATATGATCTTCACTAAATAACTTAATAACCTAACAAGGAGGAAGTTTTGAAGAAGTTTTTAAAAAATTTTGAAACTTTATAAATTATTATAATTAACAAAAAAAAATAAAAATAATTCTTGTAAAAATTCATTATTCATTGAAAATTTTCTTCTTCAGACTATAATATCTTTAATATATATATTATTTATAAAAACAATTAAAAACTTATCTAATTAAATAATGTCATAGTTTTATTTCAGTTTTTATTTTACTATTCAGAACAAATTTTCAGGAAATGAGTAACTGTTTAAAAAAAAAAAAAATAAAATAAAAAAAATGTATGATTTACATTCTCCAAGGAGTCCTGCAGTTAACTAAAAAAACAAATTTGGAGGATGAAATTTAATTTTTAGAAATTTCATGAAATTAACTAAGTAATATTTTTACCAATATTTTCTAAAAATAATTTCAAAAATAAATTCATTCATTTGTGAATAAGTCCTGAAAGTTTCGTTAAATTCTGACAATTATTTGATTTTTGCAAGAATTTCCAAAATGTGTTACTTCACCAGAAAAAAAGGCAATAAAATTTCCATAGACAACTTTGTTACACTGTTGATGCATTAAAAAAAAAAAAAAAAAAGGATTTTTAACCAAAATTTCAAACATGCTAAAAAGGAGAAAAGAATTTTGAAAAAATAATTAAAAAATACTTTGGTCTTTCCTCTTAATAATAAATATTTTGACAATAAAACTTTGTTTTTATTAAATGTGGGGCTTTTTTTCATCATGCTATGCTGTTCTTTAGCAAAAAAGTGGGGGTACCTATTTTAAACTGTTTCATGGTTTTGTAAAGGAGAAAATTGTGATATACTACAAAGGTTTCCATGTTACAGGCTCCTTTTGTGAGAAAAAAAAAGACAGAAAGAAAAATACTTCACCACTTAATGAAGTTGCAAAGCTCATGTAAATTACCTTTTACTAACCAACCGTGTAAGCTTGGAAGAGTAGTAATTCTGTTAGGAAAGGTAATATAGGGAATACGCCTGGGCATAGATTAATATTTGGATAATATTCAATGGCGACACTCTCAAAGATTTTCCTTCTGAATGAGTTATTTTCTTTTTTATGAGTGTTGCAGTTTTAAAATTAAAATTGTGGTTGAATTTATTTCTATGTATGACTAGTGCATTAGTTGTTTTTTCTGAAGTCTCTTTTGTGCTCATAGATGCGTTTTTTTTTAAATTTCTGCTTATTTCTCCAATAAATGCTTGATTCAGAAATTACTACCCTCCCAAGAAAACGTACACAACTGTATCAAGTAATCAAAAGAAAATGGTTGAATCCATCAACACAACAATAAAAAGAATATTTCCACACATGACAGTACTTGACGTAATTTTCAACTGACAATATCGTTTTCTAAATTCTTCCAGTTGCTAAGGACATTTTGTTTTGTTGTTAATAATTACTTTGTTTTAATAAATTCATTTCATTTTGGCCTTGAAAAAGTCCGCATTGGACAAAATGCAGCGGCTATTATTACAATTTTCCTATTGTCTTTTACCTTTAACAATAGAAAAATATGCTAATCCATTTCCATGCTCCACGAATAGCAAACCCAGAATGGGTTCAACAATCTGCTTTAAAAGCAACTGACTTTTCCTACCAAGGTAAATTTTGAAAGGATGCTGTGTGTGTGTGTGCACATGGAGATTTGGAATTTGTGAACTTTTATTACACAGATTTAATAATTGAGAAACCTGTTTTCATAAAAAAAAATTGTTTTAAGAAAAATATTTTAATTTCAGCCAAAAGCAGTAATGGCTGCCCAGTCAAAGAATGGCAAATGTTTCCTTGTAGGAAAACAGTTAAAATTACCATTACCATTTTTAAATTTATCAATGATCCTCATTGATGAAAACTGAATAAAAAAGCTGGCCACTGAAAAAAAATTAAGTTAGAAGTCATAGTCCAGATGCAAAATGAATAACAACTCTCTAACAAACAGAATTAAAATTTGCAATAGAAAGCTAACAGACAATATAAGTAAAGCAAATTCACAGGTAAGAAAGCAAAAAAGTTTACAAACCATGAATTAGCATCTATGCAGAAAAGTGAGGTCAGACATGTGAAAACAATTTTCTGTCTTCTAGACAAGGCAGATCTGGACTGAAGTTACTTACCTTAGCCTCCCCACAAGACAGGATGTGGCAGAAGGCCATTTTACATGGGGTGATTCTGAACCCATAGGCTTGGGCAAAAATTCCCTGCATGCATGGGGGCGAGCTTGTCTACCTCTCCAGACGTGACTCTGCCCTTCATCTGGGTTCCTCTCTGCCTGAAGGCAGAGAGTTCAACAAGTCAGCTCGAACCACATAAAATGGCAGATCTGGATTGAGTCAAGTCAAATTGTAAATTGATCTATTTTATTGACTAAGAAAAGTATCCCAGCATGCATTTTGTGGACTTTTGCCTATAAAAGAGGAGGGGGAAAACTTTAGCAGTCATTCCTGCACAGATTGGAAATCAACAAGAATTATACCAAGTTTCATTTGGCAGTTAGTTTCAATGTCTATGTTTCTTCAAAGCTATATTTAAGTTTTGTATCCTTATGACATAGATAATTATAAATTTCAGTTCAAACACTGTGTCCAGTCAATCACCCATAAAATAAATTTACCTAAAGGCTATTTTACAGAGAATGTGCTAAGAAGCACTTAAAAGTTATCAGATCCCAAAAGTCAGCCGATGGAAATCAAGTTTCCCTAGTGAAATCCAGGACGTTTTGGATCAGACTTACCTGAACGCCATGCCTAACGGGGCTAACAGATCATTGATAGCCGGAATGTTTGCTCCACCTGTGTCAGGCATCCACCATTGTCTGAAATTTCAATATCAATCAATTATAGAAAGTGATAAGCAGATGAATGTAGATTTTGTTTTGTTCTTTTCAATAATATATAAACATCAAAACATCCACGTTTTTAGAAACTCAACTATTTTACAAGTATGTTTTTGTATATTATTTTAATCTTGAAACATTTACTCACCAACAAAATATCACAATTCTAGTTTGTCTATGCATAATTTGGTTGATAATGCGTGTGTATGTGTGCATTTGATCGTCTATTGGGCACTTTTATTTATGTCTGGTAGTTGTCCACATGTTGACTGGGAGAGGTTTTGAGTGAAATGGAAAGAATGTCGGTTACACTGGTTGTGGTTGTAGGTAGACAGATGGTGGACTCTCCCACTGTATTCGACGTATGAGGGTCAGTTCCTAGGAACCAACAGACTAAACACCAGCGCATATGATTTGATTATAGTGGTGAAGGTTTCATGCAGGACCATCCACACTTTTTGAAGGGCCGAATACAGAGACCTAGTGCACTACGTGCTACAAGGTCTACCAAACGATCCTCCATAGGTTTTGAATTCAGAGTTGTCCTTCTCCTAGACCAGTTGACATCCAAGGCTATAGAGCCAGTCTGTCCTGATATTTACCCATAGCTGGAGAGAGAAGAGGATTAATATCTTTCCCAAGGGTATTAGCACGTAAGTGAATGTAATGAATTCATCTGGAATTTGAACTTGACTCTCCAATTACTCAATCAGAGCCGCTATTCCACTGTGCCTCCTTAGGTAGACACATATATATATATATATATATATATATAAAAATGGTGTGTTTGGGCAGCAAATCCCTCTATTATATAAGTTTCATTAAAAACAACTGACAAGTTGCTGCAATTAATATTTTTTATTTAATTTTTCTTGTGTTCTTATAATTTTTTTTTTTTCTGGATGTAAATTATGTAGAAATTGCTCAAATGTTTTGTTTGTCCGAGCACTTTTGGCTACACTTTTAGCCATCATCAAGGATGATTTTATTTTTACTTTTAACTGAATGCATGGATTGTTTTATGTATGTATCTAGAGTTACAGGAATGTTTTATTTTCCAAACATGGTCAGAACATTGTAGCTACATCCATAGTTGATGTTATTGAGTGCTGATTTTTTCTTTTTTTTTTATTTATTAATAATTCATTATTTTTAGCCTTATTTCTTTTAACATGTGGATGAGGCTATTATATTTGTATTATCCCAAAGTATGTTGCAGTTTGGTAGGTTTCCATGTGTATTTAAATAAGATGCGAGTAGCTCTCTAATATTTTATATATATATATATATATATATATATATATATATATAATTTTCTTCTTCTTCACCCCTTCTCTCTCTCTCTCTCTCTCTTCATTGCCAGTATAATTGTGTACATAAGAGACTTGTTTTTAAATAGAACACCTAATTTTAGTGCCCGGTGATGCCACGTTGGTAGAAACCATGACAGCAGAAAGATCAGTGTCCTAATTATTTTGTCTTAAATTGCCCTACATTTTCATTTTTTTGGAAGGTGTATTGAGCACTTTTATTAATTAAGCCATTTCTTGGCAAATATTACTTTTGATTTTGTAAATAATGCCTGTGTGTGTGTGTGTATATATACACACACACACACATACAGATGAGTGTATAAAAAAATTGCTGGAGTGCCCATCTACAAAATTCAAGATGATGAAAATAAAAAAAAACACAATTTATTTATTTTTAATATAAGTATTTTAATACAAGTAACTGCTCTGTTTTTTAATTAAACAGTATTAATTACATTTACCAGCCTGAATGTTTTGAGAAATTTTGTAGAAAATATGCGTTCTTCAACAAGAATTGAACTTGTGTGTGTGTGCGTGTGTGTGTATATGTATTAGTTGTTATTATTGAGTGTTCGCTTTACCTTTTTTATTACTAATGTTTCCATTATTTTTAGCTTTTTCTTTTTTTTTTACTTGTATTATCAACTATGAACACAGCCACAATATGCTGACCATGTCTGAAAAATATAACATTTCTATAACTCTAGATACATACATAAAACAATCTAAAAAGGTTGAATATAAAAAAAGAAATCAAATCATTTCTATAAATAATGAAGTAAATTACTTTGGGATATAGATTTTTTTTTTTATTGAAAAGATTTTTTTTTTTTTTTTTTAATCAGATGTAGATACATCTGATTTTTTTAAAAAAAAAAAGAAAATCATTTAAAAAAATCAAAAATCTATATCCCAAAGTAATTTACTTCATAAAATAAATAGATATAACTGCCAAATAGTACGAAATAAAGTAGATGGTAAGGGAAGTCATTTAGAAACAATAGAAAAAAAAAAAAAATGAAAATGGCAGTTACCATTATGTGATTCTAAATTAAAGTCTAAACAATAGCTGTTAAGTTCTGAACAGGATTATGAAATGGAAAAATTTCAAATTTAGCCGTTCTTGTATACCTTGTATTTTCATCATAGAACTTCACTTTTCTCATCACAGACACATTGTACCAATCAGCAAAGATCATCACAGACAATCCATGATCAATATCCCGTTTCAGCTTGGTCACCTCTTCAGGAAAATATTCCTCTTCGGCATCCACAACAAGCAGTGTGCCTGAAATATAACAAACCAATTTAGAAAAATGTCTTTCTTTTACCTTCACTAATTTATCTTTTAATAACAGTTTTTTCTTATTGCATTACAATTTAATATTACGTTTCACTAGCATTGTCTTTTTCACTCAACATTTTTCCTTAGTAAAAAAAAAAAATTATAAAATGGTATATACAACCTTAATATGAGGTCTGATAAAAAAAAATATATTGAGACTGGTACTATAAAAAGAAAACTACAACACATATCAACTCAGCATTTAATCTCCTTCAAAATAATCCCCTTCTGAAACTACACACTTTATCCCGTGTTGTTTCTTTTTTTTTTTTTTTTTTTTTTTTGGTATAGAGAGCAGCTACCTCGTCACATTCTCTTGGATTTCCTCATCGTCTTGAAATCTTCAAGGAGGATCCAAATCTGCAGAGAACATGCTACCTCATCGATGATAACTAGCCAGTTCACCATTACTATCTCCTGAACTTGCTGTATCTTCTCATCAACGGTAGAGGTTGACGGGCATTTTGCTCTTCCTTCATGCATCACTCTTTGTGGCCATTATTGAACTTCTCAATCCACTCATGCACGGTAGTGCACTGTCACCATATTGTATTAAAAGCCTCTGATGAACTTCATCCCAACACATTTTCTGACCAGAGAAATCGGATCACTACTCTTTGTTCCTACTTGTCAAACACTGCTAGCGGAGCAGCCATGTTTACACTGTAAGAGTAGCAAGAAAACTAAGAAAATCAAGCTCAAACTTCAATGACATGACCATTATAGTACCATCTATAAACACGCATAAGCAGAAGGCAGAACTAAATATATGTTATGCCAAAAGGGCAAATAATTTTTAACTTACCCTCGTACTTTCATCATGATGGATCTAATTGGGATACCTCTCTATGTGTTTGTAGCTCTTGAGGTTTACCTTTCTGTTTTCATAAAGTATAAATGCTCACTGAGCTAAATATTGAGTTAATTTTGATTGTTTTGTGGCACATCAATGCCTTATGGGTCATTTAATAGTGAAATTTAATTTTTCTTGGGAGTATTAGCAATATCTTTTTCAAAAGTATATCTGGTATTATTTTATTTTTAATGTATTGCTGGTAATGTTTTTGTTTTTTGTTTTTTTTTTGTTTTGCTTTAAATTTTTTTTTTTTTACTATGAAAATGTATTGGTAGTATTTTTATACTTTCATAGTGTTTGACACCATTCCACATCAGGGTGAACCTGGGAACAACAGCAATTAAAAGGTGGTTCCATACTCCTCAAAACCCTCCCAATCAGAGGCCTTGTTGCTGGATGTAGTTGAACATCATACTCAGAATGTATGGAGTTAATGTTCAAGTTCAAGTAAAAACCAATATTTCAAAACAGGCAAATCCTCCTCCACTTAGAAGAACTGTATGTTTCAATCATCCTACTCACAAAAATCAGTATATCTGTCTACTTGTAAAATCTGCAATCTCTACATGCAGTGTATTTGTGTGGATACATATATAACAATGTTGATTTTATTTATTTTTTTTAACAGACCATGATTTTAAATCATTTTTTTTTTTTTTTCCAAACAAAACTAATCCTTGAATTGTTCATGACACCAAAGTCTTCACAATTCTTGTGTAAAAACTTCTGTTTCTTATAGAAATCTCGCTTGTTGGCTGTGTGTGTGTGCGGGGGGTCCTTACTCTACTCAGTTCGGCAGTAGCAGCAATGAAAGTTATCAGCAGGGAACAACTAGAAGTCCCAGAAATCATAAAAATGCAGACCTAACCCTATTTGGCCTCTTTTTCACTTTTCCTTTTCAGTGGCCACTACCTTCAACACCCAGCTCAAAGGGCTATACACAACCTTTGCTGCAGAAGACATATGGCCTGTCCTGGCAGCTTGAGCTGAAATTTCACATTCCTCATTGGAACAAGCAGAAAAATCTCCCTTTCAAGACACTTATCCAAAGGAAAAACTACACACAACCCTTACTGCAAAAGACTAGGCTTGTCCTAGCAGTTTCACACTCAGATTTGTCATACCTCGTGGGAACAAGCAGAGAAATTTCTCACTACGTAACCTCTACTTTGTTAAATGGGAAACCCAACTATTTTTCCTGCGAAATACCACTATTTTGCACCGTCTCTTTCAACCACAAATAAAAGCTGTTCAACATTCATTTTGAGCCTTGGGTTTTGCACATTCCACTCTCATTGCTGAGCGCACACAAATGCAAACAGGAAAAATTCCCACATTCTTTGTGGAAACAAGTTAATCCAAGTAATGTTTAAATTTTAGAGAAAATCATTTGTGATTTCTTATCCTTTGAAAGAAACAAAAGCACAAAGAACTCACCATACTGACTAGCATCGAAACACGTGTAAGGAGAACCTGAAATAAAAAAAAAAAGGCTTAAAAGGATTATTCACATTTTTATCTTTCAGCCTGAAAAGAAAAAAATTATTGAAATTTTATCGAAGATGTCTAAATTAATTTCTGTAATTTTATTATTACACTAGCAGTAGAACCCAGCATTGCCCGGGGATGTAACAGTAAGAGATAGATCAAGTATCGGCCATCATAAAGATTGAAAAATAAAATTGACAAAGATTATTGTTTAAGGTTGACTGACACGCATGTCTTAATTAGTTTTTTGGGGGTTTTTTTACGAATTGGTCAAACCCAAACTCAAACAAAAACATTGTTTTCAATCGTTATGAGTCTACCGATTGAATAGAATTTTATTATAAACAATTGTTTTGTAAATGGAATTTTTAAAGTATTCTGAATGTAAAAATAAAGAAAAAAGTGTGCAAGACAATAAGAAACACTACCTGCCAAAAAAAAAAGTGAAGTTTTGTTGAAATTAGTTGAAAAATGTAGGAAATCCGATCCCATATATAAATGAATACACACACACACACGCATGCACACACACACACACACACACACAAACAACCTGGGTTTTATAAGTATAACTCGATATGAGTTGTCCCACTTTCATTCTCGCGATGCCTCTTAATCGTGTTTTCAAATTTATTTTGTGCAAAAACAATTGTGTTTTTCCAATTTTTGGTGCTGGCAGAACCACCGCAAGGTAATTTTACGTAGTCCTGTGAAGTTTTGTTGAAATCGGTTGAAAAATGTAGGAAATCCGATCCAATATATAAACGTACAGACACACACACACACACAACCTGGGTTTTATAATAAGTAAGATTCAGTCTTGATTAATAAATTTAATAGTGCAAAGAATGAAAACTCCCCTTTCAACAGACAAGAGAGAGATTCTCTGCACTCGACAGACAAGAGAGAGACTCCCTGCACTCGACAGACAAGTGAAAATCTCTCTCATTCTCATCAAGCTCCTGTGAAATAAAGTAAAAACATGTGACAAGGAAGAACATTGTAAAATCAGATAACTGAAGGAATCAGCACATATGCTAAGCTATGCAAGCCTCCTCAGTAGTCCTAGCATAGAAATACGAAACAGGAGCCATTAATGAATAAAGTAAAAGGTGGGATAAAATATTCTCAATGTCAATTTGAAATTAAAAACAAATGATTATGAATTCATAATAGTATAAAGCAGAAAAGAAGCTATGTGGAGAAATCCCAAAATATGTCATTGGGATTCTATCAAAAGAATGACTAAAGAAATTTCATTTTTACCCAAATTTCCAATGAAATTTTTACCCAAAATGAAATTTTCACCCAAATTGGAATGTGGAAAAGAAAAAAAAAAACACATGGGTTGAAAAAGAAGCACCATACCTAAAACTTCCACGAAATATCCACTGTTGCGTAAATGTTGGTACATATCTTTAAAATTTGTGTGGATGTGATCACCATTCCTGTTTACAAAATAAAACAAAAGTAAATAAGAAATAAACTTGCACAAACATATTAGGTACCTTTACTAATTTGCCGAAAAAAGAGCATACCATGATGAAAAAAAGGCCCCGAACTTGATAAAAAAGTGAATATACATTATCATTGGAATCCCACAAACTAGAATCATGGTACACTTACACACATAAATGGAGGTATTTTCAAAAATTTTCTAAAAAACAGCCTACTATGATGAAAAATGCCCCAAACTTGATAAAAAGCAAAGTTTTATCATTAAAATGCTTCTGTTATTATTAAGAGGAAAGACCAAAGGATTTTTTTTATTATTTCATTAAATTTTTTTTTAGCATCTTCAAAATTTTGGTTAAAAATGTTTTTCTTGTGTCTGCCAAAGATTAGTATAGGAAATTTTTAGCATCATTTTTGCATTAAAAAATACATTGACTTGGAAATTCTTGCAAAAAAAAAAAAAAAAAAAAAAAAAAAAAATAAGTGTTGGATTTTAATGAAATTTTCAGAACTTTCAGATATATTTTTTTTTTTTTTTTTTTTAAATCTGTTACCCCCACTTATTTAATTTTATGAAATTTTGAGAAAAGAACATTTTCACCTGCTTCATATTTATATTAGTTAAAAACAGAACTCCTTGGAGAATTTAAATCATCAATTTTTTTTGGGAAAACAGAAAAAACATTTACTGAAAATCTGCTCTGAATCATAAAATAAAAAATTCAATAAAACTAAGACATTATTTAGTTAGAAAAGCTTTTACTTTTACAAATAAGATTAAAAACACAATTGTCTAAGTAAAAATATTTTTTGATGAATAATGAATTTTTACAAGAATTATTTAAAAATTTAAAAATTTTAATTCAAATAATTTATTTTAAGCTTTAAACCTTTTAAAATTATGTATTAATTTCACCCCTTTGAGATTCTATTATTTTTAAGTGAAACTATATTTACTAATCATAAATTGAAAAGCTTAGTACAAATCATCAAATAATATTTTAAGAATTTTGAATTGTTTTGTATGTGTATAAAGGTGCTGATTTGTGTAGATACGGTCATCCATACACTCAGAAAATAAGACTAATAACTATAGTAAATTTAAAGTTAAAATACTTAAAATTCAATTAAACATTAGATTACAGAGAATATTTTCCTAATTTTTTAAAATTACTGAGTACTTAAAAATTATATATAAAAGGCAGTAACATTCTATTCATTTATTGTTTTACAGATAAATCCCCTGAAGATCATTAGATAAACATCAATCTGTCATCAAGCTGTCAACACATTAAGTAAACAGCTACTGACATGTTAAAAAAATGCATTTCTGCAATATTTTAAACTTAAATAAAATAATATTTATTTCAAATCTGATTAATTATACTTTAAATCAGCTAATATTCCAGAAATAAACTTTCAGAAAAGTATATTTTATTTTTGAAAGATTTTTTAATAAAGAGAATTACATTGCAATGAGGGATAAAATCAAAAGAAAAAAAACATATCCTTTTAGTCAAATTAAATTAATTTTGAAATATAGCAAAGTATTTTGCTTATTGGAAATATTAAATTTAATCTATTAACTTGAAATTAAAACTAAAATAAATGAAAAAAAATTCATTTTAAAAGTTAAGTATCGTGAATCTGTGGAGGAACCTAGACAATACAATATAAAAGTGTTTTCCCAGCTATTAGAGAAATCTTAGAATTGTCTTTAATGTTTACTCAGCACTTAAGTGCTTCAGCAATCAGTCAACTATCATTGATAATCTTGGAGAAAACTAAAAAGCAAGATAAAGAGATTCCATCAGAACTTAGAGTAACAAACAAATGTCAGAGGCTAAACACTTGTTTTTCTCTGTTTATGTTGTGTCGGAAACCTACCCCCCCTCTTGAAGATGAACTTGTCTGCGCCTGTAAACAAAGACTTTAAATAGTGGCATGTCAGTTGACATGAGGGAGACCGAGAGACAGAGAAGTTCTTAGCCGAGCTAGTTATTGACTACTCAGGCGATTTCTGTACCGTTTTACCAGCCTATTAAAACCCCTTTTATTGTTACATGTTATTTGGCGTTTGTCTCTACTAACCCCAAATCAACATCATAACAGTTTAAAACAGAAATAAAATCAGTTTTAGACAAAATAGTCCTTGACAAAAAAATGAGAATCCAAAATAAAAAAAACCATGGTTAGATCTGGCCTGTGCTTAAACTGAATATTCAGTAAGGTGGGGAGTTCTCTTTGTTTACAGAGATTTAAAGAGAATTTTTTTTATTACTACAGGTTGAGAATCCTTTATCGAAAATTCTTGGGACCAGAAGTACTTTGCTTTTCAGATTTTGGGGATTTTGGAATATGAGCTATTTAATTTGTATATAGTATCTATAAAATGGGGCAGTTTGGGGATGGAACACAAGCATAAACATGATATCCTTTTACATTTCATAATACAGCTTATACATTGTTGTGGTCAGAGCCAGTTACCCTCATATCATGATAAGCAGTCCTGGGTAATTGTCTAGAGAGAGAAAGAAGATAATATACTATTGCAGTGACTTGCCTAACTGAGGATTAAATACTAATATCGCAGCTATTGAGTTAAGTGTCGTCACTTGCCAGACCCCACATCACAACATACATATACTCTGAAAGTGTTTTATATAAAATCTAATGAATTTTGTGGATATACAGATAGAGGTAATGATGCTAGTCATGTAATACTCACACAGATTTTTATGATTTCATGTAAAAATAATGTTTTGTACTTTCTGTACATGTACAAAAAACATGATCACTACTTACAAAAAATATATAAATGCAGGACTTTGACATTTTGAATAATATCTTTACTGAACACAAAACACCTGGTAAGTAATCCATGAACAAAGGTGTTGCTGTGATGAATGCTAACAAAAAAAACTGGTGCCAACGTAGGCGACATTTCTGAAATTTTCCATTTGTGGCAAGTCATGTCAGCACCTGAAAAACTTTTAGATTTTGGCGGTTTTGAGGATTTTCAGATAAAGGATACTCAACCTGTATTATAATGAAACCTGAAAAAATTACATGCTGGAAGAGTATAGACGGTTTTCTCAAAAAGAAAGTCAACCAGTGACGTTTGTTGTATGATGATGCCTGTTCTCAAGTTATAAATGTGATGTTGCAAGTGATTATAACGTAAGAATTGTAAAGTTCTTCTACACACAATGGACATTTTTCAAACTTCAGACTGTCACTATTTTTCCACCATGGCCTGTTCCTTGTTTGTCAGGTCAACAATTCCAATAAGTTTATTTTTTTTTTTAATTTACCCCAAGAAAGGCAATAAAGGCCACCGAGTGTAAGAGAATATGAGAAGAAAAAACATTATTAAAGAGAGAGAACAATGAAAGAACAGGAATTAAAACAGAAGATAACGATTGACATTGCATTTCAATTTTTGAGGATCAAAGGCAATAAAGTCACTAAGATGCAAAGGGGTTAATGAATGTTAGAGAATACAAGAAAAATTACTGTTAAGGAGAAAGGACAATAAAAAAAAACAAGAAATAAGAAAACAGAAGATAACAATTGACACTACGTTTCATTGAGAGTGAAATAAGAAAAAGAAAACATTATTAAGGAGTAAAAACAATGACAAAAGAAATTAAGAAAAAAAAGATAACGATTGACATTGAATTTAAATTTTTGTCAGTGGGAAAGTGACTAAAGCCAAGTGCCAGGTCAGGACCAATAACATTGCACATTCTTCTTGGGATTTTATCAAGAATCTCTACACAAAGAAGAATCTGAAATGTTATTGGTACTGACCTTGCATCTCAGCTTCAGTCGCTTTTATTAAAATATGAACAGATTGTCAAAAGCTTACCAATCAAGGGGATCATTTTTCATCCGTAAGTTGTCACGTGGAAAATATCCTGGTGGATATCGAAGATTGTGGTATTGGTCCCATAAAATTCTTTTACTGGAAAAAAAAAAAAAAGAAAACATTACTGTGAGCCGTTCATATTTTATATAATAAAGAAACAATTTATACAAAGAATTAAATAGCAATGTTCGTCATTAATCAAATTGACATTGTTATTTAATTCTTTTTATAAATTGTTTCTCATATATATATATATATATATATATATATATATATATAAGTAATTCATCGAGTCTGAAAGAAACCTCAACAGAATGCAGAAAGCACTGGACGGCCATTTCATCCTATATTTGGGACTCATCAGCAGTGCGCATCCACTACCAAGAATTGAAACCCTGACAGTTAGGTTGTCAATTCTCGGTAGTGGATGCGCACTAGTGATGAGTCCCAAATATAGGATGAAATGGCTGTCCAGTGCTTTCTGCATTCTGTTGAGGTTTCTTTCAGGCTTGATGAATTAGTTAAATATAATTATCAAATCCTCCTAATAATTTCTATCATATATATATATTTCTATCATATATATATAGGTCGACGCTTCTGTCTAAGCCTTTATTTCTGGTTAATGTAAATTACCTTTATAGTAAGAGATTTTTTAATTAACCAGAAAAAAAGGCTTAGACAGAAGCGTCTATCTTTTTAAATTTGGATTTTTTAATGTAACTATAACAAGAACATTTCGATTTCATTTTTGCCTTGAAAAAGTCGGAAGACAAAAAGCGTCGACAAAATCTAAGATCTTTTTTCCAATTGTCATTTTATACCAATCTGTCTTGTCCACAGAATTGATCTGGGAATTTAACTATATATATATATATATATATATATATATATATATATATATAAAAAATTGAAAAATGGCACACCATAGAGGTTAATTATGTTTTAAGTATCTAATGTGTTTTGATATTTTCTTATTTTTCAGAAGCAAGAGGTCACCAGGCTTCACATCCTTGGATTTTTTTTTTTTTTTTTTTTAAATCAGTTGTTTATCAGATACAGCCAAGAAATATTGAGGAACTAAAGAAAGAAAGAATTAAATATTAATGAAGTAAAATGACAGAGGTAACTCTGACGTGTTAATGAATCATGCGGGTACAGAATTGAAATCTGTTTTGAAAAAGGAGAACGACATTTTGAACAGCACATATAACAATTAAATCACTTGTAAATAAACTTTTCATGTGTAATTATACTTTTCATAAATTATCCCTAGAATGCGCAACTTTTGCCTCCCTGCTGTACATAGTTTTTGCCCAGTGAAGATTTTCCCTGGTATATTCATTACAGAAAATGAGAGGAAAAATACTAGTCACAAACAATGGTTGACAATGCCTTAGTAAAAATTCAAGATAATATTACTTATTTTCTAATTGTCCACAGCTCTAACATGTTGAAACCTGTTTTCATATGATCATCAAAGTTAAGCAATGTCGAGCCTGGTCAGTACCTAGATGGGTGACTGCTGTGGAATATCAGGTGCTGTAAGCTTGGATGTGCAGGTGTTACAAAGGGCTTACGGCCATATCACATTGAAAATTCAGTTCTTGTACAATCACGAAAAGTTAAACAACATAAAGCCTGGTCAGTACCTATATGGGTGACCACTTGGGAATATCAGGTGCTGTAGGCCTGGATGTGCAGTTGATGTAATGAGCTTATGACCATATTATGTTGCTCTTGTATGATCACCAAAGTTAAGCAACATCAAGCCTGGTCAGTACCTAGATGGGTGACTACTTTGGAATACCAAGTTCTGTAAGCTTTGATATGCGGGTGCTGTAATGGATAAGGGTTTGGGATTGGAATCAGACAGCCAAGCTCCACAATTGGGTTTCTTACCTTGGGAAAGGTATTTATCCACCTCTTCTCAGCTCTGGGTTAATTAGTAGAACTTGTATCAGTAATTCGTTATTATCTCCAAGACATTCTTACCATCTAGAAATATTTTCTGGTTTTAAATAATCTTAAAAGGTTGATAACCATAAAAAACAATCAATCAATCAATTTTATAATTGCTATAGAATGGCAGTCAGAGTAGTTGTGATAAAAAACAACAACAATTAAAATGGTAGAGCTGAAAAATATTAATAAATAATTGTAACTGATGTTTGTAAATTCCATGAAATGGATCAAAATTTACCTCCGAACAGGTGTTGGAATAATTTTTACCCGAACAGGCAGTTTGACAGTAGAGACACGAGGATTTTCCTCTCCTTCCTGGAAAAAATAAAAATTCATTTTCAAAAAAGGTTTTTCAAAGAGAGATTAAAAGGGTTCTTGAAATATGCAAAGTTTAAAATTTGCACAAACTTTAAGTTTTTATTTTTTTTTATCATTTCACAACCCCAAGCAAGGTGATAATGCCACTAGGACGCAAAGAGAGGTTACAGAGAGTGAAAGAGAATGCAAAAACTTTAGTGTGATGTGAGGGAAGGACAATAAAGGAACAGGGTTCAGGAAAACAGAAGATGGCGATTGACATTACATTTAAATTTTTGAAGATTGCAGTTATCAGGGAAGCAAGAAATTAGAAGGGAGTTCCACAGGTGAGAAGTGCAAGAACTGTTAGAAGCGGCAGTTGCATCTATGTAGTTCAACAGTAAAATGGTAAGATCTAATTGCCAATCTAGTAACACCTTTAAATACATGCAGTCGAGATATGAAGGGGGAAAGCTCATCAGCACAATTGCCATGAAAACATTTGTAGAAAAGACAGAGGGAAGCTACATCGTTGGTAGAGAAAGTGACTGAAGTCGAGATGCCAGGGCCGATAACATTACAAAACCTTCTTGGGATTTTGCTTAATTTCTAAAGGTTAAAAATGTCTAACTTGGTGATTTGTTGATGGTGGTGATGTTCGCTTTTTTTTGACGAGGGAAAATGATGCAGGCAAAATGTGAACAGGAGTGTTCTAACAGAATGACCAACATATGACATGGCGTAATGAGCAATGTGCACACAGCAGGTAGGGGTAGGTATGAAGAATAAACAAAAGTGAATTAATTTTTGGAATTTTGCAGGACAGAAAAATGATTTTTTTTGTCACCTGGCTTTTGAAAAGGTCAATGAAAACCAAAGAAACTTACCTCAGCTGGAGACTCAACAGTGACAGTGACAAGTCCTTGGGCTATCCCCTGCCAGTTGGCAGCACTCTTCCCAACGGCTATGGCAATGGCCAAGTAGCCTGACCAGGGCCAAAGGGTGGTTGAGTAAGAGAAGGCAACCTCTATGTAGTTGCCAAACTGAGGTGCATAGGGCTTCCAAAGAGGCTGCAAAAGATAAAAATGCATTACAAAACGATTTTAATAAAAAAAATTCATTTCAAAGTGATTATGCTATAAAAACATGTTGGGAAATGGTTTTACTATACAAATGCATCGGGAAAGGATTTTACTATATAAATGCATCGGGAAAGGATTTTACTATAAAAATGAATCAGGAAAGGATTTTACTATACAAATGCATCGGGAAAGGATTTTACTATACAAATGCATCGGGAAAGGATTTTACTATACAAATGCATCGGGAAAGGATTTTATTATACAAATGCATCGGGAAAGGATTTTACTATACAAATGCATCGGGAAAGGATTTTATTATACAAATGCATCGGGAAAGGATTTTATTATACAAATGCATCGGGAAAGGATTTTACTATAAAAATGCAACGGGAAAGGATTTTACTATAAAAAAAAGACGATAAAAAGATCAAATTCAATCATCATTTCATTTGACTTCATTTTAAAATTTCCCTTATTTAAAATAATCAGAATGTTTCAAAAATTAAAACTATTTTAATTCTTGAAACCTGGTATTTGAAAAATAAACAAAAACAAAAAACTCCAGTCTTCACTTACTTTATCTACGATATGTCCTGTCACACCCATTCCATTTAAGATTGTCACCTGGAAAAGAAAATCACCCAGTTGATTTAAAACAGAAACAAATACTTTGGATAAGTGGAGAATACGAATTACTGCTGATAGCAGATTATATTTAGAGTTTGTTTCTCCCATGAAAATAAAATCCTTTCCTCAGAAAACTTTGAAACTCTGGGTTATCATGTTGGTTTTCCTCTGCTCCACATTTGTTCACAACAATCTCGTCTTCTTTTAAGCTGCTTTACTTTGAAAGTCATTAAAGCAACCAACTACAACTTCACACACACAGAGCAAAATATTTTACAGTGAATAGCATTAACTAATTTTAACCTGTGGAACTTTCATGGTTTTCCTATTCAAAAGTTCTCATAATTCTTCAGTTAATGATTGAATATACAGTAAGAACTTAAATTAACAGTCCCAGAATCAATGGACTCCAGATTTAACTTTAAAACTTTTCATACTTTATTTAAAGGTATATAGTAATTTAAAAATAAAATACACACACACACTATATATATATATATATATATATATATATATAAACTGTATTTACATTTGTTTACAATAATTTTGTACCATACTGGGTGTTTTTAGGCCACAGAAAAAGTGCTTCAAATTAACTGCTTTAAACAGCTTCAACAGACAACCCTTACACACTATTAGTCCATTAAATTGAGGTTCCACTTTATATCCGTAGAAATTCTCCTATCACATCATTAAATATTTGAGCTGAACAGCTTTAACAAAATATTGGAATAACAATCATAAATATGAATGTTGGTCATTACTTTAAGAAGAATGTAGAAATGAAAAGATTTGAAATTGAAATTTTGCATTTCACTGAAACAGCTGTTAAACATTTCTATCTTCCTTTTCTTTCATTCTTTCTTTTTTCCACTATAAAAAAAAAGTAGCATCTCTGATATGCGTTTTGTCTTTCCACACAATCAAAACTTAATCATTATTTATTAGGTATGAGCAGAAGATGCTAAATACTTCTCTTTCTTCCTTTCTTTTTTTACTGAAACCAAGTAGTGTCTCTGGTATGTCTTGCCCTTCCACATAATCAGAATGGAATAGTCCTTTATTTATGACGTATTATCCAGTCATAATGATCATGTGAACTAACGAAGGGAGGGAAAAGGACAATTATAGTAAGATAATATTTTTAAATTTAGCACTCAAATATGAAAACGCAGAAAAGCAAAAACAAAAATTAGTGACCATTAATAGGTATTTTTTGCTGCTTTTTATAAATTTATCTGGCAGAATTAATAGTCGCTTTCTATTTTTCGATCTGTATAATAAAAAATAAACTAAAATCGTTGAAGGGGAGGGGGGGCGTAGAATATCAAAGGGACATAATTTACGTGAGTAGTCTCCCTTGCATCAGGAGATTTTTTTTTACTCAGGATTGTTGACTTGAAAAGCGATGTATATTGATCGGCCTTGTGACGAAAATAGTTAAATACAGGTTGAGTATCCTTTATCCGAAAAACCACCAAAATCCGGAATTTTTTCAGGTGCTGCCATTTATTGCCAAAAATGGAAAATTTCAAAAAGCACTGGAAAGGTTCCTAGGTGATGTGCAGCTGTTGTAAGTAACCTCGTCTGCCTTGGGCAAAGGGTTTTTCAACCCCACTACGTAGTCTACATTGGCACCAGTTTTTTGTTAGCATTCGTCACAGCAACACCTTCATTCATGGATTAATTACCAGGTGTTTTGTGCTCAGTAAAGATATTATTCAAAATGTCAAAAAGTCCTGCATTTATATATATTTTTGTTAAGTAGTCATCATGTTTTTTGTACCCCAGCAGAAGGTACAAAACATTTTTACATGAAATCTTAATTTCTCCACTTAAAAATCCGTGTGAGTATTACATGACTAATTACCTCTATCTGTATGCACACAAAATTTATCAAATTTTATATAAAACCACTTTCAGGGTACACTATTTACATTGTTCGGACTATCACCCTCATTTTTGTTGCCATATTTATCACAACGTTTCACCCATTGTATGCTCCGGCCTTCTTCAGGTGGTTGGAATGTCAAACTGAACCCTTTATTTCGCTCACTGGGTACACTGTTCTAGTTCCACATGCCATATTTAATGGATGTCAGTTATCAGTTATCTCCTGTTAATTCCCCTCTCCAAGTTCTCCACTGCCTTAACCAGGTACTGAACTCACAATTCTTTGGGTCCTGTCACTGGATCTAAAAAGTCTAAAAACACTCTTAAGGAGAGAGAACAATAAAGGAACAGGAATTAAGTAGATGGAAAATAACAATTGACGTTACATTTCAATTTTTGAAGGCTTGGCAACTGATTCAATATAATCTTTCCACCTCATGACAGCTGAAAATGTTAGTCCAAGGAGGTGCAATGAGTCACTCTCCAAGAGGTTAGCATCAGCCATATGCTGATGGAATGTAAAAAGGGTTCCCTCAGATGATTAAAAGAGAGCAGCTTTTTTTTTTGGAGGGCTTAAAATTAGTAAACCACCCAATGCCTGATTTAACAACAGATTGTAGATCCTTTTTGAGATAAGCTGCCAATATAACCTTATCAAACCGATCAGACTTACTATTAAGACAGGAGTACATAGTTGTGTCATCAACATAGATACTGACTTGAGAATCTGTCTATATTTCTGAGATAAGGTATTGTAATTCCATTATTCAGACTGTTGTTCAAATTTTTATTGCCATATTTACAATGTTTCAGACATTGTACACAGCAGCATTCTTCAGGTGATGAAGCAGGCAATAAAGATAGGTGAGGGCAACAATCTGAACAATTGAAATAATGTAAACAACTTGAGAGTATTTAAAAAAAAAAAAAAAAAAAAAAAAACATAGCTGGAGAGAGAAGAGATGCCTTTCAGATTATTACAAAGTGAATACCATTTGAATTCCACTCACTAATTCTCCATACTGATGACTAGTAAACTCCCAGACAGACAATGTGGTAGATAGATGCAGTTATTATTTGACCTTGTACCTGCCTTACTATAGGATTTTAGAAGTTCAAAGAAAGTTTTCTTCATCAAACACTGAAATATGCAATGGAGAAAAAATTTCACAAATTCAAATATTTTTCAGGTAATTTTTTTTTTTTTTTTCAGTCTATAAAAATATCAAGTTCCTTGCATTCACTTGCTAATATCCTTGGCAAAAGTATGAATCTATCTCTTGGTTGACAACCAGTCTAGGAGAAGGAAAACTGAATTCAAACCACCTACTGCCTTGTAAGTCTTGCCTCTTTAACTTTTGAGAGTAGGGTCAGAGTAACCTTAACATCCCCAGTGCAAAAAGGAACCAGCAAGCCATTTGTTGTATAGGAGTAAGTGTCATTGCCAACACTGTAGTTTGAACATAGATCGCCAGTGAGCCGCACGGGTGATTCCATTATTTAATTAAGTAGATCACCTGATCATAAAGAAAATTCATAAATAGGAAGTAGCGTGACGACTAAGCGATCACTACTTCTCCACTATCCTCTATTACTATACGGATCACTATATTTCTATTCTATCCTCTATTACTATACGAATTGCGATTCTCTTCTATATGCTGATCATTATACTATTTGGCAATTACTATTTGAACAAGTCTTACTAGTGCAAATATTATTTGAAAGCATTACTACTACCAGTATTGGCATTTATGAAGTCTTGACTACAAGTATTTCAGATGTGATAACAAGCATTTACTGACTTTACAAAAGTGACAACGTGAAGTCATCCAACATCACAAAAGTGGCGATAAGGATTCACAAGGATTTGTTCAACTTACATGTCCAGAGAAAATTAATCTGCAAATAATTTCAGCAGAGTTTAGCAGAAATATGAAAGAATTAAAAGCCATTATGGTTCAAATGTTGCAGCAACAAAAGCTACAACAGGAACTACAATTACAGCAACAAAAGCAACAGCAGTTGCAATTACAGCAACAAAAGTTTTTTTGAGTTATTCACTGAAACGATGGAAACAAAAACTTCAGATTCATTTACTCCTGAGGCTGTCGCTAATTCAATCACTGAGTTTGTGTATCATCTAGATGAAGGGATAACTTTCCCATCTTACTATAGAAGATATGAAGGAATCTTCAAAAGGGATTGTTCACATTGGAATGATGAAAAAAAAAAAAAAAAAAAAAAAGTTCAGCTATTATTAAAGAAATTATCCCCTGCTGAACATGAAAAATATGTAAACTATATTTTGCCAAAGAAACCGAGAGAAATAACTTTTGATGAAATTGTCCTAACACTATCAAAAATCTTTGGTGATAGTTCATTGTTTAATACATGTTGGCAATGTTTCAATTTAGTAAAGTCCGACAAAAAAGATTGTCACGTACTCAGAAGTTGTGAATTGGGAATGCAAAAAATTCAAATTAAATGAACTCCTGATTTGTTTAAATGTCTGATATTAGATGTTAAACCCTGAACAAATAAGGACACAGAGATAAGATCCAGGACACTTCCTAAATTAGAAATGGATCCAAAATTAACTCTCCAGAGAATAGCAAAAGAGTGTCAACGTACTGTGAATTTGAAACTTGATACCACGAGGATTGAGGAAAAAGACAATTCACAGGTATATTGTCCGAACAACTAAGAAGAAAAACTACAAAAGTTTTTCAACTCCTAATAGAACTATAAGGAAAGACTGTAAACCTCTCACAATGCCTAATATTTGCCATGGCTGTGGAGGTAAATATTTTAAGAGTGATTGTTTCTTCAAAAACAAGAAATGCTATGAGTGTGAGAAATTAAGACACAAAAATATGTGTTGCAGATCCAAAAAATGGAGAAAAAGAAAAATGCATATGAACAGAATAAATACATGCAGTAATGATAAGAAACCCAAAAGGCAAATTAATAACACTTCACGAAAGAGGAAATATGCTTTCGTGCAAATTAATGATGTGAAAATTAAATTGCAATTAGACACAGGATCGGATATCACCATTATTAACGAACAGACTTGAAGGAAAATAGGTAAACCCAGTTTATTAACTTTCAATAAAATTGCTTATGGAGTCTCAGGGAAAAGATTAAACATTTTGGATAAATTCAGCTGTAACATTTCTTTTGTCGGGAAAATGAGAAGTGCAGTAGTATTTGCGTTAAAAAATACTGCTAATTTGTTTGGTAGACTGAATTGCATTGTTTGATCTGTGGGATGTTCTTATTAACTCTTTCGCAATAAGGTAAATATTGTTGCCAGTACTAATACAGCAACTGAAACACCGAAGTGAACAGAAAAGGAGTTTTCTCTGAAGATCTAGGGACATGCATGAAAGTAAAAGCTAAGTTTCAAGTGAAAGACAATGTAATACCAACATTTGCAGCTTTAGGGGTCCAATCAACAATGACTTGGACAGGCTAGAGAAATTAAGAGTAATAGCAAGAATAGACTATTCCAAATGGGCATCACCAACAGTCTACATTAAGAAACAGAATAATAAAAATTGTCATGACTAAATAAAAGTTTAAAACAGCATAACTACTCGTTATCAAGTCCAGAGGAAATTTTTGCCAGACTGAATGGAGGTAAATCTTTCTCTAAATTGGACACATACTTACAAGTACTTGTGGATAAAGGCTGTTCAAAATTATTAACTATTAACACCCATAGAGGGTTATACAAATTCAACCGTCTTCTTTTCAGTGTGAAGGAATACCAAACATATTCCAACAGATAATGGATATCATGTTTGCTGGTTTGGATTGTGCTCTAGCATATTTGGACGACATACTTATTAAAAGCAAAACCTGAAAACAATATGCTGAAGATCTAAAGAAAGTTTAAAAGAATCAAAGAATATGACTTTAAAATAAGTGAAGAAAAATGTGAGTTATTTATGTCCGGATTCAAATATCTAGAGCAGATTATTGATGAGAACGTTAGACAACTGGATCCTTCAAAGGCAAGCATGATAAAGGATATGCCCACTCCAACTAACATAACAAAATTACAAGTATTCTTAGGGTTTGCAAACTATCATCATACATATATATATATATATATATATCATCATACATATATACCTAATATGCATGAACTGAGAGCACCATTGAATAACCTACTGAAGAAAGATTTTTTTTTTTTTTTTACTAAATAAAATGATTAGCACCCTTTTTTAGCTGTCTTTCATCGCAATGTCATTTTCTTTATTAAAAAATTTTCTTCCAAAAATAAAATATACTTTTCTGAAATTTTATTTGAGGAATATTATCTGATTTAAAGTATAGTTAATCTGATTTGAAATAAATATTATTTACTTTAATTTTAAAATATTGCAGAAATGCAATTTTTAGCCCAACAGTAGCTATTCTGACATGTTGACAACCTGATGATAGGTTTAATCTTGCTATACGGAGTCTTTATCTGTAAAACATAATTTAAGAAAATGACGAGTGCCTTTTTAAGATAATTTTTGAGTACTCAGTAATCTTAAAAATTTAGGAAAATATTCCCTGTAATCTAATGCTTTATTAAATTTCAGAAATGTTTACTTTAAATTTACTATAGTCATCGCTCTTAATTTCAGATAATGTTGTGTATGATTACAGTTACTTACAAAAATGGACACATTTATACACCTAAAAAACCATTCAAAATTCTTTTAAAAATATTGGTGTTTGATGATTTATATTAAGTTTTTCTATTTATGATTAGTAAATATAGTTTTTCACTTAACGATATCATCTAAAAAGCTAAAATTAATACAGAATTTTAAAGAGATTTAAAACTTGATAAATTTTTCTAATTAAAATTTTTGAAAAATGAAAATGATTCTTGTAAAAATTCATTATTCATTGAAAAAAATTTTCTGAAGATAGTAGTGTCCTTAATATATAAAAGCATTTAAAAGTTTTTCTAATTAAATAATGTCTTAGTTTCATTGGATTTTTTATTTTATGATTCAAAGTATATTTTTGGTAAATGGTGTTTCTGTTTGACAAAAACAAATTGATGATTTAAATTCTCCAAGGAGTCCTGTTTTTAACTAATATAAATATGAAGAAGCTGAAATTTTAATTTCCCAAAATTTCATAAAATTTAGTATGGTAGGGGTAACAAATGTAAAAAAAGTTTTTTTTACCAAGATTTTTTAAAAATAAAAATTTCAAAAATAATTTCATTTATGTGTTAATAAGTCCTGAAAATCTAATTAACATCCAACAATTTCCAAAATAATGTTTTTTACCACAAAAGAAATCTTTGACCCAACAGCTGATTAAGAAAAACAATATTTTTAACCAAAATTTCAAACATGTTAGAAAGGATTAAAAAATTTAAAATAATAAAAAAAATACTTTGGTCTTTCTTCTTACTAATAACAAACATTTTCATGATAAAACTTTGTTTTTATCAAGTTTGGGGTCTTTTTTCACCATGGTATGATCTTTTTTAGAAAACTTTGGGAGGTACCTAATTAAATATAAGAAATATTACTCTGTATATTTTTTTAATATTTTACCTAACATAATTGTTTTTGCAACAGCTTTTTATTAGTTACATACCAATACAAATGATAAAATGAATACAAAATTTAGAAAGAGAGGCAAGTTTGACAACAATACCCTCCCAACAAACCTTAGCTTGACTCAGCAATCACTTCACAATGCGATCAGTTGACCTCTAATACAAGTACTTACATTAATGATAACGGGCATTCCTCCATGATATATGGGTTGTGTGCAGTATGGCCACATGTAAGGACATTCAGTCAAGTCAATGTAGCTTGGGCTCAAACTGCAAGAGACACACAGTGAAAAGGATTTAGTTTCTTTTTTTAAAAAAAAAAAAAAAAAAAAAAAAAAAAAAAAGAGACACTTTAGAAAAAAGACAACTTGCAAAAGAACATTTTATAATTTCTTGACAGGCATTTTGAATTGAAGTTTTCACATTTTTTTAATCATTTCACCTCAATTAAGCCAAAAAAGTAAGAAAGATGCAACACCATGCTGCCAATTTAGCCCTGCACTTAAATTTATAATATCTAGGTACCATAGAGGAAAATTCATCTGAACAATTACAATGAAAGGAAAGCAGGAAAGGCACAGGGAAACTACATTATGGCAGTGAGAAAGTGACTGAAGCCAAGATGCCAGGTTAGGACCAATAACATTGCAGATTCAAGGATAAAATGTTATGGTTTTATTAAAATTCTAAACGTGATTTTTTAAAATGATAAAAAAATTATCAAGAGAGTATACAGTAATCATGGTGTCAAGAGAAAAACCTTTTGACATACCTTTTTTTTTTTTTTTTTGCCTCGTCAAGTTAAACTTTGCTGTTAAAAATAATGACAACAATTAAAGATTTTTTCCCCCCCCACCTCAGATTTTAAAATGCAAATTACTTTACTTCCCAGAATTTCATTTCAAGGGCAATATTATTAAATACCTTAATTATATTATTTTCTTAAAACATTTTTTGTGGCATATGGTGGCTGTTAACAATTAAGTATAACTCAAGAGTTCAATGTTAAGATAAAACAGTATTTAATTCCAACCGCAAATAAATATTTAACAAGAACAAAGTAAAAGTCAACCAAAGATAACCATTTCAGTAAATAACTTTTTAGTAGCGCGGAGAGGCTTTACGTTCGGTAAATCCTAAATCAAAACCCCAATCATCGACACACAGTAATTCACACTAATTCGACTAGATTGTTCCAATCAGTAGTCACTGAATAATAACCCGAGTCAGTAGCCTGACACGACTATTATATACACCTGGCAGGAAACATATTCATAAGTCCAGAGTGTCAGGCTCAAACCTCGTTGTCAGTAGTTACTCCTTTTCTTCCTATATAACACATTTCAAGGTAATAAAACCACTAAGATGAAAGAGATTACTGAGAATGGAAGAAACTAAGAAAAAAATGCAGCAAAAATATTAAAAACCAAATTACAAGTTGAATTTGTCTAAGTTTGCAGAAAACTTCAAAGTTCATCAATCCCAGCTATTTATTTCTGCTTACCTTGCTTGAGGCTTATAGGTCTGCAATGTCTGGTAGGTGCGAATGAGGTCAAGTTTGCCATGTCCCTGTTCAAACATATTTACATCTGGCAAGCGCCGAGCAGATGCCATCAGCGCTTGTTTCATACTGGCTGGATTGATTACATTGGCACGCTCCTTAACAGCACTAAAAACCAAAACAAAAATTAAATAAAATAAATAATCACAAAAACAACAATTTCATCTTGGAAGAAACACAACACCACGAAGTATAAACATTTTGTTTATAATACTTTTTAATAATGAGGATATTTTGTGCAAAGTCGACATTAAATTGGATTGTTATATAATAACAATAAAAAAAAAAACAAAAAAAAACAGGACTGATGTTATAAAAACAAAACTACAATAAATATCAATTCGGCATTTAATACCCTTCAGATTTTACACACTTCACCCAACATCATTTCCATTGATGGAAGCATTCCTAGAACTCCTTTTGGGAGATAGCAAGCGGATGCCCCATCACATTCTCTTGAATTTCCTCTAAGTCTTGAAATCTTGTTCCTTTCAAGTGGGATTTGATTTTTGAAGTCAAAAGGGATAAGATCTGCGAGAATGTTGTGCTTAGCCAAAAATTGCTGCACAAGTCATGGTCATTGATTTAATTTCTGTGGTGTGGTGAAATGACCATGCTCTACACACTTTCATTCCAAACACTGCTTGAGCAAAAAACATTAGTGTGCATGGGTTAGGATTAGTAATTTTTTTATATAAAGGAGACCTGCATTTCATATGAATGATTAGAGTTCAATTTCCTAACATTTAAAGGAACATTCCTGTTCATATTCAAGATTTAGTGAAATATTAATCGACAATACAACTATACTCCACCACAAAAATAAAAAACCAAAACTTCAAATTCTGGAAAACCTTTAGATAAAAAAAATTATTAGTATAGCAACAAAATTCTAGAATGTTTGTAACAGAAAGGTTTTAAAATATCTAAACTGTAATTGTTAAAGCTACAATTAAAACAATATTTTAAAACACGTAATTACAATTTTTAATAATAATTTAAATAAATTAAGTTACCTCCCTTACATAACATAAAAGTTTTCCAATTTTACAGTGTTCATGCTTACACATATTCATAACTTACATTAACTCTTTGTTATAGCAATTCACCCCGGAAGATAATCTTGGATGACATTGAAAGTACTTGGGGAAAATAAAAACTATGAGAATAATTACATCATATTTTTTTTTTTTTTTTTTTTTTTAAATCAGTTTTGTACCGACACTGAGAAATTTATCTAGGAACTTGAGAGGATTAAAATATATATGGAAAATTATAAAATCAGCCAATTCTGCTATCTTGGTTTCAGCTTTTTGGTATCTTCAGGCAATTTTGGTCAATTAATTTCCTAACATTTTTGGGTTCATTTGAAGTGGGATAAAAAGGACGTATGTATATTTCATTTAGTACCCCACCAACACATTTCCAATACACTAGATTTTCCACTCCTCCTCACCTTCTACCACACCTCATGTTAGATGCTTATTCATTTATTTATATTTTTTTTTCTCTAAATATAGCATTCATAAATCTCGATTTTTTTAAAAGTAAAGCATTAGGAAATCAATCGACTGAAATCACCTGAAGATGCCAAAAGGTTGAAACCAAGTTAGTGGAATCATCCAATTTCTTAATTTTCTATACTCATAAGCTCTACATGTTAAATTTTCATCTTTTTACATGTGTATTGAGCACTTTTTAATACTACTGTTTCTTGGTCTAATTCAATTCTGACCATTATTATATATATATATATATATATATATATATATATATATATATATATATATATATATATATATATATATATACACACACATACACATACATACTAGTGTACATGTGCCATCAAAAGCCACAATTAAAACAATATTTTAAAACACGTAATTACAATTTTTAATAAGAATTTAAATAAATTAAGTTACCTCCCTTACATAACATAAAAGTTTTCCAATTTTACAGTGTCCATGCTCACACATATTCATAACTTACATTAACTCTTTGTCATAGCAATTCACCCCGGAAGATAATCTTGGATGACATTGAAAGTACTTGGGGAAAATAAAAACTATAAGAATAATTACATCATTTATTTTTTTTTTTTTAATCAGTTTTGTACTGACACTAAGAAATTTATCTAAGAACTTGAGAGGATTAAAATATATATGGAAAATTAAAATGATGGCAAGAAGGAATGTATTATAAGTAATATGTATTATGTTAGCTCTATCTCCGATATTGAGCGCTTGGAAACCGACAGTGGCACATGAGATGATTATAGTGGTGAAGGCCTCATGCAGGACCATCCACACGTTTTGGAGGGACGAATACAGAGACCTGCCACAAGGTTCCCAAACGACCCTCCGCATGTTTTGAATTAAGAGTTGTCCTTCTCCTAGACCAGTTGCCATCCAAGGCTATAGAACCCAGTCTGTCCTGCTATTTTACTCATAGCTACAGGGAGAAGAAGAGGATTCATACCTTTCCCAAGGGTATTAGCACGTAACTGAATGTAATGGATTCGACTGGAATTCGAACTTGGCTCTCCGATTCCTCAACCCAAGTCGATATCCATTACTCCACCGTGCCTCCACTATATATATATATATATATATATATATATATATATACATACACACACACACACACACACATATATATATATACATATATATATATATATATACACACACACACACACATATATATATATATATACATACATACTAGTGTACATGTGCCATCAAAAATGATGGCAAGAAGAAATGTATTGTAAGTAATTTTCGTCTAATCCATCTTGTAATTTAAAATAGATTGTTGTTAACGTTAATAAACAAACAGCATAAATTTTATGAACACCTCCAGAAAGATTATACTAATAAATGTTACATATTTACAACCAAAATTTTTTTTTTTACTGCAAACGTTCCCAAAGCACAATAACAAAGCTGTCCATCCTTCTCCTCAGGTTTTTGTTAAATGTCAAAATTCGATACAACTTAATTCTTACTGCAAACTGTGTCACCCTAGTGAGCGGTTCTTTTTGTAGTTTACCACACCCTCCATTGCCAACTCATGCAAAAAGGGAGGGAAAGAAGAGGATTGCTTTGTAGTTAGCTTTTTGTATGTGGACATGAATGAGGTCTTTTTTACATTGCACCTCAATTGTTACACAAAAACACACACACATATACAGATATATGTGTGTGTGTGTGGTGTATTATATTTAAGAATAATATTAGGTTGGTGCAAAATTAATGTCGGTTTCTGACGTATTTTTTAACCTCAAAAAACGACATTATTTTTCCACCAACCTAACATTAAATAACAAAGACACAAGAAAGCAAGACAAATTACAAGAATCATAAATAAAAAAAAAAAAAAAGAAAAATATCATAAAGTTTGCTAACTGTACGAAAAAATAAAAGAAGGGGAATATGGGTGGTTTGCTACAATGTGATTGGCATGACGGGTCCTAGCAGTGAAGGTTAAAACTAACAGAACCAAGGAATGTAGTTTGTCCGAGCAGTGAGATAGTTGCCACATCCTGCCTGTGAGAGAGAGAGGTTAGAAAATAATAATTCTCCAACAAGGATTCAGAGACACTTTTGAACTCTATCAAGACTAGAAAGTGAGGTTGGGCAGCTCCTGCCTAAATATGACAACAGTACTCCCTTTTCGGCCTGATCTGGCTCTTATAAAGGTAGAGGATAGCATGAAGAGTCAGGTACTTACTGAAGCGATGCAGGGAGCCGATCATTTTATCTGCATCTTTAGCAATGGATCATATATATAAGAGTTTCACTTGAGGCCCAATATTCTCTCAAGACATGAGGGCATCCTCGTGTGGGGATTCATTCATCATGACTGGCAGTAGTTCGAAGCCTGATCGGCGGTGATGGAACATAAATAGTTTGGTTTTCAATGCATTGAATGTAACCAGCATGTTTTTTTCCCCCCCATTGGAAAGTTTGTGCTAGATCGGGAGAGAGGTCAACTGCCAATCTCTGATCATCAAAAGTTTTAGAAGTTCACCCATATATCATTGTATCATCAGCATAGATGTTTACAAATGATCAGAGTATATTCTTAGGTAGATCATTTATGTAAATCAGAAAATTGAATAGAAAATAAAGTGAAAGATCTTATAATAATAATATATATATATATATATATATATATATATATATATATATATATATATTACATGCTAAGAATTCTAATTTTGAATTAAATCTAAAAAGAACCTGATTTTTGGAACATGCTGTTTGATTAATTTACCTTGCTAATAATGTAACGGCTCCTGCGACGACAGGAGAAGCAACACTAGTGCCAGAGAGAGATCGACAACCATTTCTGAAATGAAAAAGAAATATACATCTTTGACTTTAAGAAATAAATATAAAACTGAAAAATAACATTTGGAAATATAACTTTTCTAGTTAAATGGGGTAAAGAATGGCTTGTTAATTTTAATGCTTCCAAAATGATACTTCTCTTTTTATTCATCTGAGAAAACTTTTTGCCTGCCATCAGCATGGATGATACTAACCTCAAGGAGAGAGACTCACTGCACCTTCTCAGATTAATATTTTCCTTTGCTTAGACTGGTTGACACTCAAAGTTATAAAACCTAGTCTACCTTGCTATTTAACTCATAGTCTGGGGGCAGAGAAATGAAGGATTCATATTTTTCATAAAGGCTACTAGAGTTGTGAAATCTTGCATGCATTCATTTCAACTCTTCTTATTAATAAATGCATTGTTTCTTTCCAGGTACGAGTATGGGCTGAAATCTTCTCAGGCTGACTATGAAGGAGTGATGCTAGAGCTGTGAAATCTTGCATGCATTCATTTCAACTCTTATTATTAATAACTGCATTGTTTTTTTGTTTTTTTTTTTTTCAGCTAAACTGATGTTTAACTGTTCAAAGATTTCAAAAGTAACTAGCAGTAACTTCCCTTAAAATGAACAAAATTTGACAATGTGGTACTATGAAATACTTGCAGAAAAAGGATTTAGTCACCAAGGACATTCACACTGACATGTTTGCTATATTAGGATTGACACTCCAGCTTTACCAACAGTGCAAATATGGGCAGGTGAATTTAGGAAAGGATGGGAGAGTCTTGAAAATGACACATCTGCACATCCTGCAACTGCTATCCAAGTTAAGGGTTAATTAGTAAGACTTGTATTACTAAACGATTATTATCTCAAAATAAATAAATAAAATAAAAAATTTTTAAAATGTAAAAATATTTTCTGGCTTTAAATAACTTGCAAAAGAATGTCCAGCTATTGAAAATGAATCAATTGATTTATAAGCACTAAGTATAACACAGGGCTATATCTGAGGGGGCACTCAAAGTGTACTGAATTCATTATTGATGACATGTAAAACTAGCAGACCTTCTAAATGCTTGAGATTAATTATGGTACAAGGTAGTATTTATTGAGCATTTAATGAAGATTTTAACTTACTATAACAAACCAACACGTTTTCATTAAATTGTTGTAACAATTGACTTAAACGAAACCAAATGTAACACAAGGTTGTGTACCTGGAGCAGACAGTTATAGGTGAATTATCCTCTGTGACCAGATTACTTCCTGACAAACCAAAACTTAAGAAACAAAAAAAAAAGACATTTCTTACTTCAAAGCAGATCCTCTGACTGCAGATCCATAGGTGACAATATCAGGCTTTAATCTGCCATACCCAGCAGGCAATTCCTACAAAGAAAGAAACACTTCTCAATGTATTTTCAAATGAAGAAATTCTTTAAATAATTTTTAAAATGAAGATGTAAATATGTTCAAATACTTTGATATTGAATGTTGTTCTTTTATTGTAATATTTCTTTTAATGCATGAAAAGAAGCACTACCGAGTAATCTCCCTTTGATTTGGGATGACATGAACAAAATGAGATGGCATTTTAATGATTTACTTTACTAGAACTAAATCATGAAACTAATAAATAGGCTAGTAGAGGCCGCAGCATAGGGCCGGATTATTCTTTAAGTTAGTATGCATGCCTCACACTGTCACACACACACATTATTTATATATATATATATATATATAATTATGTATACAATAGTGGCATAATAAGAGAATTAGAGAATAATTTATAACCAATGATTTATGTATTCCCTAATGCATTAATGAGTTTAGGATTAGGCATGAATCAACTTTTCCCTGTTCTGTCCTCTTCACCTGCTGACATATATGACAATGATTGACAAAAAAAAGTCAGATCAGGGACCAGATTTGTTACTGGAACCATTCATCTGAGTATTATGTGCCTTTTTTTAGAGAAAATGACTTCTAACAAGTGACTCACCACCATATACATTTGAAATGATATACAAGTAGATGAAAAATAACAAGAGAATTGAAACAGGAATCGGCAAATTAAATTGTTTTTTGTGTTTCTGGCCAGACTTACCCATGTTGTCATCCCACGAGAGGAGAATCGAGCAATTTGGTTTTCAAAATTGATTCCTCCAACACCAATCACATCCATTTGATCTGCGGGATTGTTCAATGTCCTGTGCAAAGAATATGAAGAAAAAAAAGGTAAGTATCAGAGAAGAAATAAGAAACTTAACAAGTGATGGATGACCCAATCTGATAAAAAATGTCTACCAAAGTAGAAAGCATTTTGAAAAGAGAAATATTATCAGCTTTGCACTTTGCCTGCATTACATGTCTGTATTGTGCAATAAAGAGATTTAATAAAGTTTGTCAGTCTTTCTAGCTTGATGCACACAATGATGAAAGGCGTGTCTATATTTCTGAAATGAGGTATTGTAACTATTTACACTATTTATATGTCCAGACTGTTGTCCTCATCTTTATTGTCATATTCCCAACATTTCAGCCATTGTACATCTTTCAAAGAAACATGGCCCAGTGGATAAAAGCATTGGTTTAAGTAATCCAGTGACTTGACCCAAAGAATTTTGAATTGAAACCTGGCCACAGCACAGGTGAACAAAAACATGGAGAGTTGAGTTAGTAAAGGGAATTAACTGAAACCGAGATAGTTAGAAAAGGTATGGCACGTGGAACTAGAATAATCTACTCCCATGGACTGAATAAAGAGTTCAGTTCAAAATTCCAACAAATATCACCTGAAGAAGACTGGAGCATACACTGGCCAAAACATTGTGGATATGATAATAAAGATGAAGATAATAGTCCAAACAATGTAAATAGTGTCAAAAATGATGAAAGTAAAAAAAAAAAAAAAAAAAAAAGTTCTGTCTTTCCTGGCAAATTGTTCCTGTTGTGGCTGGAGCTTTGGATTTGATGAAGAAAAGTTTGGTTTGGTTTACGGCATATCAACCTATTGGGTCATTTAATGCAGAAATTTAATCTTTTTTAAATAAAGTCTTGTATGATAGTCATGGTTCTGTCTACAAGAAACATCAGGACTTAGATTGGTTGATTGATTTTGTTTAGCGGCATACCAACCTTTATGGGTTATTTAATGCTGAAATCTAAATATTTGGAACACCATTTTATGACTTCAACAAAATACATTTTGAATGCAATTGTGTACTTTCAACAACAGATAAAATGTATTGTTGGTAATTCTGCTATAAAATGTATTGTGGGTCACTGCTTTAATTAGGTATTGTTGGTAATTTTATTATAAAAATGTATTTTTATACTTTCATACTGTTTTTTTTTTGTTTGACAGTTCATTATTTGCCCATAGCTGGGACCCTAACGTATGCTACCACCTCAGGTCAATATGGACCTGGGAACAACAGCAATTAAGAAGTGGTTCCACACTCCTCAAAACCTGCAATCTTCCAATCAAAGGCCTCTCTGCCAGATGTAGTTTATCGTCATACCCAGGACTGATGAAGAAAGGAACTCAAGAAAATAAAAAAAAATAAAAAATAGTTCTAACAAGCACAGAACATACCCTGCAATAACATTAATAGGAGTAGATAGGTTTGCCTATCATTTGGTTCATACTCTTCTTCAGTCTTTTGAACAGTAGTAGAGGTTTATCCCTTGTTTAGGACTGGATTTCCAGTTTCTTATAAAGTCTACTTCAACTCTGTTATCCTACTGTCTCTTGAAATTTCTTGGACACATAATGAGGAAAGTGGGCTTGGAAGATTTGACACTCACAGGACATATTGAAGGCCAGAGGGGTAGTGAGTAAGCTATCTAATGAGCTTGTGTAAATGGATAGCAGAACAAAGACAGGGACGCATAGTAAGGAGACAAATATTGCCTAGAGAATAGAAGTTGTGGCTCAACTGTGAACAATGATATCTCAAGTAGTAAAACAGAAGACAGCAAGATTAAAGGAAATTATAAGGTGAGAGTGGAGAATGAAAGAAAGACTGTGATGTTAAAGTGAATATAATATATAATTTTGGAAAGAAGTAAACATTGAAAATCAGTTTGAAAAATAAAGTCATTTCTGGATAAGATATCAGATCAAAAAAGACATTTTTGGATAAGATCAAAAAAGTCAACCAAAAAATGAATTTATCAGGAGAATCCAAAACAAACAAAATCAAGCATCACCTACCAACATATCAACCTCAACAGAATCTGCAAAAAAAAAAAAAAAAAAAAAAATTGTGTTTGGTGGGATACAAAGAGAATTAGCTTAGTCACATCATGTCAAAACACTGGTTCCCGTATAACCACCAAAGTTAAGCAACATCATGTCTGATCAATAACTAGATGGGTTAATACTTGGGAATACCAGGTGCTGTAAGCTTGGATGTGCAGGTGTTGTAATGGATAATGGGTCAGACTTGTTAATCAGAGAGCATAGTTGCAATTTCTCAACCCTGGATTTGAACTTCTCAGTCAATCCTACACTGTGGAGTCAATGTTGTGGTTCAACTGGTGTTGGTTGCTGTACACATCAGGTCAACACACCCTGCTCACATTGTATTCTTGATCACAAGGTTGGCAGAATTGATTATGGCAGTGATTGATGCATTAAATGAAATCTTGGCAAACTGGCTATCTTGTAAAAAATAAATAAATAAAGGAATGTCTTTTTGCAAAAATCATACAAACGAAAACAGAGACTTGGGTTAACTTTCAATTTGGTTTTATGTAGTTTTCCAGTGTCCAAAATTAACCCTTCCCACTGCAATTCACTGTAGTGACACTTTGTCTATAGGTGTTAATTCTGGAATAAGACTCAAGTCAGGAAATCTCTCGGCAGCAGGTAACGTGGGGTTCAACAGTTCCTCCTGCTATTGTCTCATCTCATCTCTTTGGCCACTGCTCCAACTAACTGCTAATTCACCCAAAGTGCTCTGCTTGTATTGACTTCAACTTAAGACTGGCATGTGGTTGATAGTGTCTGGGGATTCAGGGTTTCCCCACTGTCTTCCAACAAGAGTTCTTTGCTGCCTGGTTTGTAAAATTATCTCTCCAAATCTTAAGAGATCACTTCTCACTACAAGTAGTGGTAGTAGGTATTGGCCCACTTATATAACTCGTACCATCTCTTATTTATGCCTCGCACCATTACTTCCCAACATGCGAAGGTAAATTTTTTAGCTGTCTTCTTGATAATTCTAATTTTTAACTGAGTGGGCAAAGGAGCTGTCTTATTTTAATCATTGATTTTCCATAACAAACATCATTTTCCCAGACTTGGTATGGTCTAGCACATCTGCATCCAGTCACACCACCTACAACCCTCGGGTAACCAGGCAGACAATCTTACAGCTGTGATTCTTGTCCTGATTCTTTCAACGCAATATAAATTCCTATCTCTTGGCCTGTCCACACCTTCAAAATTATCATATATTATGCTCAGTGACCTCTTTTTCCACCTAGAATCATGAGACATATTTTTGTAAGGAGGCATAATCTATATGTCATCTCATCCTTTTAACTCTCTCTGCTCCATTTCATATTCCAAATTAACCCTTTTATCAGTTTCATATAGTGTCACAATTCACATACACATAAATAGGCTGGAGAAAGGTATGAATCCACCTCTTCTCCTCCCAGCTATGGGTGAATTAGTAAGACTTGTATCACTAAATCATTATCTCAAAAATAAATAAATATTCCTACAATCTAAAGATATTTTCTGGCTTTAAATAGCCCTCAAAGGGTTGATAAGCCATAAAAACAAATCAATCAATGAAAGAGAATTATTTTTTATGAATTGCCAAGGCTTGGATAAACTGTTACCTCTTCCGCTGATGCTAACCTCCACAAGAGTGACTTCATGCACCTGCATGCTCCGCTGACATGAAGTGAAAGATTATATTGAACACATTGCTAGGTCTGCTGCTAAGAAAGTTGGTTCACTGTGTTGTGCTAGACATTTTTCTCTCCTGAATCTTACATATTTATAAATCTACCATTTGTCCATGCTTTGAATATTGCTGCTACACATAGTCTAGTACTCCTGCTGTATGTTTAGAGATCGAAATGAGTATTAACAATATTATTGGTCCTGACCTCATGTGTCTTGGTTTCAGTCACTTTCCCACTACCATTTTGTAGCTTCCAGGCCTTTTCTATAAATACTTTCATGGTAGCTGTTCGAATGAACTCTTTGCTATAGCACCTGGACTATAAATTTAAGTACAACACAAGACTGTCAGTAAAGTGTCATCAATTTACAGATGAAATGGCTAGAGTAACTAAGTTTTCTACTAAAAGATTATTTTCTTGCACTTCTCATTTGTGGAAGTCTCTTCCAGTTCCATGCTTTCCAGCCAACTTTGATCTTCAAAAATGTAAATGCAATGTCAATTGTTATCTACTGTCTTCTTGGATACTCTTCTATTGTTTTTGCTCCTTAATAATATTTCTGTTTTTCTAATTATTTCACAGTAACCCCTTGTGTCTTTGTGGCTTTATTGCCTTGCATTAGGTCATATTATTAAAAAAAAAAAAAAAGTTAGTGAGAAACTAGCTTCTTTGAAAGATGCATTGGAATGGAAAATTTTTTCTGAATAACGAATTTTACGGATGGTTTTGCTACAGAAACATACACACCTCTGCTCTACATGATGGTAATAGTCAGTTTTATGCCTCTATTCATTTTGGCCTTGTGCCATGCTTACTGAATCACGATATTCATATTGCAATATATAAATCTATGAATTTATATAAATACAAAATTTTGTCAAAAGTAAATGCTGGTAACTTTTTAAATCAACCAACTAAAAGAGCAAAGTCATAGTGTTAATGGGTCAACAGGCTAGTAGATTTAAGTGTTGCTTCATGAATATGGTGAAATAGTAATTGTGAGTTCAAATCTTGGACCAAGTAGTGTTTACTCAGGCTCAATGGAAATGAGTGAGCAATAACTGAACAGTACTAAAAGTAAGAATTCTACAAGATATCTCAAAACAGTCTGCAAACCATCCACCCTACTCTATACAGAATTCCCTTCAGTTACCCAGACTGACATACACCTGGTGTAAGGCTGGGGGGAACAACAGCCAAAACATGGTGAAAACAACAAAGATGAAGACAGTAGTCCAAATATAAATAGTGATTGTGAATAAGAACTAGACAAGATGACCGTAGACATGAGCAGTGGAACAAGAACAGTCTACCCAAGTAGATTAAATAAAGGGTTCAGTTCAGAATTCCCTGAAGATTACCAGATCAATATACATCTGACAAAATCTGGAGGGCACAACAGCCGAAACATTGTGATAACAACAATGAAGTTGAGGACATTAGTCCAAATGTAAATAGTGTAAATGAAGTTATAGCATTTTTACAAAGGGAAAAAATCATGATTATTTTCTAGATTTTTAAATACAAAATGTTTCCAACATCCATTTAATACCACTCTTACATTCATATCACACACCTCATTCAATAACCTACTACTATGAATGTGCGTGACCGAATGGTTAGAGTGTTCGTGCTCCGACCATGAGACCTGGGTTCGAATCTCATCATGGTCGATTTATCAGGAAGGTGATTTCTTGATGTTATTGGCCTGAGGAGGTGATTCCCTTAAGGTGGGACTTTTGGAAAGTGCCTGAAAACATATCACAGGTTGACCCAAGTCTTGTGAGTGAAGTTTGGGAGTTGTCAATGCTTGCAAAGTCATTATGACCGAAGGTTTGAATGTACTGGCCTTCCTCAGCCTGCTGATCATGCCAGATAATGTGCGCTTTCCCAAAAACTGTAACTAAGGTCCTTTTAGCATGGTTGCAGTATAACGGGCTCTGTGAGTGTTGAACGAGTGCTGATGTGTCTGAGCAGGCATCTGCAACAGGGATCAGCTAGCCACCCAAGTAGACGGGCATACTCAGATACGAGCAGCCAGCCACTGCCACAATTAAATGGGTACGCATGTAGTGTAATGGTTATCAATGCAGAAATTTGAATCAGCAGAGTTCAAATTCCAGCCTAGTTTGTTCCATTCACAAATGCCACTGAGAAAGACATGAATGCAACACTTCCCTGCTGCAGCTATGGGTTAAACTGTATGGTAGCTCAGGCTCTCAAGCCCTGGGTGGAAAATGGAATACAAAACCATGTAGACAGCAACAGGAAATTTTTTTTTTCAAGAATCATGGCAACTCACTGATAATAAAGTAGAGGAATCTGTGGAGAGCAATGATCACCTACATCCGGAAGGGACATAAAATTAAAGTAAATAAATAAATAAATAAAAAAGATTATTAAATACTTGATACAGCAAGATATTAGAAACTGAATTTTTTTTTCTAAACATTCATCAAGTATAAAACAAGTTTTTGTGAAATTCAGTTCTTAGTTTTCTCTAGACAAATCTCATCTATTAATGCTAATGTCTTACCCATAAAGAGGTCCGTCATTTCCAATGGCAGATACCATAATCACTTTGTTGGCAGTTAGCTCCCACACCTGCAAAGAAAAAAAAAAAATAATTCAAATATCTCTCAAGACATTCATTAATTTTAAACACCATGAATACGCTCCATTCTACAGTTGTTAATAAGTTTCTTTAAGATTAAATCAATTTGGTATCAAATCTGGACACAACACAAAATTCTTAGTTTTACACTGACAGATTTCACTAAATAAAAGATGATGAAAATATGTAAGATTCTAATAAGAGTTAAACTTGACTTTTTTTCAATAAGGAAAATTTAAAATCAAAGACACATGGACAATATGACCAATATTACTGGACAATTTTTCTCACAGGAATCTCACTTACATTTTTATAAGTCTACCATTCGTCTATGCCTTGAATATTGTGACATGTGGTCTGGTTGGTTGATTTTCTTTATAAATCAACCTCTACGGGTTATTTAAAACCAAAATCTACATATTTTGTACGTAATTTTATGCTTTCAGGGTAAAGTTATATTTTTTTTTCTTTTAGATATATAGTTTGTAGATCATAAAATGTATTGTTGATAATTTTACCATGAAGATGTATTTTTATATTATTTATGTTGAAGTGATTGTCATTTTGCTATAAAAAATGTATTGTTGGTCATTTTATTATAAAAATGTATTGTTGATTTTTGTTGGTAGAGGGGAGGGTCACTATTTGCCCATAACTAGGACCCTAACAGGTGCTACCACCCCCAGGTTAAGGTTGACCTGGGAACCACACCTATTAAGAGGTGGTTCCACGAACCTTAAAACTTCCAATCTCTTCATCAGTGGCGTTGCTGACGGATGTAGTTTATTGCCATACCCAGGATTGCATGTCTGATGTTCTGCTACATATTTAGAGATTCTTGATAAAATGCAAAGAAGAATCTGCAAAGTTATTGGAAGCAAACACAGGCATTATATTTGCCATGAGGATGATAATGTTGATTTTCTGCAATCTTATTGGTTCTGACCTGGCATCTCGGCTTCCAACTAACATAGAGTAACTTCCCTGTGCCTTTTTATAAATAGGCTTATAGTAATTATTCTGATGAACTTTCCTTTATGGCACCTAGATTTTACGAATTTAAGAACAGTATGAGACTGGCAGCAATGTCTCATCATTTTACAGATTAGAGGTAACTGTAAGTTCTACGCTAAAAGTTTCCCTCTTTCACATTTCTCACTTATGCCATCTTTCTTGGCTTCTTGTTTTCCAGTCAAGTTTGATCTTCAAAAATTTAAATGCAATCTCAATCATTATCTTATGTCTTCTTAATTCCTGTTCTTTTATTGTTTTTGCTCATTAATAATATTTTCTTTTTCTTATTTCACACTCAGTAACACCTTGTGTCTTAGTGTCTTTACGGCCTTGCTTGGGATGAGATGATTTTAAAAAAATCTGGATATTTCATCATAGAATATTTGGAGTTGAAAGGACAAATACAAGTAAACAGGTTTTATAACAAACCAAAAACATATCTGTCTATATTTCTGAGATAAGATATTGTAATTATTTACACTATTTACATTGTTCAAACTATGTTGTCCTCATGTTCGTTGTCATTTTCATGACATTTCAGCCATTGTACACTCCAGCCTTCTTCCGGATCTGTCTATATTTCTGAGATGAGGTATTGTAATTATTTACACCATTTACATTGTTCGGACTCTTGTCTGCCATATTCACATTTCAGTTATACGCTCCAGCCTTCTTGGTGTAACATGTTTTTGCAAAATTGTATATTGTTCTTTTTACATAATTTCCTTGACCTGAATCAAATCTCCAGCCCTTTTGGAGATTGAAATTTCAAATAAAACCTTTTATTTCATCAACCAGGGTAGATTGCTCTAGTTCCACATGCCATGTCTCTTCCAGATATCTCAGTATCAGTTACTTCCCTTTAACACAACTCTCCAAGTTTTGTTCAACTCTGCTGTAGCCAGATATTGAACTCACAACTCTTTGGGTCAAGTCACTGGATTACTTCAACGAATGCTTTTATCCACTGGGCCATGTATCCTGCATGGGACATCAGTGTATGAAATTTATAAACCTAATGCCTCAATAACTATTTTTACCAGAGCTTATATTACAATTTGTTGTCATTATTGTTTTTCTCTCACACTCCCTACTACTGGTTCCCATACTGTATTCATGTCTATGCTTGGCTGGCTTAGATTTTTGTGAACAGTGGACAAAATAAAAGGGTTTGGTTTGAAATTCCAATCACCTGAAGAAGGCCGGAGCATACAATGGTCGAGTCGTTGTGAATATGACAACAAAGGCGTGGACAACAGTCTGAACAATATAAACAAAAAAAAAAATATCCAAAAGAAGTTTTTGAAAAGCTATGGTAACATAAAATGACAAATACACTTACCTTATCTACAAAAGGATGATCCATGAAGTCAGGACCTCCTATGCTAAGATTCAGCACGTCGATCTTCTTAAGAATAGCATAATTAAAAGCATCAAGAAACCAAGATGTATAAGATACCTGTAGGGGAAAAAAAATGGAAAAGTGATGGAAAAGTGCAAGAGTACCACATCTACATAGACTACACTTCTTTCAAAAAAAAGACCTTAAAATGAGAAATTTTGGGATTTTTTCAAGAAAAAGATAACATTTCAGTAACTACAGTGCATTTGCTTTTATTTTGACAAAATAATAAGCAATTAACTATAAAAAAAATTATCATACAAGAGCATCATACATATATACATATATACATATATATATATATATATACACATACATATATATATATATATACACATACATATATATATATACATATACATATATACACATACATATATATATATATATATATATATACATATACATATATACACATACATATATATATATATATATATATATATATATATACATATACATATATACATATATATACATATACATACATATACATATATATACATATACATATATATATATATATATATATATATATATACACATATATACCCAAGTATATGATTGGTGTATATGGAATGAATTCCAATAACCAACAATTACTATTCTTAAAAGAGTGCTTAATACAAAGTAGAGCAGATATAATTATTTATTTTTAAAGAAAATACAAAATTTATAACATAAATATGTTATAAAATCACTACAAAAATAGCCATTTTGTTTCAACACCTTCGGTGTCTTATCAAGTGATGACGTTGAATGTAAAATAAATGGTTTTAAAAGCTTCAAATTAATTAATATTCTACGCAAGGGGAAAACGTTGTTACAAAGGCTAGATGGACCAATCAGAACACAAGTACAGGAAAATTCAAAAAGCTCGATAACGAAGTCATGTTAATATCTATTCAGATGTTTAGTATTAAAAAATAATTTATTCCAACGAATAATTACTAAATTATATGATAAAATTTAATATTAAAATTTAAGACTGCTAATTACAAATCAAAATTTAACATTTATTCGCTATCAAGTTTACAACTATAAAATTACTGAGGAGAAAAGAAGAAATATATATGTTATTCAATTTATTTTTTCATTGAAGTTACTTTAGCTATATTTAATATCCGGTCTTTTTACAATGTATACATCTTAATCCTCATGATGTGTAAATGGGGTCCCAAACTCACGCGTAAAACAAACGCAGTCAGATTCTAATACATAAGCACCAAGACATATACACACACAAAAAAGGGGACAAGACAGAGAACATCTCCACCGTCTGTCATGAAAAAAAAAAGGGGGGGGGGATGGGAGAAGGGAAACCAACACACACGTACATACATACATAATTAAAAGTGGATGTACTTTCCATACACATAGATACATATAAATACATGCACACACATCCACAGACATTGACCCAGACAGTAGCATACCCCAACCGATAAATATTTAAGACAGAAAATGTCATTGCATGAATGTTAACAACCTATTGAAATCTAATTTAAGCAAGTAAATATACAAAGATAAAAATGATCAAAATTAATATTATTTAAAATAATATGTATGTAAAAAAAAAACAAAAAAAAACCGGACATTAAATTCAACACCCATCGGTAGCTACGATGTCCACCTCATATACATATAAGTATATATACATACACACACACATATATACGCATACAAACATATATATATATATACACACATATATACATATACACACATATATACATATATATACATATACACATACATATACACATACATATACATATATAC
>OZ010615.1:64701091-64808591 GCA_963932145.1 Acanthosepion lycidas
TACATGCATACACATATATATATATATACATATACATGCATACACATATATATATATATATACATATACATGCATACACATATATATATATATATATATATATATATTTATTAGGCCTGACATTTGCATTTAAGCATGAAACAGATTGTTGCTACTTTTATATAACAAACAAACACAGAAGTTTCATTAAAAGGCAACTGACATGGTATGGGGTTAAGCTTTTTATTTAATTTTTCTTGTGTTCGTATAAGCTTTCTCTTTTCTGGACAAAAAGAATGTGTAAAAATTGTCTTTTACGTGTCAGTGGATACTGAGGTGAACACTAAGTAGTAACAATGTTTCATGCTTAAACACAATCTTCAGCCCTTGTGTGTTTGTTCAGCTATTTATATATGCTGGTTAATGGTGTGTTATGGGTAGCAAGGTTTAATGTGTGATCCTTAATCAAAAAAAAAGAAAAAGGAACATAATTCTTTATGTAGGATATACTTTACCATCTAAAAACAGACATCACACTATATTGCATAAACATATATATAAAAGCCTAACTTAAAGAATCAAAAATATGTTTACTTATTATTACTACCACTATAATGTTACGTAAAAACATCCCTAAATCAACATATGAACAACCATCATACATAAAATTACCTCCTAGACACACACACACACAGACACAAAAATGAATATACATTATCATCCAAATCCCAAAGACAAACTAGAATCATGTTTACACTTACACATATGTATATTAAGAAAGACAAAGAGCATGTTGTTTCTTACCTGATTGTTAGTGAATACTCGAAACACATAAATATCCGCATCAGGTGCAAATCCTAGGCACTGCTTTGAGCTGGCAATCACCCCGGCCACAAATGTGCCATGCCCTAAACCTACAACATTCAATAAGACAATATTCTTTTTGAATTAGATTGATAGCCAATAATTTTTCTTGATTTTTTTTTTTTTTGTTAATCAATTCACCCCAAGCAAGGCAATAATGCCACTAAGACACAAAGGGCTACTGAGAGTGAAAGAGAATAAAAAAACTTTAGAAGAAATCAGAAACCCAATAACAGTATAAATTATTTTGTTGTTATCCCAAGAAGGCTAGGAGTGTACAATGGCCAAAATGTTATGAATATGGCAATGAAGATGAGGGTAACAGTCCAAATAATGTAAATTATGCAAGTAAAAAAAGTTTGGTTTCTTTTCATCAGATGTTTTGCTTGTGACCAGGGCATGCTACCCTCGACACCCCCCACCCCAAACACACACACCAACCAGGGGGAGTCTGATTGGGGGCCCTGGGTGTTGCTTTGTGACCCTCGCTATGTTAACATTTGCCTTTTCTACCTACATTTATATATGTTAGAAATGAAACTAAGCACAACTGACTATGATGACAAATTTTTGCAGATTGACATCATTTGAAGGGGGGGGGTCCCCCTCCAAATCCATGAATTTTATTTTGCTCATGCTAAGTTTTGAAAAACAAAAAAAAACATAAAATTCAATATTTTTTATGCATAATGTTGAATCTGTTTAAGTTATTCAACATTTCAACAAGAAAAATCTTGAGTTGATGTTAGAAATTGCTGGAAAAAAATTGTTGATCTATTTCAGATGGAATGATCTATTATGAATTTGTATTTAGATTTAGATACATTGTATTTTCAATTTTCTAGTTAAATTGTTCATCTATTATTGTACATAATTAAATAACAATAAAATTTGTATTTTATACGAGTACTACCTTACGAAAATCGAGATGCAGTAGATACCATAATACTAACAATTCATGAATTGCTACATTGTATAAATTCTACTTATCTTTAATATCATCTCTAGTTGATTATTGTCCAAAAAAAATGTTGGCAATCTTTAACCTTCACACCTGCAAAAAATATCAGTGTTTCAATTTTTCCCTTTCACACAGTTATTATTTTAACCACCTTCACTTCTCATCAATATTTATGGTTTTAAAAATTGATGATTAGAATTTTAATAAAATCTAAACATATGAAAGGGAATTTATACATTTTCTTTGTTCTTGAGGATTGACAACAAAATTTACAAATCTACCATTTATCCGTACATTGAATACTTTCGCCATATCTGGTCTGGTGCTCCTGCTGTACCTCTCAAGATTTTTGACAAAATTCAAAGAAAGATCTGTAATGTAAGTGATCCTAAACAGGCATCTAGACTTCAGTCACTCTTGTGACACCGAGGTGGTTAAACATTAATTCTAAGCAGAAAAGGGGTTAAGCCCAAAATGAAATATAAGATAGAGAGATAGAAAGAGAGAATGAAAGACACTTTCCCTGGTAATGCGGAAGTGATGAAATCTGGTTTGCCACACCCCTATAAACTGGAAGAGTTTCCTTTTTTTTATCTATCAAAAAACTAGCATAGATGTAAAGCAAATTGGGAAATGACTATCTCTTTCTTGGGAAATTAGAAAAACACATGGCATTGGCGAAAAGAGAAGCAGACAAGAATTATATTTTCATTAGTGAAAACGAATTGAGAAATTAAAACAGAGAATGAACCCACTGTACAGGTTAGGATTATAAAAATCAATTTGTTATAACAGGTAGGTGATCTGGCTTATGTTTTCTCTAAGACAGTGACCAGCCCAAGGATAGCATGTCTCTTTATTGAGAATTTTGGTAAACAAATATATTTTCATTGACAAAAACAAATTGGGAAATAGTTTCGAAAGGTTAAAATGAGAAGATGATCTGGGTTGTGTTTTTTCACTGGACAAGTGGGTTTGGGTTAGAAATTAATCGAAATTAATGAGAATAAACCATGCCCTTTCTCCTACACAAAATGACATTAGTTATGTCAGCCCTGAGAAGTGGGCAGAGTTAGAAAACAAAGGATGAAAGGAGTAGTGGTGCGAGATATGAAGTGAAGCAGGTTGGAATTAAAGAAAGAACAATCCCTGTGACTACTTCCAAGGAAGGTCGATAATTCCCCAAATTTGGAAAGTTGATTAAGAAAACAGAAATAGGGAACAAATAAAACTTTTATTGAAATTAATCAAAACTGGGGACTCACCAAATCCCCAGAGCCCTTTCGGACCCACACCAGTTTTGGACCAAAGTATATATTACTTTGGGAAGCTCAGAGACTTTGGACTGAGATGCTGCATTGAGTGCCTCTGAAATTCATGTCAGCTGTCAACCAGTTTCCTGATTCCAAGAATTCGAACCCAGCCCTCTAGAAGTTAAGACAAGGCCCAATGTCACTATAGAGATTGATGCAGAAAGGGTTAATTTTATTCTTCTAAGTGTTATATAAACTGAAGATTAACCCCACAAATCTCTCATTTTTCATTGTAAAGATATTTTTTTCCTTAATATATCACCCACTAGAGCTAGAACCAGTGCTGCAAGACTACAACCTTCAATTTCCCACTGCTCTGAGATCAAAAACACAGTGTGGGCAGAGTTGGTGTGGATTGAAATGGCAGGTGACCAACAAACAATACCAACATTTACCAACAGAGTTAGCCCTGTGGTTAACATGTCATTTTAAGATCTCAAGGATCAGACCACTAAACGTGGTTACACCACCAGGTGTAGGCAACGGTGAAAGGTGTTCTATTCTCACTGACCTGACATGGCTTCTCCATGTCTTTTCTACAAATATTTTCATGGCAGCTGCTCTGACAAGCTCTTTATTCCCAGATGCCTCAACTACATGAATTTAAGCGAGCTACTGGATTAGCAACTAGGTCTCACCATTTTACTGTGGAACTAGTTAGATGCAACTGCCACTTATATTCTAATAGTTTCTTTTCTTGTACTTCTCACCTGTGGAACATGCTTTTGATTTTTTGCTTTCCTGACACCTACAATCTTCAAAAATTTAAATGCAACATCAATCACCATTTTCTGTTCGCCATCAACATGGCTGATACATCACTCTACACCTTTTTGGCCTCGCAATTCCCCCAGACATGAAGTGGAATGACTATATTGAATCAATTGTTTTCTTCATTTTCTTTTATGATGTGATGATTATAATCCAGTGTAATTGTTTACACTACTTAGTTTACACTATTTACATTCTCTAGAATATTGCCTGGATCTTTATTGTCATATTCACGTCTCGGACATTGTACACACCGGCCTTCTTCAGGTGATATACATTAGAATTTCGAACCAAACCTTTTATTTAGTCCACAGAGGTAGATTGTTCTAGTTCCACATGCCATGCCTTTTCTGGATATCTCAGTTTCGGTTAATTCCCTTTAGTAAACTCAACTCTCCAAGTTTTTGTTCATCTCTACTGTGGCCAGATATTGAACTCACAACACTTTGACTTAAGTGATTGGATTACTTCAACCAATGCTTTTATCCACTGGGCCATGTGTCCTCAAGGACTGAAAATGTTGTAAATATGACAATAAAGATGAGGACAACAATCCAAATAATGTAAATTGTTACAATACCTTATATCAGAAATATAGACAGATGTTCTTTATGGTTCGTTTTCAATTATCTAGCACACACTGTATGTGATCGAAAACATATATGTCAATAAGATAATCATGTCCTCCACAGAAATAGCATAATAAAGAAAGCAATATCAATTCTCACTTCCAATTGATCTCATGATTAAAATCTAACTTAAGCCCTATACTAAAATTTATAGCTAGCATTGTGTTCTGAAAAAGAAAAAAGAATTTCATGTCTCATACTTGGTTTGGAGATCTTGCGTTCTTGCAAATACGTTTGATTCAACTTCATATGAAGAATAACCACAACAATTAGTTTCCTTTAAAGGAAGTAAATATTTCTTTTTAAAGATTGGAATATGAGAAAAATCGAGTACAAACCATCATCGAGTGTTTTTTCATGAGTCCAGTTGGTGCGATCTTTGATCCTACCCTTCTTAAAATGCTGATGGTTTTCTCCTAAGCCTGTATCAAATATGGCAACTTTGACCCCAGCACCTGCAGATGGGAAAAGCCAAAATCACAACTATTAATACAATGGCAAAGTATGGAGATCAAAAAAAGAAAGAAAGAAAGAAAGAAATTGTATCAATGTAACACTTACAAAAAATATATATTCTATTCGTATAAATATATCTGAAAAATCTTGTTGGCACTAAATAACCTAGGTTGATATATGACACTATTAAACATATTTTTACCGAATGTTCTGGCCTTGCTTTCTCAAGACAAAAATACTATAATATAAACATGTATGAGCTCTTCAAGAAAGCAAAAATAGATGACATAATATAATTTTTTAAAACAGGCAGTCTCTACCAAAAAATATAAACCAAATAAGAGTATCAATTAAACCATTTTCTCTACAAACCGTATATCTGAAAAGAATATATCAATGAAACCAAACTCTTTACAAACCTGCCTTATAAAAATACATCCATTAAACATGATCTCCTACAAACTGATTTCTTACAAAGAATACATATTCTATTCATAGGAATCTATCCTAAAAATCCTGTCAACATTAAATAACCAACTGTGATTGATAGGCTGTAAAACAAAATAAACCAAATCAAACTTTCATGTGTTGTATCCCTTCAGAATGTGGGTGATCATGGCTCACCACAACAGCCAGATCATGTTGAAACACAGGTTCCTGTACAATCATCAATGTTAAGGAATGTCAAGCCTTGTCAGTACCTAGGATAGGGTGACTGCTCAAATACCCTTGGGAAAGTTATGAATCCTCTCCCCAGCTATGGAATCTAAAAATATTTTCTAGCTTTAAATAACCTACAAAGGGTTGATAAGCCATAAAAACAAATCATAGTATCAGATTTATTTACATTCTGTGGAATAAAAATGTATAGAAATAATAGTCAGTGATGGACAATTTCCTCACAGATGAAGAGGAGATTTGAGGTATCAGAGATCTTGTTCTACAGAAGGATGTTGAGAATACCATGGACCAAACATGGATAAGTTTTAAACAAAATAAGCGAAAAGACATTTGTACTTAATGACTGTTGAAAATTTTTGATACATAACAAGGAATGACATTCAGGAGAATCTGACACTCACAGAGCATATTGAAGGAGCAGAGAGAAACGTTGAGTAACTTATCTAACAGGCTTGGGTAAATGGATGGCAGAACAGGAACTGGGACAGATCATAAAGGAACAAACATCACTTAAAGTTACAAAATTCTTGTTTTTCATTTACTGATTTGTTTTCTGTGCATTATCAGCTCTTTGCAGGTTAAAGCTAGAAATTTTTTTTTTTTTTTTTTTTTTAGATAATAATGATTTAGTGATAGTCTTTCTAATTAACTCATAGCTGGGGAGAGAAGAGGTGGATTCATACCAAATTAGAATTCGATAAACAAGAAATCATAATGTGGATATAAAATGGGGGATCAGTTCTATATCGCAAACAATATAAACTGATCCTTCACTTTGTGGGTAAGGTAGTTTCTATACGTTTATATTCCAGAAAATGTAAATAAATCTAAAAGGCATGCCTGTGTAGCTAATCAGTATTTCATTGATTGATTTGTTTTCAATGGCTTATTAACCTGTTGCAGGCTATTTGAAATCAGAAAATATTTTTAAATTGTAAGAATTTTTTTTGAGATAATAATGGTTTACTAATACAGGTCTTATTAATTAACCCATAAGGGTATTTGTGCATAAGTGAATATAATGAACCCAACAAAAATTGTAACTCAGGAATTTTTTTTTTTTTTACACATACAGAGTGCAATGGGTAAATTGTCACCATTTTATATTTTAATTTCATGCATTCATATCAAGTATTAAGAATATAGTAACACGAGTCCACAAATTGGAGGAGAGAGTTATCAATGATAATGTTCTGACTTCGAAACCACAGTTATCTCCCTTTAACCCTGTCAATGGACCTTCTTTGCCATAGGGCTGCTTGCACATTTTCACTGGAACTTCCCTTTCGTGAGTAGCCAACAAATTTTCATTCCAAAAATGCAGCTCAGAAAAAAAAAAAAAAAAAAAAAAAACTTTGGGAACCACTGATCTAGATACTGACCAGGCCCAATGTTGTTTAACTTTGGTGATCATATGGGAACCCAACCCTAATTACATTTACTGCTGACCACTCAAGCGCTGAAGATTTGTAAGGAATGCTTTCTACTTTACCTGTGAACCCCATATTCCAGAGGACTTCAGCTTGTAAAGCATATGCAATCTGAAAGCAAGAAAACATTGAAAGCAATTAGAAGACAAAAGAAATCAAATAGGCTAATGAATCAGTCAAGCAAAAATAGTTTTTTTTTTTGTTTGTTTGTTTTTTTTTTAATGTTTCCTTCAGAGCAAAGCAAATTTCCTAGTGTTCCATTTAGTGAACAGATTTATTTTATCAAGAACATGTTCAAGTTTTATTAAAACAGTAAAATTTCCACATTTCATCTGAGATATTATAAAATCTCCTTCAGGGACATCATTTTTTTTTTCAAGTCACACCAGGCAAACCGATAATGAGTGGAAGAGAATGAAAAAGACTTAAGGAACCATAAACCCAATGCTAAACAGGAAACAAGAAATAAACCTCTACTTCTGTTAAAAAGACCAGGAAGGAGTGTGAACCAAACGATAGGCAAACCTGTCTACTCCTATTAATCTTATCACAGGTTATGTTCTGTACTTATTAGAATTAAGAGGGGGGGGGTATTTCTTGGAAAAATGGTGCACCAAGTATTTTGTTGATTTGTTCTGGAGTTTCTTTCTTCAAAGCTCCAACCATGACAGGAACAGTTTGTCAGGAAAGTCAAAAGGGTTTTTTTTGCTGTTTTTAACTCTTTTGTCATTTCTTAACCGATATTTTAAACCTCCATCTAGCAAGACACTATTATACAGGATGTAGCAGAAATACCTCCCGCATAATGGTTAACACATCAGTGACAATGGTGTCTTCATCTAGCTAATGTATTACCATTATGCGGGAGGTACTTCTGCCATGTACTGTATGTGAGGAAGTCTGAACATTTTGTGAAATTAAATGGAGGGAGGATGACTATCTCAGCTTTAATACTGTTGACCTTTTAAATAAAATATCAACAGAAAAATAAAAACATGCTAATCCTCCTTGACAAACAGAATAATGTGTTGTCTGAAGACCATACCAACATCACAATTGAAAACTTAATGAAAATATTACTACAGGCTGCAGGCGACTATGACTCTCTAAAGATTCCTTTTCTTCATTATATATGAATTGTTATGAATTCTTGGAAAAGATAGCAAAGCGGGTTCCCATAGCTTTATCCACCATTCATCTAAACTGCCAGACAAGAGTAAAGGCTGCATTCTACTCTGCTATTTAACACATAGCTGGAAGAAGAGATGGATTTACGCCTTTCCCCCAAAAGTATTACTGAAAAAGTGGATGCAAATGACCAGAATGGAAACTGAACTCAGCTTGCCAATTTCAATTACTGAGCTGGTAATGTTAGCCACACATGTCAATGGAGATATTAACCATCAGATGACACAGTTTTAGTTTGGGTCCTATATCTCCACACATACATACATATATATTTCTGTAACCATTATTTTTAGCGGGTACACGTGTTTGAGGTGTTACCTTTTATTTATTTTTATAATTTTAACCCTTTCAAAAATTATTTATGTTTTGGACACCAAACTAAAGCTAGCAGGTATACATTTGTAGAGATCTTAAAACATGTCTTCTTCAACAGGTAATTCTGACTTTGTCCTGTCAGTCAGGCTCCATGGCCGAACTGGTAAAGGCACGCTTTGTCTTAAGAATTGGCTTCCCTGAGGTTAAAAAGGGGTCACGAGTTTAATTCCTGTTGGAGGCTGAATTTTTCTTTAGGACTTCCCAATTGAAGCCATCTCTATCTATAAAAGGCAGGATGTGTGTGTGTGTGTGTGTGTGTGTGTGTGTGTGTGTAACGAATGCATGGCTGCAATTTTTGACGGATTTGCACCAAAATTTACATGCACAGGCTCCAAGTTAGCGGGAAGGCCAACACCGGCTTTGCATTTCCCAACTCCCATCGATAGTGGAAATAATCAACTTTTTCATTTTTCTACGGCAGTTTTCATGTAGTTTGCAGCCATTTTGTACTGGCCAGAGTGAGAGCCTGTAGCTGGCTGCCACGAATAGGCAGGAAGATTCTATTAGTCAGCGTGAGAACCAACAGCTGACTGACACGAATGTTAACTAGCATGTTAGCATGCAAAAAAATCGATAGCTGCATTTGTCACAAGTGGGAAAAATTTAAATCTGCATGGCACTTTACTCCAATTGGCTCATTCGCTTGCTTAAACTCAACGTTGATTCTGATTCCACAGAATTGTGTTGGGTGTGAAAAAGTATTTGTTGTTAACATTCTTTTTTCATTCAGTTTTTCCAGTTATGAGTCCTTTTTTAAAGCTGGTCGTTTTGTGTTCATTTTATTCAGTTCTTTTTTTCGTAACAGATTTAATGTTTAGTATAGAGCTTAGAAAAAATTTGCAGTGTGAGATAGGCAAGAAGTAAGGCATGTAGCAACATCAGCACGGCAAAGGCACTCTAAAGGCAAGGAAAGGAAAAAATATTTTAAGTCAAGTGATAGCGATTGCTGTATAAGTCATACGATTTTTAAATCAAGCACAGGCAACGCCAGGCCATGCTGCTAGTATATATATATAAATCATAGTGATGTTTGAGACAGACAGCTTGCTGGTTCCTTTTGCACTAGGGATGTTGGTATTACCCCCATCCCTCCATAGGTGGTTTTGTTTTTGAAGTTACATTCTTCTAGCCTTTGCCTAAAGAGACAGGACCTACAAGGTTGTTTTGAATTCCGAGTTACCTTCTAGGTTGGTTGCCACCCAAGGCTATAGGAGCCAGTCTGTCCTGCTATTTATCCATAGCTGGGATGAGAAACAGATGGATTGATACCTTTCCCAAGGAGATTAGCACTTAATTGAATGTAATGAACTCTACTGAAATTCCAACTTGGCTCCATTACTCTATAGCGAGTCCAAAATAATAATTCCCTTCCAATTCCGAGGACCTAGAAAAAAGGAGGAAAGAAATTCACTAGCCTATGTGAGATTTTTGCCTTTCACAGAAATTACCAGGTGAACTGAGGAAGAAGGAATGAAATTTGCCAGTCTATGTAAAATTGTTTTTTGACCAATGAAGAACATTCCTTCACAGAAATTAGCTGGTTAACCAAGAAGGAAAGAAAGTAGTAAACTTACATGAAATTCATTTTTATATAAAATGAGGAGAAAAAAATGTGCCTGAAGTAATATGAAAGGTTTCATTTTAACTTCTCATGACTAGCATTGAAGTACATACCAATGTAAAATTACTCACCAATTATATTATTGGCCTCTCACCAGCGCTGAAGAATTTTCTCTCAACAATCCAAGATAGATAAGTATTTCAAATTCTCTCTCTTCATCTACTTTTGAACATATGCAAACCATATATCCCTTCACTGAGCAACTCTCTTACTTTTGTCTTAAATATTTTTGAATATTATTTTATCAGATGATTTAATCTGTTATATGAACATTTCCTTTTCATGACAATACGTTAAAATTATGATTTATTTTCTTGAAACAAGCTACTGACAGTACTTCAAGCACATAAATTTTGTGAATAAATTTCTTATCTTGTTTAGTTAAAATAAGCTGTGTCTTTTGTTGTCATTATCATCCTTCATTAATATTCTTGACATGGATAAATCAACTGTTCATTTTAATCCCTAAGCCCCACGTTGTATAACTCCACCATGTTTCCAACCATAAGAAATTTTTTTAAAATTAATCCACTGATGTTTTTTTTGTTTTTTTCTAGAAAATCCTGCATAAGATTCTTCACATTTAAAGCTAGCAATTTGGTTTAGGTATATTGATGAAGTTTATCCTCAAGTCTTCATGAATGCCGCATGTGACTGTTTTCCTTTGTATTCAGTTCAGGGACTATGACATCATCGACATGGACTACACTACCAACTTGACACTGTTCTTTTGTTCGTTGGAGAGTGCACTCTGCATGTTCAATAAGAAGGCAAAATGGTTTGGGCTGCACACCAAAAACCAAGCTGGTACACATTGAAGACAGCCCCGATCCACCAACCATCATCATCATCAGTGACCCAGTTAAGCTCGTTATGTTTTTTGTATAGATGGGCTCAAAAGTTTCCAACACTGTCAACCTACTCAGAGAGATCAACAGAAGACGGGAGCTAGCTGCAGGTGTCATGAGATGCCTCTGGAGACTACTATGGCAGTGATGCGATATCTCCCAACATACCAAGTTATGAGTTTAAAATGCCACAAAGATGTGATCTTTCAGCATAATCCTTGCCTCTTGTACCCATAACTTCAAATTCCCCGAGGGGGTGCACTGGTCCAAATTTGTGTTCAATGAGGAGCTCTACCAGAAGACTAGCTAGTCAAGCCTTCTTAGCACAAGGTTCGCTAATTCAGTCATGTCCTGTGATGATCTGCTGACCACCCCGCCAGAGTTATCGACCTGTTCAACCCACCATCTGCAGACTGGAGATGACTGCACAGCAGACCATGTAGCTGCTGGAAGAACATCATCTACCAGTACGTCCAGAAGATCAATCTACCACTGGGGGATGTTCAGACTCTCAGCAAAGACCATGAAATTACCATTTATTGGGAATAAATGACTACAAAAGATGCTAAAAGTTATTTCTTATGAGTGCCACTATATCCATTTCAACAGGACACTAATGGCAATTTCTCATGGTTGCTGCCATTTTAGTTTCAATCGGAAGTACATATGGGTTAGGGTAGGGTCAAGGTGGGATGAGAGCAGGGGTAGAGTTGGGGTAGGTTTATGTTTAGGAGCACTGGCAGGGTTAGGGTATGCTACTATATATCTACACTGGTTTGGAATTAGCATTAAGCACGAGTTTGGGGACCAACATTTCACTCGTCTTGAAAACACATGTACACCAACAATTGGAAATGTACATTTTATAAAAACATAAGTATGCAAAAGTGTCAATTACTCATTCATGCTGACTTGGAGAAGTTTGTCTTTGTTAATGTTTCATTTCTATCTTTATTAATCTTGACGATGAAGTGAATGAATATTGACATCTTCACTAAACGCAAACATATACAAACATACACAGATACTCTTATCATTCATGTGCATATATATAATTACCTGCTTGGGAGCTGCTCTCATTAATCGCCTAGTTTTCAAATTGTGCTTAGAATACCACATGGATGCACCCTGAAAACAAAAAAGCAACTTTTATACAAATCAAAAATAAAACATCCATATTTAGTAGCAAAAATGGGAGTCCAACACCAAAACCTCAGCAGGTATGCCATATATGAGTCAAGCCTGAGGTCCAAATTGAATTTAATATCAATAAAGAACCTTTGTTCAAAAATGAGTTGATCTGTGTGGTGAGTCCAATATGTACCCAGCTCATGATAAAAGATCACAAAGAAGCCTATGAATTCTGTGTCAAACCATAGCATCAGAGGAGTTAGGTGCATCAGAAAGTTAGCCTAGGTGATTTCATATCCACCAGGTGCAGAATCTGGCCTTGAAGGATGTTAGTGGCTGAGCTTAAGATGTGCACACATGGAATAAACAGATAACAGGAAGTTATATAAGTGCTCCACCTGAGAGGGGAAAGCAAGTGTCTCTCACAAGATTAATTTTCTCAGTGGGTGATTACCAAATTTATTGGTTTGGCTAAGTCTGGGATGTGATGAAGTTGTAACTAGACAACCCATAAACTAGTTTTCTTTTTAAAAAAAACAACAAAACATTCAACATATTCACATTTTTAATATTGTATCGTTGAAATAAATTTAATAGTTTTAACAATTTATGTTTCCTTAATGAAATTTAGCAGTAAATTCAATGATATTAAATTATGAAACAATGACCAAAATGACATAGGACTATCATTGTTCCAGGACTATATTGATTGATTGTTTTTATGGCTTATCAACCCAATGCTGGTTATTTAAAACGAGAAAATATTTTTAGATTGTACAATTTTTTTTTTTTTTCCTTTTTAAGATAATAATGATTTAGTGATGAAAGATAATAGTCAATGCTGCACAATTTCCTCACAGATGAAGAGGACACTTGAGGCAGCAGAGATTTGGTTCTACAGAAGGATGTTGAGAATACCATGAACTGAACCTGTGAAGAATAAGAAATTTTTTAACAAAATAAGGAAAAAAAGACACTTGTACTTAGAATCAGAAAGTGACTGTTGAAATTTCAGACATAACGAGGAAAGAGAATCTGACACTCATAGGATATTGAAGAAGCAGAGGGAAATGTTGAGTAACTTATCTGATGTGTTCATGCAAATGGATCTCAGAACAGGGACTTGGACAGATAGTAAAGGAACAATTTTTTTTTTATAATAATGGCATAGTAATATAAGTCTTACTAATTAACACCTAGCTTGAGGGAGAAGAGGTGGATTCATACCTAATTAAAATCAGATAAACAAGAAATCTAATATGGATATAAAATGGGGGATCAATTCTAAATTACAATCAATATATAAACTGATCCCTTACTTTGTGGCCATGATAGTTTCTATACATTTTTATTCCAGAGAATGTAAATAAACCTAAAAGACATGCCTGTGTAGCTAATGAGTATTTACCTGATTTGTTTTTTACAACTTATCAACATGTTGCAGGTTATTTGAAAATATTTTTAGATTGTAAGAATTTTTTTTTTTTTTTTTTAAGATAATGATTTAGTGATAAAATTTTTACTAATTAACCCATTGCTGGGAAGAGAAGAGGTGGATTTATACCTTTCCTAAGGGTAGTTGCATGTAAGTGAATATAACAATCACAACTGGAATTGGAATTTGGCTCTCTCCAATTAACAATTCAGAGCCATTATCCACTGGGATAACCACCTACACATCCAAACTTACAGCACCTGGTATTCCTAAGCAGTCACCCATCTAGGCTTGACATTGCTTAACTTTAGTGAACATACAGGAACTGGTGTTTTGATGCCTCTCACAAGATCAACACTCAGATCAAAGAAAAGAAGATCTTGTTGAAAAAGTAATCATTGTACAAAATAAATGCTTTCATTTGTTACTTTGGGTTCTCAACATATATATGCATATGGAGAAAAAGAAAAATGCTCACCGATAATCCGCGTTGATTAAGAGTCCGGGAGGAATGGAAACTGGGTGACCAAAATGGACCTGTGTTGGTTGTGTTACAGCGCTTAGTTTTAACTGGAAAGAGAAAAAAAATTTTTTTTTTTTTTATGTTGGAAATTAAAATAATAAAAAACATTTTCTTATTTTTTTGTACGTACACTTATTTTGTTGGTTGGTTGATTTTAACAGCATATCAACTTCTAGGGATTATTTATTGCTGAAATCTAAATATTTTCAACACAATGGTATGCCTTTAACTACAGATAAAATGTCTGGTAAGTAATTTCTTTTTCATATAAAAATGTATGGCTGGTATTTTTATGAAAAAAATTATTTTTGTACCTTCATAGTGTTTGGGAGTTCACTATTTGCCCATAGGAAATGAGAGAAACTGGGAGCGCACAGGAGGGTAGCACCTGTTAGAATTTTCTTATTCTTACCTTTAATGAATTTTAATGAACGAGTAACCATTTTATGTGGAGTGACTCTCTTTACAACTGGATGATTCTCAAGGGCATCAATACCATTCCGGTTCTTGTCATTGATCTGAAGAAATAATAAAACCAAATACAAGATAATTTTATTTCTATAAACAAAAATCTGAAAATGCTCCCCGACCACCTAAAAAGCTAAAAAAGTAGTGCAAATAATCTTCGAGATTTTTTTTGTTTTTTTTTTTTTTACAATAATATTCAACATGTACAAGGCCTGAGAGAAACTCAAGATAGAGGTTTATAGAATAAGAGGTGAAATTTATGTGGATATGTAAGGAAGATAAAGGTTAATCCTATACTCAAAGAGGTCAAGATTATAGTAATTGGAAAAGTATCCTCTTGGGAGTCTGTTCTAATTCTCACATAAGCTAGTACTTGTGGTTTAATATTATAAAGAAAACACTGGAACAAAAGATTAGGGAAGAAAAAGTTTAATCACATGAAGGACATGGATTAATCAGACATTAAAATAGCAAATGCGTACAACTCAACACTACATATTTTGCTATCCCTTTGCTATAAATGGAAGAGTCTATATTCAACAATCAGAATACAGAGAAGGTCAGTCATCTTTCTACACAACAGAGTCTATTCCACAAAACAGTTGCTTGTGGGAAGCAGCCCAAGGGAGCCAGAACACCTCACAACTGGAGTACAAAGGGAATGAGGGTGGTTCACTACAAAGTGTGTAGTATTACAGGTTAAAACTGGTGGAACTAAGGAATGTAGTTTGTTTGAACACTTTCCATGGAAATATTGATAGAGCAACAAGAAAGTTATGAAATATAAAAACTCGAATGAATTTTCACAGTTGTCCATACTTAACAGACAAAATAGGAAGGAAAAAAGTAGCCTTTATTTGAATTAGGTACCTCCACTTTTTCGCAAAAAAAGAATATACCATGATGAAAAAAAGGCCACAAAATAGATGAAAACAAAGTTTCATTGTCAAAATGTTTCTGCTATTATTAAGAGGAAAAACCAATATTTTGTTATTTTAAATTTTTTCATCCTTTCTAGATCATTTGAAATTTTGGTTAAAAATCTTACTATTCTTGCATCAGCGATGGGCCAAAAATAACTTAATGATTACTATAGTAATTTCACTGATGTTTTTTTTTTTTGTTCAGTAAAAAGCACATTGTTTTGGAAATTCTTGCAAAAATCAAATAATTGTCCAATTTTAATGAATTTTTCAAGACTTCATTATCTGTCTATATTTCTGAGATGAGGTATTATGTACACTATTTACATTATTCGGACTATTGTCCTCATCTTTGTCGCCATATTTATTACAACGTCTCGGCCCTTCAGTATCTGTCTATATTTCTGAGATGAGGTATTATGTACACTATTTACATTATTCAGACTATTGTCCTCATCTGTGTCGCCATATTTATCACATGGCAACAAAGATGACTGTTTTCATGACTTATTCACAAATGAGTGAAATTATTTTTTAAATGTTTTGTTTTTTTTTTGAAAATCTTGGTAAAAATAAATAAATAAATATAAATTTTTTTTTTTTTTTCATCCATTACTCAGCACTTAATTTAATCTTATGAAATTTTGATAAATTTCATCCCCTATTCATATTAGTTAAAAGCAGGACTCCTTGGAGAATTTAAATCCTCAATTTTTTTTTTTTTTTTGACAAACACAAACACTATTTACTGAAAATCTGCTCTGAATCGCAAAATAAAAAATGCAATAAAACCAGGACATTATTTAATTAGAAAACCCTTTAATTGCTTTTATAAATAAGATATATTAAGGACACGATTGTCTTAAGAAAAAAAAATTCTTTTTGATGAATAATGAATTTTTACAAAAATTGTTTTCATCTTTTTTTAATTTTAATTAGAAAAATTTAAGTTTTTTAAATCTTATTTACTAATCAAAAATGGAAAAGCTTAATACCAGTCTTCAAACACTAAGATTTTTAAAAGAATTTTTAATTTTTTATGCGTATAAACGTGCCCAATTTTGACAGTATGGGCAACTATAAACAACATTAACAGAAATTAAGAGTGATGACTACAGTAAATTTAAAGTCAACATTCCTAAAATTAGATTACAGAGAATATCTTCCAACACTTTTAAGATTAATGAGTACTTGAAAATTATATAAAAAGGCACTCACATCAGTTTCTTAAATTATGTTTTACAGATAGTCTCATAGAAAAACATTAAACCTGTCAGCACCTCGTCAAACACATAAAAACAGCTACTGTCAGTTAAAAACACAGCTACTGTTTGCTTAAAAAAATCAATTTCTTACTTAAAAGTAAATATTCAAAACAGATTAATTATACTTAAAATCAGCTAATATTTCTCAAATAAAGTTTCAGAAAAGTATATTTTATTTTTGCAAGACTTAAAACCGAAAACTAAGTTGTGTTTAAACATATCTCAAAACGGATGACTTTAACAATGTTACAGAAAAAAAATATGAAAAATCAATTCCAATGAATATAATTTCTGTTTGAAATACACCAGAGTATTTTGCTTACTAGAAATAATAAATTTAATCCTTTCATTTTCAATTAAAGCTAAAATGAAGGCTTCAAGAAAGTTTTTTCATTTTTAAAAATTAATTTAAACCTTAGGTATCATGATTTTTGTGGCAGTACCATCTTTTAATACAATTTGTGATTTCAATTCAAATCTGCCTTAATCAGTTACAAAATCAATCCATATTTATACAATTCATAAACAAAAACAAAGAGCCAATACAAATATTGAAAATATTCTAGTGCTTGATCTGTTGTACAATTTCTTCATGTTCTATTGTACATTTCTTTTTATGTCCCAGCCAAAACACAAAACAAAAGGTCATTATTTGAAAAGTCTTGTAGTTGACATCCCATCGATCCACCTACATTCATTTTCTTCCTGTCTGAAAAATCAAATAAGTCTGGCTTACTCTGCTAGGCTCAAATGAAACACATTGCAACAGCTGTAGAGAATTGGTATTGGAATAACAACATAAAGCCAAGTTTAAATGAAGTCAATGGTCTTTTGTCAGAAGGGACTGCAAAAAACACACCAAGTAAGCAATGATTATAGTATTAATCCACAATGACTAAACACTACAATATTAACTTATAACTTCTAAATTTATCCAAAATAGCTGAATACTGCAATGTTCACCCACAATGGTCTAATACCAAGATAATCACCCATAAAAGACAAATACTGTGATAATTACTCACAATGGACAAATACTGCGGCGTTCATTCACACGCAACGGACAAATACTGCGGCCTTCATTCACATGCAACGGACAAATACTGCGGCCTTCATTCACACACAACGGACAAATACTGCGGCGTTCATTCACACACAACATTCTTTAGATTTGAATGATATATAGATTTCAAGGCCAGTCAAGTGTCAGTTTAAACCTTTAGCAATCAACACACCCAAGGATGCACGGTAAATATCAGCTCTAAATGTTCGACCCACTATAACCCACTTGTTTGAACAAGTGTTTTCTTTTCTGGACACAGAATATGTAGAAACTGTCCAAATGTTCTGTAATTTCTACTACTTTGGGCTATACTTTTAGCCATTGCCAAGGATGATTTTTATAGTATCATATGCAAATTAGATAAACAAGTATAAATAGAGAACAACTGGTGAACATGAGGTGAATATGCCTAGCAAACTTGGTTGCTATTCAGGACACGGAGAACTGTACTACGACTACACAGGGAAATATGCAAAACATAACAATTTTTGCTTTTCAACTGGGTGAATGGGTTGTGTGTATTTTTCTAGAGTTTTAGGGATGTTTTATTTTCCAAACACAACACATTGTGGCTGTATTCATAATTAATATTATTGAACGTTGGCTTTTTCTTTTTTATTATTAAGGCTTTCATGATTTTTAATCTTTTTTTACATGTGAATGAGGTTATTATGTTTGTATTTTCTACTAGTATGTTTCGGATGGGGTCTGGTAAGTTTGTGTGCATGTTTAAATGGATTCTTTGTTCAAACACAAGAAAACTTTAATAAAAAGCTTAATCACAGTACCTTGTCTGTTGTCTTGTACACAATATATGCGTGTGTGTGTGTGTGTGTGTACGCAGATGTGTGTTATCCATCAATCTTGAGAGACCCTGGATCTGCACCTGAAGAGTCATATCTTTCCCAAGAGTATTAGCACATAAATGAATGTAATGAACTCAATTGGAATTTAAACTCAGCTATCCAATGCCACAATGCATTACTCCACAATGCATATATATATATATTTATTTGTGTATTTATGCAGCAATCCTTCTTTCATGCACATTTCATTGAATACAAGGTGCTTTGATTTAGTTTTTTTTTTATACAATTTATCATGTGATCTAATATTTTTTTTTCTTTTCAAATGATAAAATATATAAAAACTGTCAGAGTGTTTTTTTTTGCCAAGTGCTTTCAGCCATACATTCAGCCATTTTCAAGGATGAAATATTTTAACTGTTAAATATAATAACATCATCTACATGCAAAAAAAAGGTTAAAAATAATGGAAGCCTTATTGATAAAAACAAAAAAAGCAACACTCAATAATATCAACTATGAACATGGACACAATATCTTGACCATGATTTGAAAAAAAAAAAAAAAAAATGAAAACATTATATAAATACATACATGCAACAAATTATTTCTTATTTAACAGTTAAAATATTTCATCCTTGAAAATGGCTAAATGTATAGCTGAAAGCGCTCAGGAAAAAAGAACATTCGGACAATTTTTATATAATCTATCATCCGAAAAAAAAAAATTCTCACATGAGAAATTGTATAAAAAACTAAGTATCTTGTCTGTCATAATCAATGAAATTTATATATATATATATATATATATATATATATATATATATATATATATAGAGAGAGAGAGAGAGAGAGAGAGATGTGTAATGTGAATGCTAAAGGGTGAAGATTATCAGCATACAGAGTGAATAATCATTAGCAAAATGACAGAAAATGTGGAAAACAATGAAGAACTCATCCATGAAACGAGTTCCCAATCAATCCATCATTTCTCTTACATTATTGGAATCAGTTATATAATTGAGATCCTAGTCTATGAACTTTCTGATTTCAACTGACAGTAACCCCGTTTCATCAGTGAATACTGCATATTTCCTGTACGGAAAGGGTTAATCTAACCATTACTATTACTGTATGGGAGAATATGGGTAATTCCCAAAAGTGTTGTCTTCTGCAAGAGATTTTGACATATCTTCTTCAGCCACTTCAAAAAGTCAATACCTATGCTGTCCATAGTGCCAACCACAATGGGAATTATATTCACTTTCTTCATTGAGAACAATTTGGATACTTCCTAATTTAAAATACAAAGATGGGCTCAAAAGTTCATAGGCCGACTATGAAGGGGTGATGCTACAGCTGTGAAATTTTGCATTCATTTATTTCAACTCTTAATATCAACTGCAATTGTTTCTTTCCAGGTATGAGGCTAAGCTGAAGTTCATTGGCTAACTATTAAGGAGTGATGTTAGAGCTGTGAAATTGTTTCTTTTCAGTTAAACTGACATCTGATTGTTCAAAGAAGACTTCAAGAGTACCTAATAGTGACTTCTCTTGAAAATGGACAAAATTTGCCATTGCGATGTTATCTACCTGCAGAAAAAGGGTTTAGCCCCCAAGGACATTCAGGCTGAGATGTTTACTACATTAGGGGACAACACTCCAGTTTTATCAAGAGTACAAAAGTGGGCAGCTGAATTTAGGAGGGAAAGGGAGAGTCTTGAAGATGACCAAGGGTGTGGACATCCTGCAACTGTTACCACCAAAGAAAACATTGATCATGTTAACCACATGGTGATTGATAACAAGCAATTGACTATAAATCAAATAGCAGGGTTAGGGTTTAAGTTAACCCTAACATGAGAGAATTGAGAATATTCTACACAATGAACTTCACATGACAAAGGTTTCTGCTCAGTGGGTGCCACGCCTTCTAACACCTGATCAATTGTGTGCTAGATTGAGCACATCACAGGAAAATCGGACACTGTTTGAGGCAGATCCAACCAGTTTCTAAGATAACTGTTGGGTTCATCACTCTGATCCAGAAGCAAAGAGACAATTTATGCAGTGAAAACACCCACTCCTCACCTGCTCCAAAGAAGGCCAAGGTCATTTCACATGCAGGGGATGCAAAAAAGCATTGTGCATTGACTATCTTCAAAAAGACCACACCATTAAAGAGAGTACTATGCCAACTTGCTGAAGCAGTTACATAAGGCTATCAAGACCAAACACTCAGGAAAACTGACAAAATGGGTCTTGTTTCATAAAGATAATTCTCCAGCAAGTCTTTGGTTTGAATGACACTAACTGTGGCTTTATACTGGTTGATCATCCTGACTCAGCCCTATCTAACAATCATCTGTTCCAACATGAAAAAAAAAAAATTAAATCAACACTTGACTAAAACCTAGCATCGCAGTGAAGATGACATCATTTCTGCTGTTAATGACATTTGGGAATAGCAGGATGAAAACTTCTTCACCAATGGGATCCAAGCACTGCAATAATGGTGCAATAAATATGTGAACCGCAACAAGGACTATGTTGAAAAATAAACCTCATTCGGTCAAATTCTATAAGAATATCTTGGTCATCCTATGAACTCTTCTACAAAGATTATGAATCCTGTATCGCATTAGGGTCATCAAGCACCTGCATATGTACTGCAGCCACATGGAGGTGCTTGAGCAATATAACCTGACGGAGCCCATCTCTCTTCAGGATACTACAGAGGATTAGAGGAAGTAAAAAAGGTTTCTAAATGTGTACTCACCTTAACAACATCAAAATCACTTGGATATTCATGCGCTGGGTTGTCACGAGGAAGAATCTTCCAAGAAATCACACCAGAGTCCCGCAAAGCTGCACCAATGAAACGCCTCCGGGCCAAGGACTTATAGTAGCCATTGAAAGAAACTATGAATTCTGTAAGAAAAAAAAAACAAAATGGTTCATTATGAGTTGGAGATGACAACATGTGATAAACATGAGGCTATAATCATTTCACTGCCAGGAAGGCAATAAAGCTACTAAGACACAATGTATTATTGAGTATGAAAGAATAAGAAAAAAAGAGAAACATAATTGAGGAGAGAGAACAATAGAAGAGTAATCAAGACAGATAACAACTGACATTCCATTTTAATCAAAGTTTACTTAAAAGCAAGAAGCTGGAAGAGAGTTCCACAGGTGAGAAGTGCAAGAAAAGAAACTGTTTGCAAAGAACTTATGATTACATTTAGCCAATTCAACTGTAAAATGATGAGACTTTGTGGCCAATGTAGTACTGTACTTAAATTCATAAAGCTTAGCTACCATAGAACAAAGCTCATCAGAACAATTACTACGCAAATATTTAATAATTTATAGAAAAGGGACAAAGAAGCTACATTATGGTAGTGGGGAAATAACTGAAGCTGGGATGCCAGGTCAAGACCAGTAATGTTGCAGATTCTTCTTTGGATTTCTAAAAATATAACAGGAGCATATGTAGCAGCAATATTCAAAGCAAGGACGAGTGGTCACTTTCCCACCGCCATAATGTAGCTTTCCTGTGCCTTCTCTGTAGATACTTTCATGGTAAATGTTTTGACGAAATAGCGTTTACGAGTTTATGAAGTGCAATATTAGATTGAGAGCAAGGTCTCATCGTTTTACAGTTGAAATGGTTAGATGTAACTATGCTAACAGTTTCTTTTCTCACACTTTTGCTTTTCTTGCTCTCCAGTCAAGTTTGATCTTCAAAAAATCATAATGCATTGTCAATCATTATCTACTGTCTTCTTGATTCTGGCTTTTTATTGATCTCTCTCCTTTTTCCATATTCTCTGATGCTAGCATCCTAACATCCTAGTGGCTTTACTGCCTTGCTTGGAGTGAAATTCTTATATATATATATATATATATATATATATAATCTCCCCAGGTAAGATGAGAAAAAACAGAGTACAATTCTGACATTCGTAGCATTTAATTTTAAAGAGGGCTCAATACAAAGTAGAGCAATATTTATTTTAGGATATTACACTGAAAACATGTCAAAATCACTACACAATTGCAGTCGTGTTTTGATGTGTATGAATGCATCTTAACACATGATTGTAAATCACTGATGAATGATTTATTTAGATTTAAAAAGTAAAATACAACCTCTTTTTATGAAAAAAGAAGTGGGGGGTCATAAGGTTTGTGGGCTTTACTCTGATCAACCAATCAAATATGACCTATGTTAAATTTAAACCAAGCAAAAATTAAAAAATATTTTTTATAAATGGGTCAGGACCAGTAGATTGGCAGTCGGTGGCGGAGCAGATGTTAATGGATACAAAACTTATACACACTAGACAAAGCCATTGCCTAAGAAAAAAATGAGGTGGAGTGGTAATTTAACAAAACAAGTTATATGCATTGTGAGTTTCTTACATAAAAGTTTTTATCGGTGATAAATAAATAGTTTCTTTAAGAAACCAGTAAATAATTTAAACATAGAATTACCTGGCAAATTAATAGGCAACTGTTGGCTAAATATTCTTTATATAAGATATTAATAACAATAACCAATCAATACAAAACGTCAAAAATACCAACCAATACATCCGTACAAGATGTTACTAATACTACCAAGAGATCAATTCAAATTTATATTAAATCCAAATTAATCTTACAAATAGAAAGATAAGCTATATATGGTGCAATACAGTTCAACTAAAATCTAATAAAAAACACTGTCAAATTCCAAGTCTAACTGAATTGTAAGGTAAAAGGTTGACTGTGTTTACAATTTAACGTTAACTCAGATCTTTGGTTTAATAAAGGAGTCTTATCAAAAAACCTGATAATTTCTTTCTTTTTTTTTTTTTTTTTCATAAAAAGAGGTTGTATTTTGCTTTTAAATCTAAATAAATCGTTCACTTGTCAATAATTTACAATTACCTGATGAGATGCATTTATACACATCGAAACAACTGCAATTGTGTAGCAATTTTGACGTTTTCAGTGTAATATCCTAAAATATATATATTATTAAAAAAACATTGCAAGTAAATATGGTAGAATATTAATTTGTCTTTTATTTGCTGTGTCCCATATTGATGCCAAAGATTTCATTGTTAGCAAGAATCCTTGGAAAATAGGAAGGCATGTTTTTAGATTTTCAGTTTTTTCTAAATCCACTCCTGGCTTTTGCTCAATTGTTCAAAGACCATAGAAAATGAACAGCTGTTGGTTTAAAAGGCAAAACTTACAAGTGTCACAAGGTATTGACTGCAGGTGACACCAACAACAATAAACAAAATAAAAACATTACACCTGACATGAGGCTCTTATTTATTCAGAACTTAAAAAAAAAAAAAAAAAAGATTTTAAGACTAATGACACTAGCTTCAACCCCCACTTTCAATATATGTATGCCATTGTTTTTAGAGTCAGGTGCAACCACATGTTATCAAATGATATAATAATATATCAAGCCACTAATAAAGATGGCAATAACATCATAAATTTTCTTTAAACAATTGAATGCTTTCTTCATGTACTCAACGTCACAGACACAAATATTTCAGCCAATCCAATCTTCACACTTCAAGTGTATAATCTATAAACATGGAGAAGAAAGTGTTTTTTATATATATATATATATATATATATATATATATATACACGAATTTGACAACAGAAAGAGTGGTTGTTAATGTATGAAAAATCAATTTGTTTCAGTCAAACTAGATACGCAGACAAAACCATTTCTTCTGACAGCATTTTTCAAGAAAAAATTATTTTTTTAATACTATTTACTGAAAAAAATCGCATGGACACTGCAATGGCCACACTATGGTCAACAGCATTGACCTACTGGCTAAACTGTGAGAGGGTAGTTAGAACGGTTTCCCAACCACTTGTGCCAAGTAGTCATCAGCCAATTGCCAGCCTGGGCATAGGAGCTGCACTTTCAAGGTCAACAGCATTACCAGTGAACAGAGGAACTTCCAAGAAGAAGGATGAGGTAACCGCAACATCTCCCATAGAAAAAAGAATTGGGAAGCCATTGCAATATTTTCCCTTGAATGTCACCATGAATCACAATTACAACAAAAATAGGGGGAGTGGTGACCACAGCAATGGCAAAAAATGCATTAACTGAATAAATGAATGAATTTAGCAAAAGATATATTTCCAATATAATAAAAGATCAATCGCATGAAAGGTCATTAAAAAAAAAAAAAAAGTTTATCAGACATATTTTTATTAACATATATATTTTTCAATAATCTGTCTATATTTTCGAGATGAGGTATTATGATTACTTACATTATTTACATTATTCAGACTGTTATCCTTATCTTTATTGCCATATTCACAATGTTTTGGCCATTGTAGGCTCCGGCCTTCTTCAGGTGATTGGAATTTCAAACCGAACCCTTTATTTCATCCACCAAGGTAGATTGTTCTAATTCCATGTGCCATGCCTCAAGGCACATGGCCCAGTGGATAAAGGCATTGATTAGATCCAGTAACTAGACCCAAAGAGTTCCAAGTTCAATACCTGGCTGCAGCAGTGGTGAACCAATACTTGGAGAAATAACTGAGACATCCAGAAGAGGCATAGCACATGGAACTAGAACCATCTGGGGAAGGGGGCAAAGCGCTTGAGTTAATAATGATTTTGTGATACAAGTTTTACCCAAAGCTGGAAGAGAAGAGGAGCATTCATATCTTTCACAAGTAAGTGAATATAACAAACTCAACAGGAATTGGAATGTCATTCTCTGATTAACAATTCCAAGCCAGTGTCAACCATCTAGGTACTGACTAGGCTCAATGTTGCTTAATTTTGATGACTGTATGGATATCAGTGTTTCAATGTAATGTGGCTGTAAACTAATATCTTGTTTATTTTCAAGGTTATTTGGATAAAATCAGCATATAAACAAGATGAAATCTAAGTCTATATTTCTGAGATGAGGTATTATAATTATTTATTTACACTACATTGCTTGGACTGTTGTCCTCATCTTTATTGCCATATTCACAATGTTTGGATGAAAGCATTGGTTTAAACAAAGTCATTGGATTCAACCAACACTTATCCACTGAGACAGTGCTGGTTGAATACAGTTGACCCAAATAATTGTGAGTTCTGGATACAGCTGAGGTGAACAAAAACTTTGAGAGTTGAGTTGAAGGGAGATAACTGATACTGAGACATCCAGAAGCTGCATGGCACGTGGAACTAGAACAATCTATCCCAGTGGAAGAAATAAAGGGTTCAGTCCAAAATTCCAATCACCTGAAGAAGGCCAGAGGATACAATGGGTGAAATGTCATGAATATGGCAACAAAGATGAGGACAACAATCCGAACAATGTAAAATGGCGTAAATAAGATTTTATCTTTTTTTATAACTATACAATTCTTTCTCGTGTATGATGATTAATTTTTATTCCACATCTCTAAACTATGTTACTACTATTTCAATAATTTAATAATTTTATAGTAGTGTTTTTCAAATTAGTTGCACTCAGAGTTGTGTCTTTCTACACATATCAAAATAACTCCGTCATAAAAAGATAAGGACACTCATCAATTTGGTGGGCTAACCACAAAGTTTGAAGTCGTCTTTTACAAAAAAATTCAAAATTGAAAACTTTATTGGATGAAATGCCAGTGAAATTCAACTCTTAAATAAGAATTGCATCTGTTGGTAGAGCAATTGAGTTGTATGGGTGCAGGGATGTGAATCCAACCGATTATTAAAAATTAGATGGTTTTAATAATCACTTGCACCCATACAACTCGAGGCTCACATGGATAAAAAAAAAAAAAAAATAAAAAAAAAGATGGCATACTGCATTCATTTTGTGTAAAAATGTTCAATCTGACACAACAAATTAATTTGTGTTGCTGACTGAATGAATATCGCCAGCTGTAAAACCATTTTAAATCAAATTTGTTTCATCGATGGATATAACAGTTTGAATCTTTTTCTCATATTTTCTTTAATGACACATTTTATAACTGCATAAAGTACTTATTGTGTTTTCAATAAACTGTCATGCACAAATCATGTTTGCTTCAGCTGTTGTTTTTATGCACTATATAAAAAATATATAAACTGGATATATTTTCAGTTCTTTAAATTTTGCACTCACATTTGTAAGTAATAAGTTAAAATGGAATTTATGTCCATTTTTCCTATTAATGCTTATTTATTTCATTTATGTTCATGGCTGGGATTAAATCTTTGGATTTGGGGATTAAATTTATTAACACTTTACTTTCAAAAAATGAAACTGGATACATTTGATTATAAATAAAATGAACTAGATAAGATTAACTTTGGTGCATCGGTCCATAAAAAATGAGATGTAATTAGTAGGTAATTTTGAAAATGTAATTAGTTTCCTTTCTTTTATGATCATTACTAATCAGAGATTAGGTCCTATTTTGGAGGTTAAAATGAAATTATTATTCTGTTATTTCCCGTGTCCCCTCAGGACGTAAGCGATCATTGCTCTCCAAATGTCCTGACTTTTGTGGCTCTTAATAAATTTTGTCTTTTGGTTATCTCTCCTAAACCCTGCTCCGCCATCCATTTACCCAAGCTCACTAAGTATGTTATGCATTGTTTTCCTCTTGCCTTCAATCTGTCGTGTGAGTATCATTTTCCAAGCCTTCTTTCCTCATTATGTGCCCCAGAAATTTCAACTGTCTCTTCCTGATCTTAAGAATAAGCTTCCTTTTTATTTCCATTTCCTCTAAGACTTTGTCATTGTTCACATGTTTCATCCATGGTATCCTCAACATCCTTCTGTAGAACTACATTTCTCTTCTTCATCTTTAAGGAAATTGTTCAGCATTCACTGTCATATTGGAAGACAGATATCACATAACAGTTCAGTACTCTTTTCTTTCTTTCTAAGAAAGTTTTTCTGTTTTGTTGGATACATTTTATAGTTCAACTTTTGCAAATGCATTGTTTTTCCATATTTTTTTTTAAGCCATTATCTTAACAGCATTATGGAATATAATCAACATAACATCTATTTTTTAAGCGGGAATCTGTTTTTTGGGGGGGGGCTTATGTATGTATTAGTGTTTTCCACACGAGAAGACCCTACCCAAGGTGATTAATAAAATTTACATTTAATCTTCTTTCAGTGGATGATGAACACAATACCCTGAGAAGTAGTTTTCTTCTTAGTGGGAGAAGAAGACATTTCATAGGTACCTCCACAAGATCGCTAAAAAAAGAGCATAGCATGATGAAGAAGACGCCAAACTTGACGAAAACAAAATTTTGTCTATATTTCTGAGATGAGGTATTATGTACAGTATTTACATTATGCGGACCATTGTCCTCATCTTTGTCGCCATATTTGTTGTACGCTCCGGCCTTCTTCATGTGGTTGGAATTTCGAACTGAACCCTTTATTCCAATCCCTGGGGTAGACTGTTCTAGTTCCACGTGCCATGTTTACCCAGATGTCCTCAAAGACACATGGCGCTTGTTAGATCCAGTGACAGACCCAAAGAGTGTGAGTTCAATACCCGGTTAAGGCAGTGGAGAACTTTCAGAGGGAAAATTAGCAGGAGATAACTGATAACTGACATCCATCAAACATGGCACGTGGAACTAGAACAGTCTACCCCAGGGATCGGAATAAAGGGTTCAGTTCGAAATTCCAACCACCTGAAGAAGGCCAGAGCGTACAACGGCAGAAACGTTGTGACAACTATGGCGACAAAGATGAGGACAATGGTCTGCATAATGTAAATACTAAACAAATTTTATCGTCTAAATGTTTATGTTATTATTAAGAGGAAAGCTCAAAGTATTTTGGGGATTTTTTTTTTTACATTTTTTAATCGTTCCTAGCACGTCCAAAATTTTTGTTAAAAATCTTGTTTTTTTTTTCATTTCATTGACAGATGGCTACCATTTTTTACCATTTTATAAAAAAAAAAATGAAAATCTCAGTTTGAAATTCTTTTAAATATCAATTATCATTTTTTCAAAACTTATTTTAAGAAAATCAGAAATTATAATGTTTATTTAAAATATTTTGAACCAAGCTTAACTTAGCTTCTGCGCCGAAAAGATGTAATTTGAAAATAAAACAAAGCCGGTCATAAACTTTCGCGTCACTTGACAGGTGATGAATGACATATTGACGGATTCCGTGAGGATAATTTGTTCTACGGAAGGAGAAAAGTGAAATAATTTACATTTAAGTGAACAAATTATTTATTTTTAAGGAAAACTTTCAGCACACTAATTTTTTTTTTTTTTTGTACTTAGCTTTCACCTTTACATTTACAATGCTTTATGGAAAATATGGTATAAAAATATTAAAATAAGACTGTTAAGAGTGAGATTAAATTTCATAAGAAAGGTACCTATAAATTAATTAGGTACCTTTCTTATGAAATTTTATCAGAAGTGTACATAAAATACTATAATTTTATGTACATATGTATTATATACATATGTATATATTATATGTATGTATTAAAAATTCATTTTTCATCGAAAAATTTTTTTGCTTTAAGAAAATATTGTTCATATTCATAAAAGCAAATAAAAGCATTTGAAATTAAATAATATATTTGTTTCATTGAATTTTGTATGTTGCAATTCAGAGCTGATTTTCAGGTAGAGGGGTTCAATTAAAAAAACAAAAAAAAAAACATGATTTGCATTGCTCAAAGCCTTGTGTTTTTAACTATTGTAATTACTAAAAAGGACTCAATTGAATTTCTAGAGTTTTCATAAAATTAGTTATGGGGTTGGAGGGGTAATAAATATAAAAATAATTTCTGGCATGACTCTAATAAAAGAAAACATATTTATAATAATTTTGATCATCTGTGAATAGTTTCTGAAAGTTTCATTAACATCCAAGAATTATTTTTATTTTTGCAAGATTTTCCAAATTAATGTGTGTCATACAAAAAAAAAACATGCTAAAAATTGTACATGTTATTTTACTAGTTCCGGTGATACAAAGAGAAACAAGGATTTTTAAATGAAACATTTTCATTTTTTCCAACATACCCACTGTTATTCTAGACCAGGAGTCATTAAATGGAGTCCAAGTGACTTAAGGTAGCTGCTTTTGCTTCTTTTCCTCTGCCTGAACTGTATCTAGATATTCTTGGGTTAAGATTTCCTTGAAATAAGATTCCTTTCCATGACGTAATGTGACCATCTAATAACTTGCATTAAGTAAATGTAAACAAAGAAGAGGAAAAAACATTTCCCTTCCCTTATAACTACTTTGGGAGTCACGTGGTAATAAAGTCACATGACTTCTGTAACTATAAAAAGTTAGTAATAGCTATTAGACGTCACGTTATGTCGCAGAATGGAATCTTATTTCGCAACTCACTTTAACTCTAATTCCCTGGCATTTTGAAGAAATAAGATGGATTTCCTCACTTCACAAAGTTTGGGAGATATTTTAAACTGAATTTAAAACAAAAAACTTTAAATTCACAAACCAAAAAAAAAAAAATCATAATTATAACCTTTCCTTTATGAGACCTTCTCACTAACCATGAAGAAACACTTACAGTATTAATACAAATTATATGACTGGTACTTTTTTTTTTTTTTTTTTTAAAACAGAAGTGAGGTATGGTTTAATTACCAAGACATTTTTTTGGAAAAGAAGCATTTTAATAAATTTTATCATGGATTTAGTGAAAACTGTTTTAGATGTTTTCCATGGACAACATCTGCACATACAGTAAATTAAAGAATAACACCAGAGGGAAACTACTTACCATTTTCCAATGTTGACGTACTGAAGTCAATTTTCACTCGATGATGTTTGGATGTATCCGACATATTGCAGTTACTGTGTAAAACTGTGTTATCTCCTAGTTCGTCGGCAAGCTGAGCAGTCGAGGGTTGTACAACCTGGCACAGCAGGCTGACTAAAATAAGAAGGAACACAAGTGCCCGAGGTAGCCTCCCCCCACAGGAAGATGAAGGTAACACCTGCAATGAAATACGCCATGGTTTTGTTGCCATGGTTAATGACTACAAGAAAGGGCAAAAGACAGTAAGGGAGTGTTGGCAATAAGGGGACAATCAAGGCAAATTTGATGATGTTGATGGTGAAGGCAGTAATGAAAGATGAACAAGTTGTTTGTATGACAACAGTAAAAATGGGCCAGCAGTGAGGATGGTGCTGATATTGGTTGATGATATTAGAAAGACAATGCAGGGGTTGTTTGTGAGGATGGGACAATGAAGAGTCTGGAAGATTGTGTGCTGTAGCTTTCGATGTTGTGGGCGTTGAAAGACAAATCGAAGGGTTCTTTTCTAGAAGAGACGGGGCAGGCAATGAAAGAGTGGAATGAGAAGATGTGCTAAGAGAAACGTCCCAAATGACAATTTGGCAGCAGAGCCCCATTAAGATAGCGGCTGGGTCACCAACTACATGCTGGGGAACCCGCCTTGCATACACCGTTTAGAAAAGGGTCTTTCCAGTTATCCATTTTGAAAAGGTCCAATTGTGCGTCCCTCCTGTCAGCTAACCAGCATCAAACACTTCCATCCTGCAAAGAAATAAACAAATAAAAAAAGTGAATATTAGTGCTAAAGGGCAAAAGAAAATAGTTTCTTTTTTAATTGTAAAAAGGCAATTTCACAAATTAAAAGTAGTGATGACACTGGGTTTATTAACATTTATCACTGTGTATGTGACTTCATTTGCTGTGCAAAAAGTTTATCCTGCCCCTGAAGGTGACTGATCCCTGGACAATAGTGAGTTTGAATTTTATAGTTGTGTTGTCATATGCTGCTACGACAACAGCAAACAACTTTGAGTGACAAGAAGGATACTGCAAATGAAAAGTGATGATAACACTGGATTTATTAAGAAACTTGACTTATTTTCCACAAGAAAGTTAACAATTATAACTTTGTTGAATATTAGCTAGTTTGCCAGAGGTTTAGCACACAAGTAGGCAAATGTAGCCAAAGCCAAAACTGACTTGAGTCATTTATGGAGAAATATATAGCTGAACAAAGACCCCTCATGCAAATGTATTGGGAAGGTCCATTCTAGCAAAATGGACCAACCCAACTGGTGTATTAGGCGCTCTCCTATAAAATAAGGTAAAATCAGCTTTTACAAGGAAATAGGAGGCAGCCATGTTGGCAGGTAAGTCACTTGACTTCTATATCTCCCTCCTCTCCCCATTGCGGAAGCATATTGGCCGTTGGGGAGGAATTAATTCCCTATTGCCTGGCTGATTGTACGAGAGTAGTCGGGATAGCGCCCTGGGAATCCTCGTTCTTGATGGCTGTGATTGAGTAGGGCCCTGGGACGCTGGTTTATTTTGTAATGTAATGTCACCATTTTCCAAGTCTTTGGCAGATTGATGTGGTCTGCATGTATCCGTAATTGTCGGCTCAGGTGACACAGGCATGGCACTTGGTATGGGGGTCTTGATTATGGGTGCTTCAAGTTTCCTTAGAAACCTACGGTTACGCAGGGTTATTCTGCCTGATCCTGCAACTCTAATTCTATATTGACGGTTGGGAAGTGTCTCTACTATTCGCCCAGCTATGTCCCATCGACGGCTATTTGGGTTTTGAATGGAGACTGTGTCACCTTTATAAAGTGGGGATAGTGCATGTGCAGTACGGTTGTACTTCTCGATGAGGTCTGCATTGCGTTTGGATAATCTCTGTTCTCGTTTTTGTGCTGCGGCTATCCATTCAGGGTGTGGTTTATATAACTGTGGGTGCGATGGGATAAAATCTCGAAGACGCCTATGAAGCAGGAGTTGCGCTGGTGATAAGCCAATGCCTTGGATAGGGGTGTTTCTATATTGCAAGATTGCTTGTGCTGCCATGTTATTGTCCAAGGAACCCTGGTGTCCTGTGCAGTCTTTTATGAGTCTTTTTGCAGTCTTGACTGCCAATTCTGCACGTCCGTTAGACTGGGGATAGGCCACTGATGAAATTCTTTGCTTAACAGCCCAGGTTTTTAGGAACTGTTGGAATGAGTAAGCTGAGAATGGCGGTCCACCATCTGTACTAAGTTCCTCAGGTGCACCATATGTTTGGAATATTTCTCTGCAGATGGAAATCAACCTGGAAGCAACCGCTTGCCCTGGCTTGATGCGGTACAGAATGAGCCATCCAGTGAGCCTGTCTGCACAAGCAAGATATGTGAAGGATTTAACATAGAACAAATCCATTACAATCTGTTGAAATGGCCATTCAGGTGTAGGTGTCATTTGGATTGGTTCATGTGGTAGACTTGGGGCATTCCTTGAACATGTAATGCAATTATACCTGTAATTGCGAATTGAGGCATTCATTCCAGGCCAGTAAACTGAGTCATTGGCACGCGCTTTCATGCCAACTACTCCTTGATGAGCCGAATGTAGGCATTTTAATATGTTCTTGCGCTGGGAGGTTGGTATCACTACTCTCCTGTCAAGTAGTATTAGACCATTTTCATTGCTTAGGCGGTTACGAACTTCCCAGTATTCCCGGATTGTAGGTGGTGTTGCTTGACGACTGTTTGGAAAACCATTGTCTATGGTTTTCCGTAATAGGGTGTATTGTGTGTCTTCTTGACCAGCAAAACGAATGTGGTCAGGGGAAGTTATGGCAGGATTATCATCTAATTGAGATATTGATGTGAGGGCTGTCAATCTCATTGTTGCACAAGTCTCATCTGATTCATCAATTTCTATAAGGGAGGGTTCTATGGAGAATGTATCAAGTAGGCTTTGTACTGTAGTGACTGGATTGCGGGAAATAGCATCAGAGGCTCTGTGCCATTTTCCAGGGCAGTGTTGCATGGTGAAACGATATCTCAAGCTTTTCTCTTTGAGTCGGAATAGGCGAGGGTTGTGAATTTTGCTGAGATCTCGATCACCAAAAAGTCCTTTGAGTGGTTCATGGTCGGTCACGACTATAACGTTTGGGCAACCTAGTATGAACATGCGGCACTTTTCAAGTGCCCAGCTGATAGCTGCTGCTTCACCTTCTATGGGTGCATATCTTTGCTCAGCCTCAGTACAGAATCTGCTTCCAGCAAACACAAGATGCCAGCCTTCAGGGCAACAGACAGGGGCTCGTTCGATTGCACATGTGCAGTGTTTCTGAAGAAGTAAAAATCCCATGCCGTCTTTACTCCAGTCAGGAGCTAAGCAGGTAATTCTGTTGATGTCAAATGTTGAGACGCCCCGCTTTACTAGTTCAACAATGACCCGCTTTGATTCCTGAAATGCTTTCTCAAGGGTCTGGTTCCAGGTGAGGAGGGAGATATAGAAGTCAAGTGACTTACCTGCCAACATGGCTGCCTCCTATTTCCTTGTAAAAGCTGATTTCTTGATCGGCAAACTTTTGAAAAATGACCTTGGATGCTACACAAGTCACAGGTCTGATTCCAGGCAGGACATGCCTGTTGGCGGGTGCTGGTTCCTGGGATGCCATGCTTGTGGCTACCACATCCACTACAGCGGAACTTGTTTTGTTTTATAATCAGTTTTTTGGGGCTTCTGGATTGAGGGGGATTTTTTTCCACTTGTGTTGTTTTTTCTTTGCGATAGGTTGATGCACGCAATGCTGACATTTCAGTTGTCCCTGCCATTCGTGCTTGGTCACGCAGTGCTGCCTCGAATGCCTCAGCATGGTTGATGTTTTGGTCAAGGGTCTTCAATGAGCTGGCCTTTGCTAGTAAATCTGCTTGGAGAGCATCATTTGCTGTACCTCTGACCAGCTGGTCTTTGATATAGATGTCAGATAGGTCATGACTGCAAATGGGACATGTGAAGTCACAATCCTGTGCTGTACCCTTAAGGCGGACAACAAATTGCTGGATTGATTCGCCTGGTCCCTGGGAAATCGAAGCGAAAGACAATCTATGAACCATAGGGTTCGTTTTTTGGGTAACTAATGCCTCCAACATGTTCAGGAGTCTGTTTGGCTTTTCCGAGAAAAATTTGGGGTATGTATTGATGATCGACGTTTGCACAGTCTCATCAGCACAGTTGTATAAATGGATGTTGGTCTGTGTAGGGGGCATGTTTGTCATTTGCACAAATACCTCCCAATCAATTCTGAACTTTCGGAATTGTTGTGATGTCATCTCTGAATGGAGCTGGGGGAGTTTGGCTGCAGGGGCCTTCGTATAGCTGTCTGATGTCAAAGGTTGCTCCTTTGATAGCTTAAGGATAGCTAGGGCATGTCCCATGGTTGTGACACCTAGTTCTTTAAGGATTTCCCGGTCTATCATAGAGAGGCTATCCTGAGTAATATTCTCTTTCACAAACGATTCAGCATAGGTTTTGGCAGAGTCGGTAGGAATGCCAATTTTGATAAGTAGCTCTTGCCAGTCATCGTATCCTGTTCGCAGCGCCATGTTGAATATTAGCTAGTTTGCCAGAGGTTTAGCACACAAGTAGGCAAATGTAGCCAAAGCCAAAACTGACTTGAGTCATTTATGGAGAAATATATAGCTGAACAAAGACCCCTCATGCAAATGTATTGGGAAGGTCCATTCTAGCAAAATGGACCAACCCAACTGGTGTATTAGGCGCTCTCCTATAAAATAAGGTAAAATCAGCTTTTACAAGGAAATAGGAGGCAGCCATGTTGGCAGGTAAGTCACTTGACTTCTATAAACTTCATCAACTTCTAGTCTTATCCAAACCAATAAATTTGGTAATTACACAGTGTTAAAATTATTGTCAGCAAAACAATGGAGAACCAAATCCAAAATCCAATTTTATTTTTAAAATCATTTCATCTCATGCAAGGCAGTAAAGCCACTAAGACACAAGGGGTTAGTGAGTGTGAAAAAATAAGAAAAAGAAACTTTATTAAGGAGCAAGAAGAATGGAAAAGTAATCAAGGAGACAGTAGACAGCAATTGACACTGCATTTAAATATTTGAAGATCAAAGTTGGTCAGAAAATATGGAAGTAGAAGAGACCTCTAAAGCAAGAAAAGAAACTGTTAGCAAAGTATTTAAGAAATTACAAATTATTCTCCAGAATCTAAGATTAACAAACTTTAAAAATATTAAAGAATGCATCGTTAATAGTTCTTCTTGACAAAGAATCAGAACATTTTTATATATTTTTTTAATTATATCACCCTATGCAAGGCAGTAAAGCCACAAAGACACACAGTGTTACTGAGTTTTGAAAGAAAAAAAGTGAGACATTATTAAGGATGGAGAATAGAAGAGAAAGACAGTAGATAACAATTGACATTGATCTTCAAAAACTGAAATGCAAAGTGAAAAATGTGAGAAAAGTAACTGTTAGCAATTCAAATTGATGAGAGCTTGTTGCCAATCTTGTACTGCACTTAAATTCATAAAGTATAGGTATCATATATAAAACACAGCTACACATTCTTCTATATCTGTATTGCTCTGAGATCATCTTCAGCATAAATATCACCTTCCTTGTTCCAGTGTAATGTTGTCTTTTCAAAATTAGTCCATGTAAGGCAATAAAACCACTAAGATATAAGTTACTAGATGTGAAAGAATTAGAAAAGAAAAACATTAGTAAGGAGCAAGAACGATAGAAGAGTAATGAGGAAGACAGTAGATAATGTTAGACATTGCATTTAAATTTTTGAATCAAACTTTTATTCAATAATATTTTAGGAAGTTTTAAGTTTTATAATTCTTGAAGTATAGTTGAACCTTGGTTGTATGGTTCCTCAAGTAGGTCAAAATAGTTTTTACATTTACTATTCACCTTATAAAGACATTTACGGATAGAGGCAAATTCTGCACTGTCCATCATAAAATGTTTCACTGTGTATATAAAACCTTATTGCTAATCTAGTACTGTGCTTAAATTCATAAAGTCTAGCTACCATAGTGAAGAGCTCATCTGAACAATTACCATGAAATTATTTATAGAAAAGGTACAGGAAAGCAACATTAAACAGTGGGAAAAATGACTGAAGCAGAGATACCAAATAAGGACCAATAATATTGCTGATTCTTTGGATTTTAACAAAAATCTCTAAATATATAGCAGGAGCACTGGGCCACATGTGGTAGCAATATTCTAAGCATGGACGAATAGTAGACTTATAGATTTGTTGGCACACACCTGCATTGGGATCAACATGCTCTCTCTTTATTCCTTTTCTCGTCTCTGACGGCAAAGATGGCTGTGAAGGCCAGCCTCATTGTGAGAAGGAGTCAAATAGGAGTGTGGGTGGTAGGCACAGCTGGGCAAGTCAGACCCTCCTGACAGGATGCCACAGATCCTCTTCATGACAGTTGGACTCTCAAAGTCTCAGCCCCCTTTTGGAGGCCTTTTTGCAGCAACAGTTTTCCCGCTCTCAGGGTCAATGTTGACCTGTATCAGGGATGCCATCAACTGATCATTGAAGCATCTTTTTCACAGACTTCGTAATGGATTCAATATAGTCTTTCCACTTCATGTCAGCCAAGAATGTTAGCGATATGTTAGATAATGTTAGAGATATTTCTTTCATTTTAGTTTCTCACAGTCTTAATAATTTAAAGATGTAATTTGTGAATCAGGGGAGAATTATTCAAGAAGATAAAGGCAAAAGGTGAGAGAATATATTTGTCCACTGATAAGATTCAGCGATCAACTCCACATAAAGTAGTATAACAATTGTTTGCTATTAATTAAGATCTCTTTCTGATTTCCAAATGCATTTCCCTAGACATATCAGCTGGATAAGATCACTAAGAAAGCAAAACCCAAAATAAAAAAAAGTCATCTTATTTATGCACAGGGGCTCCAAGTATTACATCTAGTCCACAAAACAAATCCCTGCAAAAATCTAAAATGTAATAACCAATCACAAATACTGCTGCCTTTAAAAAAAAAAAAAAAAAAAAGGTGCCAACAAAAGGCAGTTTAACTAGACACTTCACTAATGTCAATTTCAACTCTGAAGAAAGGTACACATTAACCCTGGCAACGACAACCCACTTGACTTCACTTATCCATTGCAGACCTTTCTCCTGGCTTCAACCATGACCTTGGTTAACCAACCCAACAAATCAGTCAACTCCCAGCCTTACCAACAACTATAGAAGCACATATTAGCAATTTTTACCACCTTTTCACACAACTAAGTATATATTCTTCACACCATTTTAATCCTTGTTTCTTCTTTCCCTTGGAACCATAGGCTCATTATAACACCATCTACATGTAAAAATCAACAACGTATTTTAAAAATGTAATTAAATTTTTTATTTTTTCTAACAAGTTAACATCAGTTAAAAACACTTCTTCCATTTATGCTCTCCCACGAATGTAGGTAGTGAGGTCAAATTAATGAAATAGTCATCTGAAGATTTAAATTGTAGATCAAATGTTAGTTTAATCCTTTATCATTCAACATGATCAAACCCACCCCATAAATATCAGCTCCAAATGTTCAACCCATCATAACATAATTGCAAATAACACAAATAACAAATAACGAGACTTTGACAACATGCTATTTCTGCCATCTCCTCTTAGTTTGATTAGTGAAGAAAATAGAAGTTTTACAATCAAGCATCAAAACAAAATAGAGTCATATAATTCAGGGTACTCATCTGAGGGATTATGAAGCCCAGGTTATTCTACAATACAAGGAAAAAAAAAAAAAAAAAAAACTGGAAGGTCAAGATGAATTGGATATCAACATCAATAGTGACAAACTAACTGATTCTATATATATATATATATATATATATATACACACACACATACAAAAACAAGCTGAAAAGCAACTTGTCAGCAGTCAATATACCACATAACACCCTTGAGCACTTAGCCTTGGAGCGGGTAGAATGGAGATCAACATGTTTTAGTGGACTCAGCAATTTTCAATCTGCTTGTCTGAATCATCTTCAAGTGAGAGCAAGATCTAAAAGGTCAACCAATCTAACAGTGATCTTGTCCCACAATCCTCACACTTGCTCCATATGTGGCCTCCTTTGCAAATCACTAGCGGGTCTTAAAGATTATCGCACAAACTTTCATAAATGGATCAATAAGCTGTCAGACCCTCATACGTCGAAACCAACAGGAGAGTTCATTATTATTATTATATATATATGTGGGAAAATGATATATACATTATTTTTTTTTAATATCTCAAACAATTTTAGAGTAAAAAGTTTTGTACGGCATGTTTCATCCTTTAGGACTTCAGACTAATTGATGTCTGATGAAGTACTAATTATAAGACATCTAAATGCCTTAAAGTTGAACAGTACAGATTGCAAATTTCTATCTCTACCTTTCCTTTGTTGCCATGGTGTTATTTTTGAGTGAACGTTTTCAGAAATAAAAGTTAACTTGACAAGCAATTGACAAGAATGCTTGCCTGCTGACACAACAAGAATGTTGATTGACAAGAAACAAAGTAAATGTCATGTAACATTAAAGCTCATAATTGTTCACAAGAAAACTGGAAACAATTTTCCCACAATTATATAATACTCACTTTTAAGAAAACAGGTTGTATATCAGGATTTGTTCTGTATTAATACAGAGGCTACGGTTCACCCACTTATTAATACAAAGGCTGAGGAAACCAAATTTGAAATGCTGAACACATTTTCCAATCATTTAATAATTTTAATCAAGCCAAATTTATTTATAAAGTGACTCAGGAATATCCCAGTTTCTATACTTTCTACTGCCGTAAATTGTTTTAATCTGCTTGGAGCAAGCTTAAGTATGGCACAAGGTCACATTAAGCACAATGGGTTGTAAAATGCAGATCATTTCCCAATACACTTTTCTGAAAGGCTTCCAAATGAGGATTTTTTTCTGCATGTTAGTCTCAATGCATGATATTTGAAATGGAAACTCAGACCATGTGAACTGCAGGCGACAATTTTCAGTCTCCATTTCTAGTATGAAAGAGTATTTAAACTCAGACTAATGTTGAACATCAAAGATGAAGATATTAGTTCAATTGTAAATACTGACATCATTTACACCAGTTCTCAACCTTTTTCAACCTATTGACCATTTTTTTCTTAAAAAATTCAAATGGACCACTCTTACTTTTACTTTTAGGCTGTTCAATTTTCACACTCAATGAAAGTAGTCTACTTCCTCTTTAAAATTTATTTTAGTAAACAAGAATAAACACAGGATATCATAATCAATTTTGATGATGTCATTCAGTCTTAGTCTGGTAGTTCCTCTACTGTTGTGATCTTATTTATTTCTTTTTCAATTGAAAAAGATCCACAACAGCCAGAAATCCAGATTCCACCATCCACGTCGTAGGGAAAGAAATAATGTTGTTGAAATGTTGAAAAATATTTGGGTGTGAGTCCTTTATTGATATATAGGCAAAGAGATCTTCTCAGTTTTGCATTCTCTTTCAAGTCTAGCAACATTTCAGCCAACTCAATATTTTCATCTCCTGGCTCATAAATTTCTAGGTTTAATAAATATATATGATAAAAATAAAACAAATATAGCACTGCATAATTTCAAAATTTTCAAACATAATGGACATGTGTGTAATTAAACAAAATATACTTTTTAATTCTTCAAAGTATGAATAATTTAGATAAATTTTTGTGAAATGGATACAGTTTTTTTATGGCTATGACCTGGACCACAGCAACAGCAATCAAAACATGATAGGCAACAATTAGCATTAATCAGCAAGCAGGTTAGGTTTAAGATTCCAATTTCTCTACAGTAAATTGTCCTACTGGAAAATGGCCTAGTGGATTAAAGTGTTGGTTCATGAATTTGGCAATATAGTTGTTGTAAGTTCAATCCCTGGGTCATGCAGTATTTGGACTCAGTGAAAATGGGCAAGTATTAACTGAATAGTACCATCAGTAAGAACTAGGATAACATTCCTAGACATGGGTAGTGAAACATGAACAGTCTACTCCCATGAATTAAAGGGTTCCTCTGTAGGTTATCCAGATCAACAGATATGTTGTCTTTTATTTTTAATGGTGACATGTTTTTGTCTGAGCTTCCTAGAAATAGTGTGTTGGGTTTGAAGAATTAGCTTACAGACTGAATTCAACAAACATGCCCGCAATAAGACAGTGCCAAAAAGATGGACAAAAGGTCAGAGGGCACAACAGCCAAAACATTGTGATAGCAACAACAAAGATAAGGGCAATATTCTGACTATAAATAGTGTAAATACTGACAATTTTATTGAACACAGTAAAAATTCTAGGACAGTTTCATATATGAAAAGCAAATTGATGATCTTCTGAAAAACATATTAACACACGAGTCCTTCAGTATTCATACTGTGTTGTAGAATTTGTTTTTGTTTTACACGCACTTAACTTTATCAACAATAAGGAATAAAAGTAAGATAACTGTCCTTTTGTTAACTCAAATTTATTAGACGAGCTGGAGTGCAAGAAGAACCCAATAATTGAGCAAGAGCTCAAAGCACTTGGGTCATTATCTATTTATCTCCAATCAGTTTTGACCCAAATAATTCAGTCTGGGACGAGTCTGGGATGAGTGTGGGCTGGGACGCAGCCACCAATAGAGAAGGCCAGATTGGAGGAGGGAAAAATGTGACGTCATCATATTGAGTCCAACTTTCAAGAAGTGTGTTGTTTGTTTTGTGTATTAGACTTTTTACGGCAGTATTTTTAAATTATTTATTAATATTTTCTTTTAAATATTGAATTAATTTAAAACAAAAACAATGCCTTATAGATGCATTGTACCAAATTGCAAAGGGAATTATAAAAACGGCCCTAAAGTACATGTATTTTCTTTCCCTAAAGATAAAGAATTATCTGATGTTTGGATGTGTGTAGAAATCATTTTTTACCTACTAAATTCAGCAGAGTATTTTTTGTATTAAAAAATAAGTAAATTTTATTGAACCCTTAATGATAAAATTAATGCCATGTCTTTGTAATTCATAACAAAGTTAGGACATAAATCTAAGCAGAAAGTTTAGACATTCATTCTCATACGTGTTGTTTTTAAAAGCTAAAACCTCATTTTTTCAAAAAATAAACGTTAAAGAAATTTTCGATATAAATTCATTCATGAATTCCTAAAGGAATATTTTATATACATAAAAAATAATTCTAATAATTTTAACGGTTTTTTAGAATTGTTTAATTCGTGACTAAATGAAAATTTAATTGAATTAATAAAATTTCATGTCTGTAACTCACAATACATTTTAAACAAAGTTTTGTTTTAAAAGTTATTGAACTCAATTGAAACTTTGAGGATTAAAATAATTTCATATCTTTATAATTCACAAAACACATTAAAAAGAAAGTTGCGAAAGTTTTTAAAAGCTGAAACCTAATTTTTTTATAAAAATAAACTTTAAAGAAATTTTCAATATAAAAGAAAATCTTTTTATAGGCATAAAAATGATTCCAATAATCTAACAATTTTTTAGAATTGTTTTATTCATAAGAATGTTTTTTTATTTATTTTAAATTAAAAAAAAAATGAATAAATGTTAAAAATTCTCTTATTTATACATAGCTTTGTCACTAATAATCTTTTGTTGAATTCTCTCCACTTTTCCTAAAATTGCTAATGCTTCCTATTATTGTAGATTTTTGCTGATTGATTTTCTTAGATTTTCACAAGAATTTAAAATAGGTTTGGTTTTAAAATCTTTTTAGGTATGTGAACTACAGTTTTCAACCGGAGGACATAAGGAGAGAATTGTCAGCTTTTGACGAAAAAACAGGTGTCATAATTGCAGTTAAACTAAAAAAAAAATATATCTTCTTCGTGATGGTGCTATTTCTAGAATTTTCCCAAACTGTCCCTCATATTTATCTTCCAGGAGAATCCAACTAAAGAATTCTGCTCTTAAAAGTGCTTTAAATCAAAGTATTAATGATGACTTAGCATATAAAATGCAGAAGAAATTCCATAATATTAATGATCTAGAGAGGAAATTAAATTTCCTTGATAGAAATTACTGGAGTTTTGTTAGGCAGCAAGAGACACTTATTATATTCAGCATCATCAAATCCCCATATCCAAAAATCAATCTGTCTCTTGTAATTGAATCTGATTTTGCAGTACATGTGTTTTGTAGAGATGTGGAAATGAATACAATAGGGGACTATAAGATTCCTAAACATGTAACTGATCAAAATATTCTTGAAATTCTGATAGAAAACATGAAGAAAATGGACACAGAACAACAGCAAACTGAACCTCAAAATATGATTTTTATATTAAAATTGGTAATGTCATTTCTACTATTGGTGCAAAAAGAATCAAAGAAACATTTTAATACAATTAAATTTATATATGAGCAGCTAAATTTAATGACACAAAATAAACTTTATTATTCAACAGAAATGATTATATTTTCTTCATTGTTATATAAGTGCTCCCCTACAGAGTACAGATTGTTAAGAGACAGGAAAAATATAATTTTACCAAGCTATTCAACCATTAAAAGACTAACCTTATCAACATATATGAATCCTTTGATTGAGCAATATGATAATTTTCTTATGTACATTAAAAATAAATTTAAGCTACTAGTGCAGAAGTACATCGCACTATCTTTACTGTTGATGAAATTCATCTAAAACTTTATTTTGATTATAAGGGTAGTAATATTGTTGGCTTATCTGACAACAGAAGTGAAGCTGCAACAAGTGCTTTTACTTTCATAATTAGCAGCATATTCTCACAATATAAAGATGTTGTGCATGTTATGCCAACTAAATGTCTTAAAGCTGAGAAGTTATTTGACATAGTTAAACGCATAATAATTGGTTTAGAGGAGATAGGCTTTCAAGTATTATCAATTATAACATATAATAATGCTATAAATAAAAAAGCTATATCTTTCTTTTGCAGTCCTCCAAAGCTTTCCATTGTATATCCACATCCAGTTATAAAGTCTCAACCCACTTTTCTTCCTTTTTGACTCAGTCCATATATTAAAATGCATTAGAAACAATTGGCTTGGTCAAAAAGATGCAAATAAATGCATGCTGTTCCCCAAATTTTGTCATAATGGAAATCATGAATTAGATAGTATCCAAAGTGCCCCATTTTCTACCTTACAGAAACTTCATGCCTTAGAATCTCAGTCAATTTTGAAATATTGTTATAAATTGACCTCAAAGGCACCTTCTCCTACTAATCTTGAAAGGCAAAATGTTAATTTAGTTCTGCAAATTTTAATGAATACACTATTCAAGGATTATTGACCTTAGAAAAACAGAAATATTTGCCTAATTTTGCAGAATATATAAACATATTTTATATTTGGTGGACAATAATGAATGTTAAAAAAAACATATAATGGTTGTCGGCTTAGAAATAAATACTGCAATCCACTTAGAATGAATGAAGAAAATTTTAGATTTCTCTCTGTATTCTGTGACTGGTTAGAATCTTGGAATAGCATTTCTGGAAGAAATGGCAAATTAACAAAGGACACCTTCACTGCTTTGCATCATACAACCTATGCATTTCTAGAACTGACCAAGTATTGCATAGAAGAACTGAAAATACTATACATACTACCAGGCAAATTTCAAACTGATCACTTTGAGGCAAGGTTTGGTCAATACCGGCAACTTCGTGGGGATCAGTATATCTCAATACGGCAAGTGTTTGAGTGTGAAAAAAAAATTTTTTTTTCAGTTAGATATATATAAATATAGAATTGATGTTAAAGAGGATGATGTTAATAATTGTAGAGAAGTTCTACCTGTAATACTATACTTAGCAGGCTATTGCTGTAATGCAGTTTTTAAGAAAATTAAATGCAATAGTTTCAAAGATTTAATATCTGGAAGTGTAAGAGATAATGTGGAAGAAATACCTGAAATAAGCAGCTATTTTCAGGGGATTAATAGAGGTTCTCTCTTATATTCTAATGATAAAACTATAAATTTTGTTCTGTATAATTATGTAGTCATTGATAAGCTGATAAAAAAATCATTCTTTTCTTCATTCAGTAAATCAAAGAAAATTAACCATGCATATAACATTGAATGTCTTGGCAGATTATGATCTTTTTTATATTGACACTTGTAATGAGGGTCACAATATAGAAAAAATACAAAGAATGTTTGTCTGGAGCTCTACAAATGCTCTTTTAAATAATTTTTGTTCTAGGGAAAATAATAATATTACAAGTAACAAATTAAGCAAAAAAAGAAAACTTCAAAGATTCAGCTAAATTTTGTATCAGTAAGCTATTTTTCTGAAAGTATTATTTGATTTTTAAATCTATTTATTGTTTCTTATTTATATTTAATTGTTTTATTTATTCATCATTTAATTATAATTTGTTTATTTAATTATTGTTCCCTAATTCATAAAAAATTTTCAAATTTGAAACAAAATAACGAACAAATTTCAGTCTTTAAAATTTAATGAAATGTAACATGATGTTTTATTTCTTTACTTTAACAAAACATTCAGCAACAACATTTTTTTCTTATCGGGTATTTTTTTAAAATTAATATGAAATAAAGTTCTGTATAAAATCCAATTCTGTTTCTTTCTTTTATAAATGTATTTTTAAAAAATTTTCTAAAACCAATTTTTTCTTACAATTATTCGTTACATTATGATTACTGTATGGACTACTTTTGTGACGTCATGTCACTATCAAGCAGGCCTTCTCCTCTATTGGTGGCTGTGAGCTGTGATTTGTGACTTTTCCTACTAATTAAGCTAGCAGGAGTTCAAGCTCCATAAAAGAGGAACCAGTTCTGCCAGCAACAGGTACACTGTCCCAATCTGACAGTCTTCACTTTTACCTCAGTTGCAACCATCCTTATTCAATGTTGAAGTACATCAATGAAACAGGATGATTCCTTCAACAATGGGTCACTTTTAAATCATGACGCTTCTTCTGCATCCAGCCACAGCATCCACCTCCAAGAATCTAAAACTCAACCAAATACTAGTCCAAGGCACAAAGCTACATCAATAAAGATCAGAAAAGGGATGTGTGTTCTTACAAGTGCTTTGTTAGGAAAAAATTGACAGCAATCTTGAACCTTCATGTCAGCAAAAAACAATGTCTCAAAAAGGACAGGTTTTCCCTTGACACTGCTATTATTTTAACTACCCCTCAGCAATGTTTATTGTTTTAAAAAGCAATGATTAGAATTTTTAATAGAACCTAAATATATGAAAGTGAATTTATACATTTTCTTTGTTCTTGAGAATTTACAACAAAAATAACTATTATTTATTTATTAGATTGTTTATTTACACTGTTATATTATCTTGTTTATTGGAATTAGGGTTGGCAAAACATTGGCTAATTGCCAATTGATTTGAAATTTATAAAATGGTGGATAATAAGGATTTCCTTTATGTTTGGTTCACATATTTTAATAAATGTTTATAAATTTATGAATAAAAAATTGTTTTCACATTTATTTCTTTATTAAGTGGTAAATTTCATTAGTTTTAATTATATTTTGTTTGAATGTTATAATATAAAATTATTCTTGTATATAAAAAAAATCTAATAAATAAAGTTTAATATTTTTGTAGTAAATTCTCAAGAACAAAAACAAAAATGTATAAATTCCCTTTCATCATATGTTTAGGTTTTATTCCAATTCTAATCATTGCTTTTTAAAACAATATTGCTGAAAAGTGAAGGTAGTTAAAAAAAATAAAATAAAAAAAAATGGTGTCATGGGAAAAACCGTCTTTTTGACACTATGTCTTATTGTGGGCATGTTTGTCCCTGTTTGTTGAATTCAGTTTGTAAGATAATTCTTCAATTACATTATTTCTCTGAAAGTCAGACAACATATTACATACAGTATAACCTGATAGCATGTACTGTTATCATTTCGACAGTTTAGAAGAGAAAAAAATATTCATCTACTATCAGAATTTGTATCATGTGTGTTACTTTGTTCAAACATCCCTAGTATCAATGCACAACTGTCTCAACCACAATAAAGATTAAAATACTTTATTTTCTCTTAGACAAAGTCTCCCTTTTAGTATTTATTGCATTTCCAAATTAAAATATGCAGAAAGTTTTCAGGCTTATATCTTTATGTCTCATGATCAATGATATTTTTTCTGTTTACAACAAACAGGTGGAGTGATATGAGATGACATATTGGAACTGTCACCTGGTTGTGACTTGAAGTTTCGCCCTATTTCATACAATAACACGATAACTTAAAACACTTTAATGTCATCAGCAGTTAAATAGGAGAATCAATTTTTACAAAAGTTTTTGCTCAAGGACAAATATTAGCAAATATTTTATTCACCTAACCTTTAACCTGCTGAAATTGGAGTTAGAATCTTATTACACGACAAGGCTTATGGCAACACCACTTTCAAACACTGGTTACCATATAATCACTGGAGTTAAGCAACATCAAGCCTAGTCACTACTTAGATGGGCAACAACTTGAGAATACCAGTTGCTATAAGCTTGGATGGGCAGGTGGTATAATGGACTTACTGCCACATCATGTTGAAACACTGATTCCCATACAATCACTGAAGTTAAGCAACATCAAACTTGTTCAGTACCTAGATGGGTGACTGCTTGAGAATACAAGGAGCTGTAAGTTAGGATGTGTGATCGGTGTAATGGGCTTACAGTAATATCATATTTAATCACCAGAGTTAAGTAGCATCAAACTTGGTCAGTACCTAGATGGGTGACCACTTGAGAATACCAGAACCTGTAAATCTGTGGGTGGTGTAATGTGCTTATGGCCATACTATGTTAAAACACAGTTCCTGTACAATAACCAAAGTTAAACAACATCAAGCCTGCTCAGTACCTAGATGGGTAACCACTTAGGAATACCAGGTGCTTTAAGCTTGAATGTGCAGGAGATGCAATGGACAATGTAGTTGTCAATCGGAGAACTGAGTTCCAATTCCTGTTGGGATCATTATATTTACTTGTGCACAAATATTCTTGGGAAAGGTATGAAAGTACCTCTTCTCTCCCAGTTATGGGTTAATTAGTAAAATTTGTATCACTAAACCATTATTATCTCAAAAAAATAAAAATAAAAAATAAAAAAACAAAGGAATCTTACAATCTAAAATTATTTTATAGCTTTAAATAACTGACAAAGGGGTGATAAGTCATAGAAAATGACGATCAATCATTATTGTACTACAAGCAGAGTACTCATAAAAATGTTTTATTACTGAAATATAGATCAATATTTCTGCCTCAGATCAGAGTATCAGGGCACTCCACCTATAACGAATGTGCAGTACTTGTTCTGACCAGGATGTACCAGAGGTAGCCACAGTAATCATCACAGTAGCAGGTATATATATATATATATACACACATATATGTGTGTGTGTGTGTGTGTGTGTGTGTGTGTGTGTGTGTGCACCCTTACAAAATCCCTTTTCAGTCAAGCTCTACTTTTTGAGAGGCACAGACCTAACAGAAATTGGTACTCAGCTCTCCAATTAACAATTCCAAGTCATTGTGCATTACACCAAGGGTTTCATATTACAAGGATAAGTAGGATAGGTAATGGTTGACCCTCAACTTGAAGAGATTTAGATTGCAGTAATCACGGAAGTATCCCCTTGATAGTTCATTCCACATTGTAACTGTTCTGGGAAAGAAGATGCTAGAGTGGAACTTGCTCCTTACAAAGGGAATATGAACAGCTTCTTCCAGTAAACCATTTTTCTCTAGAACCAACTCCCAAGAAGATGTGTCACCACAATCTTAACCTATTCAAGGCTAGGCTTAACCATTATCTTCCTCTCCCACCCGCATAAATTGCCTTTTAGCATAACCCTCTACGTCAAGTGGCCCCCAGGATTTGTAAAGGGTGAAGCTGAGTATAAGGGAGAAAAAAAAAAAAAAAAAAAAAAAAAAAAATGGAGGGGATGCAGATGAATTAGTTTAGTATAAATGGCATTGGGGTGGGGAGGTGCCCTACATGTGACTGTATGGACTGGTGAAGTCAAGGAATGTAGTTCACTCAAATATCTGCAGTAAAAATAGTGGCAGAGCAGTGAGAGGTCAGCAATGTTCTGTCTTTGGGGAAGGGGTTGTAGGGTGGAAAACAATTCATCACCCTCAAAGCTAGGCAAACGTTTTTGAACTCACTTGAGACGGGAAAGTGAGGAGGGAGCAGCTCTGGACCTGATTTGGCCACAATACTCCATTTTTGGTCCATTCTTTTTTCGCAGAGATAGAGCATGGCAGAAGAAGTCTGGTACTTTCTGGAGCAGTAGAGTGGACTGACCATTTCTTCAACATCTTTAGTAATGGGTAATATGCATGCATCTCACTTGAGGGTCTGGTATCAGCTTGAGCCTCAACACCCCTCACCAAACAAGAAGCTGCAGTGAATGTATAACCAGGTGGCAACAAAATTGAGACAACATTTAAAACCAATCACAACTGGGGGGGGGAAACTCGGAATCTGCTCGCTGACAGTGAAACATTGCTACCTTGATTTTGGAGGTATTAATGTTACAAGCCAGTTCCTTCACTACTGATTTCAAAGCAGTCTCCAAACTCGACACTGCTTAATGAAAAGTGATAAATATACACACAAAAAATAGATATGTTTGTGTACAGATTACTTACTCTTATTGCCTTAAAAACAGACCATTTTTAAAAGCCATAATAAAAATGTGGTACCAATTATATCAATTAACTTTTTATTTCTTAGCTTGGCAGTAATAAAAATATTTAATCACCAGTTATTTGTTACATATGAACATTTATATATCTGAATATGGTGGTTTGGTTTGGTCGTTTGTGTTTAGTGACATATCAACCCATATCAATTATTTAATGCAGAAATCTAAATATAGGAATACAAACTTTATAGTTAATTCAAGAGAACAGAATTGACAAAGTTTGCAATAAACAATTACAAGAAAAAGAACCGGGCCAAAAATAATATAAAGCAAGCAAACAATATATGCAAGGCAAAGCAACAGTAATATGGCAAAAAGTTCACAATCTAAGAATTGGGGTTGACATACAAAAGCAAGTTTGAACAAGTGAACTTAGCGTTTTGACTTCAAGACCAGACAGACCAGGGCCGAGTCGGATAAAACCGAGAACCAGCCTATTTTATTGGCTAGAAAGAAATCCCAGCATGCATTTGTATGCTTCTGCCTTTAAATTGGGGAGGGACAAATTTTTTTACAGTCATTCCTAAATAGGATTGGAACCAACATATTGGGTTATACTCACTTACATGCAAATACACTTGAGAAAGGTATGAATCCACTTTTCTCCTCTACCCTCAGCTATAGGTTAATTAGTAAGATTAGATTGGCAGCAAGGTCTCAACAGTTGCAATAGCTACATGTAACCATAAGTTCTATGCTAACAGTTTCTTGTATCACAATTCTCACTTGTAAAACTCTCTTCCAGCTTCTCGATTCCCAGACAACTTTGATCTTCAAAAATTTAAATACAATATCAATCGTTATCTTCTTAATTCTTGTTCTTTTATCTTTTCTCCTTAATAGTAGTTTTTTTCTTATTCTCTAACATTTAATAAGCCTTTGCATCCTAGTGGGTTTATTGCATCACTTAGGATGAAATGATAAAAAATATAATTGCATCAGTAATTCATTATTATACTAAAAGAAAAAAAATTTGCAATCTAAAATGTATTTTCTTGCTTTTAACAACCTGAAAAGGGTTGATAAGCTGTAAAAAAACAAATCAATCAATATTTTTACAAATGGCCATAGACTAAAAAGCTGAGTAGTTGTGATAAAAACTAACAAAAATTATGTGGAAATGCTGAAATGTTCTCAACTAAACTAAGAAGGGATTTCAAAAAAAATTCTGATGTTTGGACCTTTATTTCGATTTTGGGAAGTAGATGAGGTCAAAATTTTTTCTGCACTCTCTTGTATTAAAAGACTAGTTGATAATCAATAATCAACAATACTTTATCAAATAAAATTTAAGATAATATGACAACATAGTACAAGTATATCTAAATAGACATTAAAGATGGCAGCAAATCAAACAATAAAGAATAGAAGCTATTTGGTCGAACTTTAGTTTCTGTAGTTGAAAGGTGTTTGTAGTCTCAGTATGACAGGTGTTGTCCTAAGACAGGTAGGCATAAGAAAAATGGATGTGAATTCATGTAGTGACATCAAGAAATCAATTTTTATACGAAAATTGTGACTTTTGCAAGAAAAGAAAAATGCTTAATGTTCACAATATCTGATTGTCAGAGATCCTATTATAATTGTGCTTGTCCCCCCACTCCTCATTAGTTTGCACAACCATTATATCCTGCCAATAACTATTCCACTTTGATTACACAGGAAAAGGGGGAAAGATACTACTTGGTTTCAGTAAGAAAATTAAAAGAAAGAAAATAGGGAAGTACTCCACTTTGAGCTTAGCTAAAAGACTGAGAAGCAATTGTGTTTCCTGCAGCATCCACATTGGCAGGATGTGACACAAAGTCAATTTAATGTGGGGAGTTCGAACATGTGCATCTGGTCCAGGTCCAAAAATAGCCCAGAGCCTACAACCATTGATTGTGTTGGCATTGGTATTATTACTACTGATCCTCCTTCTTTAGTACGAGGAAGGTATTGCTGCAGACAGCTGTTTCCTGAGACCAGACACCTCTCAATAATATTCTCAGTTGTACTCCATCCACAGAGACACAACATGCTAACATCCTTGGAAAATCAATCTCTTCTCCCTCCAATACTTGAATACCATAAGAGATTGGTTCCTGTAGCCTTGGTTGGCAACCAGCTTACCATAGAAAGAAATGGCATCCTACTACGGGAAAATCTTCTGCTTAGCCATGAATCGAAAGGGACATAATCACCAAAGCATGTATAGCCCATGTCAACCGACATATATTATTACTAGATTTAACTGATGAAAAAGTTAGGCATATTCTACTGTGGAGTAGCAAAGGGGTGTGGTGCAGATTGTATTCTGCTGTATGACAGTGAATCTGGGATGATTTATGCAAGATAAAAGGCTTCCATCTTCAGTGTCACACATGGGGAGACAAAATCACTAATGCCATCATGGTGTGGGGAATGGGATTTAAGCTTACACTACAGGCAAAATGTTTGGGGCAACCCTGCATTTCTTTAAAAAAAAAAATAAATAAATAAAACACCTAAAATGAGATATTTTTGTAGTTTTATTTAAAATAAAAGATTATATTTCAGTAACTACAGTGCATTTGCTTTTATTTTGACAAAATAAGCATAACCCTAACTATAAAAACATTATCATACAACAGCATCATATTTTGTTTTCATCAATAAAACCACCACCTGTCTTAATTACTGCTTTACAAATTCTTGGCATTCCTTCCAACAGTATTTTGAAAAAAAAGTAAATGGCAGAGATTCCAAGTATTCTTCAAGCATTAGTACTCTCTTCAAATTCTCCTATCCAGTTCATCCCATACTAATTCAATGGGGGAGAAGTCAGAAGAATGAGGTGGCCTAGTCATAATTTCCAAAATTTTATTCTTTTTTTGACTTAAGGTAATTTTGACATAATTTAGAAGTGTGTTTTGGATTGTTGTTTTGTTGAAAGGTGAGATTTTTCCTATTATGCATAAACCTGATAGTATAGCAGGTCTTTGCAAAATCAAATGATATTGTTCTTTTCTTCATGATCCCCTTGAAGTGAATCAAATCTCCAGCCATCTTTGGTAATTTTAAAAAGTATACTGAGGGATTAATGGTGAAAACAAAACAATGTTTCTTATACAAAATATTCATAATTTAGCAAAATGTATTGTGGACAGATGAATCTAAATTTGAACATTTTGGTAGTAAGAGGAGCCTAGAGCAAATACACTGTATTTGCTGAAATTTTATCTTATATTTTTTTAAAAATGCAGGGTTTTGTTAAACCTTTTGCCTGTAGTGTACATCTTTAGCAATGACTGCAATGGTTGGGTTCATTGAAAGAAGTTTGCATACCAAAGGATATTATTGGGATTTTCTAAGAATAGCTTAGATATGGCACAAGGCTGAAAGTATGGGGCATCCAGTGAAGATTGAACTCACTATTCAGTCACAATTGATTTAGCAAGACAAGCTTGCTAACCATTACACCATATCAAAGAACCCAATGATTTTCTAAGCATAACTTAAATGTTGCACCTAGTGAGGATCAAACTTACTATTCAGTCATAATTGATCTTGTGAGACAAGCTTGCTAACGATTACACTGCATTGAAGTGCCATCAAAGGATATTATGTAGAGAACTGGCCACAAGACAAGGCCTAGTAGGCCACTCTGCATGCCATTTTAAGGGTGTCTGCAATTCTTGAAAGACACATTAGCTTGATACAGATAATTGGGAGCAACTTGCAAGCAGCTGGTAAAACGCATCAAGAAAAACAAGGACAAGTGTAACAATAAGATGGTGGACAGAAGACTACACAAGAAAGAAAATCAAGTCCACACTCAACACACAGGTTTTTCATGCATTATCTGTGGGAGAAGGTTGTCATTCAAAAATTGGATTGGCAAGTCATTCTAGATATTACTCCCAGCAAGAATGATTCTAACCAACCAGGGCACCACTATTATTTTCTAAGACATATGGTTACCAACAAAACACAAACAATAGCATCATTATCTTGAATTTTACTGTTATTAGATGAAGTATTGACCATGATTATTAATTTTATGACTATTTCTTTCATTTTAATTTCAATTGTTTTTTATGAGTGTAGTTTATTTTAGATTTATTCTGTTTTAAACAGAATAAATCAGAAATAAACTCATTAAAATAAAAAGAAATACTAATTGAAAATTAATCATCACTGAAAACATTATATCTAAAAATAAATACCAGATAATATTTCAGTAGCATATAACCCTTTGAGCCCTGATCATCGCTTTACCGGTGGTAGAGAAAAATGATGTAATACCCAAACACCGATTGAACAATAGTAGAGAAAAATGACTTAATGCCCAGCCACCAGTTGAACGGTAGGTAAACAATTGTAACTATTTTTATATTTACCATGAAATATTACATACCAATTATTTGTGAATTTTGACTCAGAAGCAGAAGGATTAAAATTGTTCAGGAATGCAGAGCTCAAAGGGGTAATGCTAGAATATAGCTTCCCTGTTCCTTTTCTATAAACTAGAAGGTTTTTTTGCAGCACATTAATGCCTGTTGAAATCCTAGTATTTATTATTGTTGAAGTAATCACTAACATTTTTATCAAGATTTACAAAACTACATTTCATTCAATTTCGCAAACTAATTGATGAAATTTGAAAAAGCTGATTTGTTTGGAAAAATACTTTGACAAAAACCTTACTTTGTGGTTTAATAATTTCTTTAATTTTACAGGACTCATAGTAAACAACATTTCGTTTTTTCCTTTTTAACAGTGAAAAATAAATTCTTAGGATTTTTTTTTACTCTTGAGCATGCAACATACAACAGGTCATGTATAAATATTTCTTTCTGGAGCCAAATTCCAACTTTTTGCAACATTTGGTCTTGTGATTTTTTCTATAGTTCTCGCAAATGTAGTGCAAACTGGGAAATGGATTCTTGTATATAAAAACTTAAATGATATGCAAAAAACAATATTGCATTTTTATTAAATAAGTATTTGTTATTTTAATAATCAAATTGTTTTTAAAATAGTGTATTTTGTATGTTAAATAATAAACCTTTAATTTTTCCCAAACTACACACTATAGTAAAATCAATCCCTTTACCTGTTTACACTTCTCCAAAAAATCTGGTTTTAATTGGTCAATGTATGGCTATTTTAGAGGATGTGATGGATGAACTATCTATCTGGATAGATAGATAGATAGATAGATAATTTTCATAATTCTTCTGATGTACTTTCCTCTTTGGTACCTAGACTTTACGAATTTAAACACAATACTAGATTGGCAGTTAGGTTAGACGTAACTGCAAGGTCTATGCTAACAGTTTCTTCTATCACATTTCTTACTTGTGGAACTCTCTTCCGGCTTCTTGATTCCCAGTCAAGTTTGATCTTCAAAACTTTAAATGCAGTGTCAATCGTTATCTTCCATCTTAATTCCTGTTCTTTTATTGTTCTCTCTCCTTAAATGTTTTTTCCCATCTGTAGTTTAAATAAGTCTGTATTGCTGCAACATCACTTGTACAAATCAAAATATTGCTGGTTCAATTCACCATCCTCGCTTTCTGAACATATCATTACATATAGCCATCGTTTCTGTTTTCACTGCTCCAGCCCTCTTTTATCAGGCCAACACAGTGGTTCACCAACCAATTAGCATTCTTCGCTTTTATTCTCAGTTACACAGGTAAATTGGCTCCTCCAGTTCAACCAATCAGCACACAACTTTCTATTGGTGGATGCATGCCAAACTGTACAAAAAACCTTCATCACTGCACATACTGCTAGAATGGCTGGACAGGAGAGTAATGCCATTTTCGCAGAGCAAACTTGCTGATGTTACGTGCTGCACGTTAAGGTAAGACCCTTATTTTCCTATACACCAGATGCAAGCCACTCATCATATTCTCTAACAGACAATAATCCCTTGTCTTAGTGGCTTTATTGCCTAGCTTAAGGTGAAATGATTAAAAAAAAAAAAAATTAAAAAAATAGTAATATTCTTAATTTTAACAAAAGTCCAGCTTTGCTATAAAAGTATTGAGTGCAAAATAAACTTGGTTAAACACAGTAGATGAAAAAGGAGATATTGGTAAATTTACAGATAGACATCTTTTAGCCTTTAAATATTGTAAATTTTACAAGTAAACAGATGTCAGACATGAATTGGTGAAAACCTTGCTGATGGTTTAACTCACCTTTGTATATAAAAGACAATCCAAATTGCAAATTATTTTTTTTTCACTTAACAGCTCAAGTGAATGAGGTCAGAGATAGAAAACTGTTTTGTTATGAATGTTTCTTTCGAATGAATACAATGGATTGAAATATTTTTTTTTTAGTTTCTTATTTTTAAGATAAGAAATGGAATTTGAGATATAAACAATTCAGTCAAGCACATCTACAAACCTGCATTATAGCCAAAATAATCGAATAGTTCCTAGATGCAGTCACAGGGCCAAATTGTCCTTTAGGGTAATATAAGCTGCATCCTCGGGCCTAGGGCTGGGTTATTCTTTAGCTAAGTATAGCCTGCAGCCTATAGAACCCCCTCAATCTTTTATAAATCAATGATTTTAATTTTCTAGATGTTATAAATTCTAAATAGTTTCATAAACTGAAATAATATCAATATGACAAACTCATATTTGACTGCAGGAAGTAAAACAAAGAAAAGAATGTTTTTTTTTGTGTTTTGAGTAAATAACATGTTTGATTTTAGTTCAGAATGTTTAAATCTCAGAAATTTTTATAAAGCAGTGATTTTAATTTTCTAGATGTTATAACTTGTAAATAGTTTCACAATATCAATATGAAAAACTCATATTTATTTTGTTTTATTGTTATAATGCTGGTGATTAAAAAAAATCGGTTTTGGGTTTGTTTGTTTTTTATGGTTGTGTTGACATATGTGCTAATGTGGTCTGCAATAATTAATAAAATAGTTGGTATTTCTTTAAAAATATTTTTATTGACAGATAAAAGTTAGCTATTGAAGTAAACTTATTGCAAATTCTTTAAATAAATTAGAATTTGCAATAAGTTTACTTCAATATATAGAGCATCATCAATTTTCAATCAGAAGTATGCTGATCATTTTGGTAAAAGGTCCAGACCCAGAAAATTCTATGAAAATACATACCATCATTACACTAAGAGGCGATCCCATTGATTGGTAAAACAAATCACCTCTTAAGTAATGGCATGCATTTTTCTTAGAATATCCCAAATCAGGTCCTTCCCAAAATATTTTACTTAAATAATCAACATACTTCAAGTTATGCAAATGTCGATAAAATACGGGGAGTTAAAAAAAATAAAATAAAAATATTCCAGATTGGTGCAGGCGAGTTAGAGGGTGACCCCTTTTGGGGGTCGGGGGCATAATTTCATTTAGTGTATGGGTCCCAAAAGCATTCGTGTTTATACCCAAATCAAATGGCAAGATTTTATAAGTAGAAAGGCTCTTTAGCACTACCTTTATTTGTTACTGTTCTATGAAGCTAAGAAGATAAACTCTCTTGTGGAGTTCAGTTCTCACTAATTGAAAGTAAAAAGTTTCTTTCAAGATGTTAGAGATTTATTAAGAAACACGAAATTGTATGTCAATTATGGATATTATTGACATTCATGAAGCCATATTATTTTTAAACAAATAATAATACTGATTAAAAAAAAATAAATTAAAAAAAAAATAAATTAAAGAAAAAAATTACATGTAAATTAATTAATCTCTATTACATTTTTTTTTTTCATTAACAGAAATTTTCAATCATTGGAAACACTATTTCAGAATTGCTGATGTCGAATATAATTTAAATTAATTTTAAACAAACATTGGGATGTGGAAGACTTAATCTTTGCAGTCGTTTATATTGTATTGTTTTCATTTCAGGTGTCGTGGATTTTACAAGTACGAAAAAGCTATCGAAGGTTGGAACCATTAGGTTGGATTAAATCTCAGCCAATATCGCTTGAAATTATTTGTTTTAATAAATTAAAATAAATAAATGTAAAGAAAGTCTTTTAGTCTGATAACTAACAAATAAAAAAAAAATCAAGTTTCTTTTTAAAGGCGGGGTGAGAAGATTAACGTTCAGACCGTTTCCCCCCACACACACACACACAATTTTTCTTTTAACAATTTAAAGTTGCTGGGTGGAAATTTATTTATTTAGAAATGTTCATGGTCATAAATTTGAAAAACAACGTATTTAACATTTACATGAGAGTTATTCACAAATAATTCCTCACAATAATCAACGACGGAGTTTTTTTTAATTAGTTTAATTTTTAATTCATTTAAAAATATTAAATAAAAAAAAAATGTGTAGAACAAAATTTGAATCTTTTATTAAGAAGTTCTAATTAATTACTTTAACATAACAAGTTTTTAAATTAATCTACTTGGAAAAAACTTTCTTTAATCTATTTTTATGACCTGGTGAATAAATATGTTATTTCTTGAATTCCTGTCGTATAAAATGGCATTTTAAGTAGTGGTCCCCCACTTTTTGGCCATTTTAAAAACACAAAACTTGAAGACCAAAAGATATTTTTCAGTCGATTTGGTTTGAGGATGCAAACTGAAAGAGATTAGAAATCTGTATTTGTAAGGATAATCAAGGGTAGGTTTTATACACAGTTTAAATAAATATATGTTTTGAAACAAATAACCATTTCAGATTAAAATAAAGAGAAAAAGAAGTGGAAAAAGTCCTAATTTTAAGTAAGGTGCGTATGTTTCTTCTTTCGTCTTCTTCATCGTCGCCCAACACATTCTCAATAGTAAACAGAAGAAAAAACAATTGTATATAGGGCAATCAGGCTACTGAATTGACACGTAATAACAAACAGGGTTCATAAATAAACCGGGTGAGTTAATTAAATATAAAATTCGTAAAAATAGGTGAAAAAAACTTACATATTTTAGAGTAGACGAGAGACAAAAGGAACGGAGACACCAGAGTCGCCATGAAAGGCTTTCTAAGCAGCGATACGATTGGTCAGGCGGTAACAAATAAGGTCGGCTCTGATTGGTCAATAATCAGTTACCGGGGAATTCTGGGAATGATCTAAGATGGAGGTTAGTTGAACTGTTGGGGTTCGAGTGGCAATAATTGAAATTGTGGCTGTGTTTTGGATTGATTACAGTACAGTTCTTGCAAACGGATAATCCCGAGAGAAAGGTAAGGCATTGAGCTATCATTCTAGAGATCTGCCAGTGTTTGTAGATGAAAATTTAAATCTGTCACACTTTACGTTTTTGTCGGGTACCGGAAGCAACCGAAGGCGACAGACGGTAATATGATGATTGTGTATGTTCTTCCGAAGAAGAAATCTTGATTTATTTTATTTTGGTGGAGATGAGGGGACCTTCTTTTATACGAGATAAATTAAATATATTTTATTTTATTACCTACCGCTTGTTATGTTACAGATCATCCAAGGAATTCTGCCTTATTGTTATGCTTGCAGATTCAGTTAAAAATTCCTTGTTTGAAATAATGTTAACGTAGATGTTGAATTTACAATTGATGTTGTGTTGAGTTTTTGAAGGTTGGAGCGAAATCGGATTCTCTAAGTAAAAAATATTTATCTACTTAACTTGTATAAATATACATTTAGAAGGCTGTAAACCTAAATTAAGACTATTATTATTGTGAACGAATTCTTGGTTTACTTGTCTTTCTTATTTACAAGTATATATCCAAAAATCCCCACCATCAACAACAAAAAAACTTAATGTCGATGTAGAGCTGCGACTTTAAATAAATTATAAATAAAAAATACAATGCCTATTAAATTTAAAATGTTTTCCTTCTTTTTAATTAATACTAACATATTCAATTTTGATGTGTTAAAAATCTTTATTGGTAATGTCAAATTTAATAGCTAGCAGTTTTCTTTAATTAATGGGGAAAACTGAAGAATTATTATTAATGTCGGTTTTGGTCTGCATTTGTAGACAAGGAAGGAGTGAATACTGAATAATTTAAGAAGATTTCTGCTTAGAAACAATCAAAACTATTTCGTTTTTAGTTTTTACAGTTGTTAAAAAGGTTCTTAAATTAAAATTCACTTTAAAAGAAATTTCATTATCAGTCGATTCTAAAAAGTTTTAATTTCTCTCAAGTTTGTAAAGTTGCTTAAAGAAGGTGGTAAGTTTTTATTTCAAATTTTACAATGTAATTTTTTTTTTCTTTTCCTTTTTTAATTTCGTTAAAAATCTATACAGCCTTTGATTTTAATTTTTAATTGTCTCTGTTTTTTTATCTCATTTAAAAAGAAATCGAGATTTTTGTTAAAAAAACCTGAATTCAAATTACCTTTTTTTTTTTTTTTTTTTTTAAATAAAAATGCGTAAAATTAAAAAAAAAAGGGGGGGGGCAATGTGTTTTTTTTCTGCGGTTTTTAAAACTAAAAAAAGTATGATTAATTTCAATCAAGTGATTTAGTGATAATTTTGAACTGAAAAACAATTCCCCCAAAAAATAAAAATAATCGATAGATGACAACTTTCCTCTTTTTATTATTTATTATTCAGCTTTCTTTATTCATGATTTTTGGACAACCACTTTTTTAAATTGCTTTTTTGGCATTTTTTTCAGACAGTACTGAGACTATATACAAAATAAATGATTTTAAAATTATTTACTGGAGATAAAAAATGCTAATCATATTGATTAGTTTTTTAGTTGTTGAAATATTTTACAAATGAATGACAAACTATTTATTTTTTGGCAATTTTTTTTTTTCATTTTAAAAATAAATGCTTGACATTTGAGTTGAGATCATCTTTTGTTTTTTATTTCAAAGCTGATCTTTTCAAATGTGGCGAAATAATTTTAAAATTTAAACAATTCCCTTTTTGAAATTTTATTTTTGTTCTAGATTTCTATTTGATATAGAATTTAATTACCAAACGTTCATCATTTTTACTTTACCTGTCTTGTTCTACAAAAAAAAAGGGGTTTTCATTTCTTCCTGTAGAGAAAGACACCCCCCCTCAAATTCTCATTTGAATTGAAACAAGAACAGTCACGATGCTGAAGAACTTTGTCCTTTATTCAAAGAGTTTTTAGCCACGTGACAATCTTTCTTTACCGAAGACAGGAAAATGCTAAATTCCCCTTAAAACCTTATAATTCTTCATATAAACTCGAAGAATATGGAATGTCTTAAATAAAAATATGATATGCATGAAGTAAAGAATAAAAATCGTTTTCATCATTGAAGTAATATTCCTTGTCCTTGTGTGCAGACTTCGTGTATCACCTGACACTAGAAAAATGTCTGTCAAACTCAAAAATAATTCACTTTAATTATGAACTCGGGTGCTAATTACTATTCTAAATATACATTTTTTTTTTTTTTAATGCTTCTTAAACATTTGATTTAACAAAGCTTTTCTTTTTAGTTTTTATCGTCTAACAGCAGTCCGTCAAAGAACGTCTGTCTCGACCCTAGTGTCAAGTGACTTTTGCCTACCAAGTTCTCACTGATACAAATTGAGTGTTCTGGGTTAAACATTCCACACTATCCTTCAGCTAATTACAATGCGATCCACTTACTGTACACTAACACCTTTTGGCCCGGTGTTTATGCCTCTCTACCCTCTTCTCGGACACACCCGGATTCCTCTTCATTATTATCACCTTGTAAATTGTTATTTATTTGGAACTTGTCTAAGTGTGTGCGTGTGTTTAGATTTGCAAGTTTTTTTTGTTGTTTTTTTTTTTTTAATGTTCATTAATACGTTCTCTCAAGTTTCATTTCCCTTGTTGCCCCCAGAGTCCCAACACTATATCTCAATTAATTTGGGTTCAAGTGACTTTAACATCGTTTTATGAGGCAACGATTTCATGGGTAGTATTTATTACCCATGACCCACACTGGTGTGTCGTTAGGTACCTGCATCCATTTTATAACCCAGTGTCTCACACAAGAGATTTTTTTTTATGTTTACCCTGTACAAGACTAAGAGTCATACAAGGTTACAGAGTAAGAAGCACATTTTGTGGTGATATGTGGAGAAGATAATGGCTGACCCTTAGACTTGAACAGGTTATGGTGTACAAACTTACCTTAGCGAAACTCTTGTAGAAGGAGAGAAATGAGGGAATTCAACTAATCTTGTGACAAAAATATAATGAAAGACTGAAAGATATTATTTCGTCTTCACAGAAATGAGTTCCAGTCCAACCCCATTTGATTTTAGGAGTCAGAATTTGCATGTGTGTTCAAAGAGATAAAAATGTTTAAAAAAAGTTAGCTAACGTCTATATTTTTTCTTCTTTCATCACGACCTTGCTCTCTTTTGAAGCTGGCTGGACGTAATTAAACTGTTAATAAGTGTCCCAACTCTTTTTCTATGGTCACTTTTACAAGAATCCAAAGCATACGAGGGTAACATATTTTAAATTCAACTGCTTGATGGCCAATTCATCTTTGTGAAAGAAGCATGAAGTATCTTCTCTGGTTAGTACTTGGATAGGTGACCAATTGAGAATATCAGGTGCTGTAAGCTTGGATGTATGGGTGGTATAATGGATAATTGCTTAGAATTGTTAATCATAGAGCCAAGTTACTTATGTGCAAAATAACCTTAGGAGATGTATGAATCTACCTCTTCTCCCTCAGCTATGGATTAATTAGTAAGACTTATCACTAAACCATTACCTCCCCCCCCCAAAAAAATCTTACAATCTAAAAATATTTTCTGGCTTTAAATAACCTTCAAAGAGTTGATAAACTGCAGAAAACAAATCAATCTTTCAAGAACTGAGTTTTGTGATAACTCATATTCTTCAAATAGTACGGTGTTAAACAAAGCAAGATAAGTAGTCTTGTCAGTGACTAAACCTTCATTATTGGTTTGTTTGTATAATAAATTGACAATTGTCACCTGAATTCTCACATGGTAGGGTGCTGAGGAACTAAGAAAGGGGCTTCAGTGGGGGGAACTTAGGAGTAAAAAAAAAATAAATAAATAAATAAAACAATGAGCTCTTAATAAATGTTGTCTTTTTGTTATTTCTCCTTAACCTTGTTCCATCTATTTACTCAAGCTCACTAAGTATGTTATACACTGTTTTCCTCTGTCCTGTGAGTATCATTTTCAAAACCCTCTTTACTCATTATGTGCCCAAGAAACTTCAACTCTCTTTTTCTGGTGTTAGTATAAGCATCCTTCTGCAGAACCAAATTTCTGTTGGTTCAAGTCTCTTTATCTGTGAGTAGATTGTCCAGCATTCACTGCTATATAGTAGGACTGATATTACATAACAGTTTAGTACTCTTTTCTTAGTTTCTCTTGTTCAAGTGTTTTCTTCATCTGTGAGGAGATTGTCCAGCATTCACAGCCATATAGGAGGACTGATATTATGTAACAGTTCAGTACACTTTTCTTTGTTTCTCTGGATTAGCGACTCTTCTTCATCTGTGAGGAGATTGTCCAGAATTCACTGCCATATAGGAGGATTGATATTACATAACAGTTCAGTACTCTTTTCTTTGTTTCTAATAACATTTTTCTGTTTCTTAATACTCTGCTTAACTTTTGGAATACATCTTTGCCTATCTCAATATACCTTCGGATTTCAGTGTCACACTTTTCATTATCTTTTAAAACACTTCCCAGATATTTAAATCTTTGTGCTTGTTTTATTTTGGTATCTACAATTTGTAATCTACATGTTGATCTGTTACTTTTGCTAACAACCATACATTCTGTATCTTTGCAGTTGATGTTTAATTCTTTCTTGTTGCTTTCCATTGCTACCTTCTGTAGTAGTTTTTGTAGATTTCTTTCCATCTGTTATCAACATCTTGACCTGGCATCTCAACTTCAGTCACTTTTCCACTGCCATAACATAGCTTCCATGTGCATTTTCTATAAATAATTTCATGGTAATTGTTCTGATGAACTTTCCACGGTGACACCTAGACTTTATGAATTTAAGCACAGTACTAGATTGGCAGCAAGGTCTGGTCATCTTGCACTTGAAATGGCAAGATGTAATCGTACATTCTTTGCTAATAGTTTCCTTTCTTGCACTTCTTGCTTGTGGAACTCTCTTCTAGATTCTTGCTTCCCAGCAAACCCTTAATCTTCAAAAATTTAAATACAATGTCAATCGTTATCTTCTGTCTTCTAATTCTTGTTCTTTTAGTGTCCACTCTTCTTAATAGTAATTTTTCTGATATCCTCTAACACTGGGCACCCTTTTGCATCCTTTATTGCCTTGCTTGGGGTTAAATAATTAAAAAATAAAATCTTACTTTAAGAGTTAGGTTTGATTAACGCTGGTAGGATTTCTAATTCTCTCAGAATTACCTCGCTGTATAGGTTGAATAAGTCCGGTGAGAAAACAAAACCTCATCTCGCATCCCTTTCTGTTTTTGTATATCCGCTGAACTCATTTTCTATCTGTATGCAAACAGTTTGATGCCAGTATAGGTTGATTATTTGAATATCCTTCCCAAATATGTCGAGTTTACTAAGCATTTCTAACAGATCTTTCTGGTATACTCTATTGAATACATCTGCATAATCTATAAAACACAGGTATATGTCTTTCTGTATTTGTATTGCTCTTCACATAAACTTATTGACAGCAAACCTCTGGTTTAGCAAATGTATTTAGTAATGCATATGCTGTCATCCACCATAAAAGCATCACTAGTGCATGCCTGAGGGCTATTCCACTTGTCTCCAGCATGTTGTTGGGAAGCCTGTGTAGAGATACAGAAATCTATTATCTACCTTTGTTTGAGATAAGTCACATGTGTCAAGTGATGGCCACTTACTGGCATCACTCATACAGTGATGAAAGTGGCCAGTCATTCATTTTGTTTATAGCAGCCAAACCAAGCGGTTGCCTATTTATCCCGATCTGCCTTCTCCAACAAATGGTACAATTTACAAGTCCATAGTGTCATTTGTGTTTGGGGAATATATCTTCTCCAGATATAGAAATCTTTGGTTAGCAGCCCTCAATTTGGGAAAACCTAAGACTTGCTCTTTCCAGTTTGCAGGGTATATCCTCACTTGGCATATAGTAGATGGCCCGTTTGAATCTGGAGTCTTAAACATGGCTTCTCTAGAATCACAGAATTTCCATATTATCTGTAAGACCCCTATCTATATGTGATATAATTTCTCTCCATTAGGCATGTATATATAGTTTTGTGTATATCTTGGTGGTATAAAAGTCTCTCTGAGAACAAACCATGTTTGTGATTCCTCTTCCTTTCAGCCATTCCATTCAGTCTGTAAAATACAGTGTTATATCATGGATATAGTAATGCCCATAATGGGGAAAATACAAATGGCAGAATAAATTATTCTTCCTATCTCTCCTGTAACAACCATGAAATCTCTCTAAGTGTATAGAGGAGCTTATTTTTTGTCAACTGCCATTTTAATTTGTTACTATGTTTGCCTTTCCTAATTCTCTCCAGACCGACATCAAAGGATAAAGTCTGTAATGTTTTAGTAAACCCTCCACTTACCTACTGTCTCCCTACAGTTTATGATATTTAGGACCCAGGTTGGCTTGATTTTAATTTTTTTAAAAATTAAGAAAAATTTGAAAGAGAAAATTGGTCCCTCTGTATACATAATGAGTATTGGTGTTGATTCAGTCAATATAAGCAAATGTGCCAACAAAATGTAAACATTGTGTACCTAAATTTCCAGTCTATATTATGAAAGAAGAGCACGTTCCTGCTTGCCATGCATTGTCTGAGTGTGACTTTTCCTGTGTGTGTGTGTGTATGTGTAATATATATATATATATATATATATGTGCCTATGTTTGTCTTGTACATATGTTATTTACTTTTATACGTTGGGTTAATAAATGAAAAATCGATCCCTAAAAATTGTCTTTGTTCACATTAGGATACGAAACTGACCAGAGATGTATATTTCAAGAATTGGGAAAGGCCTATGTTCAAAAGCACTATTCTGGCTTTGCTTTGACCAGTAGGTTCTTCATGACTGAAAGATCAAAAGCACATCAAATCTAATGACAGTTTCCTCCAGGGCAAGGGTGGACAACCTTTTTGAGAGTGTGTTCCAAAACCAAATCTCTGAAACAAAATTTTTCAACATGCTCAACAAAAAGTTTTTGAGAACATATCTGATATCTCTGAAGTATATGAAGAAATCTTTGAAATGATAAAAATTACCCCAGAGCAGTAAAAACACTATAGTATTGTAAAACTGACTGAATGAAAAAAATTAGGACAAATTTTTATGAAAGTTGTTTTTTTTTTTTTTTTTTTTTTTTTTTTTTTTTATTTAGCCTGTAAATATAACTACCATGCATACTCATACAATTTAAAGACGCTTAACTATAATAATAATATATATATATATATATATATATTAATATAATGCTATTATTAGCATCAACACAAAAAGTTAACTGTTATTTTTTTTCCATTAATCGATTATCATTTTTCTCAGTTATACATTTTTATGACTAAAACACAGTAAAAGGTTATTAAAAATAATCTTTGGCTGATTTTAAATCCCTTATAAGTGATGTATTAAAAAAAGAAATGCTCTATAATATTTTATATTATTAGGATCTGCTTAGATTACTTACCCACGGATTTTTACCTATATATATATATATGTGTGTGTGTGTATGTAAGCAAATATATGGATATAGATCTGACAGTATGAAGAAAAATATATGGAAAAAACAAAGATCCTTATATGCAATAATATTAAACATTAACATTAAAACAGCATTATTGCATATAAGGATTTTTGTTTGTTTTTTCCGTATATTTTTCTTCATATATTTTTATTTATATATATATATATATATATATATATATATATATATATATATATATATAATCCTTCAAATCTACATTTAAACAGCCCTCAACCTTTGCCACTTTCAATAGAAAACCTGAGATTAAACTAAACAGAAAACTTGTTTATTCTTTTTATATATTATCATTGGCACTTTTGCTGCTACATCCCTGATAAAAGATTTTATATCTGGTTTATATTTAGTGACCTTGAGAGATATGCATGCACTACTAGTTTCATCCATCAGGTCACTCCTGTTATGAGACTTAAAGTTCACAAAGAACAAAGATTCACAAGCATAGGTAGACGAAAACATGGATAGTAATGTTGTTGCAAGGGTTTTTAAACACAATTTACTGGAATGGTATTCCAAGTCTTTAATACTTTCCCACATTTCTCTCTAATTCTCGCATCTCTAATCCCTCCGTTTCAATATTTTCCAAGTCGACTCTAAGGTCAACAAATTATCCAAATTGAGTTACTCTGAAATTCAAAATCATCCATGTCTATCCATGAAAACATTTGCAAGTTTAGTTCATCCAGTTTGATACTGTCTGGAAACTTAATGAATTTTGCTGACTCTTCCAGTTCTATGAATTTATCAAATCTTAAGAACTGTGCAACAGTTGATTCAGTGAACTTTACCAACAGCTTTTGAAGACATTGGCAGTCTGTTCTGTCATCTTTTTGGCAATCATTGGTTTGGGTAGTATTTAAATCTCTCCTTATTTACATCCCTCTTAAAAACTTCTAGTTTCATTTGAAAAGCTTTTATGTAACCAAACATGACATTGAGTGCCTTACAAGATCCCTGTAATTTAATATTAAAGTCATTTAAATGTTCACAAAACGCTGCAAAAAACACCAGTTTACAGACTCACATGATGTCAGACAATTTTTGGTAAGACACTTGTTGGTCATTCAAAAAGAACTTTATTTCATCTAAGCATTCAGCATATCATTTCAGAACCACACCTCGGCTAAACCAACAAACATTGTTGTATATTTTCAGTCCTTTATGTACAGACTCTACCTTATTCAATAAAACTTGAAATTCTTTAAAGCCCAAACAAATGTAATTGACTGTTTGCTTAACTTCTTGAAGTTCCTTTAGGCCAGCTTTTGCACACAAAACCTTATGTAAAATGCAATGAAAACCTATCAATAAATGATCAACATCATTTACAAACAGATCTACAAATCCTGCCTTCTCATCAGTCATTCTGAGGGCACCATCTCTTGAGGCAGATACTTTTGAAATGTGAATTTGCCGTAGATAATCTATTCAAAACTGCTTTACATATTTCAGCTCCTGGTGGTACACTCGGGGAGTGTTTCAAGGGCAATCATCTCTTCACATACTTCATCACCCACTTCAAAACCAAGAAAATATGGCTAGCCTAGCTGACTATGTACTTTCATCAACACAAATAGAAAAAAACTTACATGAAGACAATTCATTTGTCAATTGTTCAGCTGTATTCCTTTCCAACTTAAGTATCCTATCCATAAGTGTTTTCCTACTCACAGACAAATCTTTAATGTGCTGAATAATCTTATCCTTTTCTGAAAAATTGTCAAAAATGAAAGGCACACATTCTAGCCAAGCTTCTTTAACATACTTCCCATTACTGAGTGGCTTTCCATGTTGGGCAATAAATTTTGAAACCTCAAAACAAGCAGCAACTAAGTTGGAACAGGGCCTACTTGAAATAAAGTTCATAAAATATCAGCCTGTTTTTGTTTTTTTTGTTATCTTGCTCAGTTCACAAGAAATGAATTCTCTTTGTTCCTTCTCAGTTTTTTTTTGCTTAAATTCTTATGAAGCCTTTTTAAAATGTCTCTTTACAGAAGAATTCCTGCAAACAATTGTTTCAGAACAGAAAATGCATAAGGCTTTATTGTCTCTTTTTAATCATGACATTTTTCAGTCCAGTGTTCTTTAAATTCTCTAATATCCTCTTCATTTGAATGACGTCGTTTCTTAGCTAATGATCATGACAATTTATAAAGGGCATAAAATAAAAATGAGATAATGGTATATAGGAAAGAATAAAAGTAAATCAAAAAGGGAATATAATAAGTTTCATGTGCCAGAAACAAGTCATTGCCCCTACCAGAGAACGTATATTTTTCTAATGAGATTTCTTGAATATTCACACCTGTAGATGAAAATAAATGTTTAATAAATTAAAACAGAGGATCTACTCAAATATGGGTATCCATTAAAATAAGTTAAATATGTCAGATTAATAAATGAAAAATTAATTCCTAAAAATGCACACATGTATGAACACATAAATTGACTGAATTTAAAATAAGACATTGGAATAATACATTCCTCCTCCTACTCAGTCTGGACAACTCTTACCCTGAGCTGAACAATAAAATCAGTGATTTTTTTTTTTTTTTTTTTTTTTTTTTTTTATAAAGTAGTTAAACCCTGAAAAATTACTCAATTATAAAATTTTATTGCACTATTTTATGGAAATCATCCAGGAATAAATAAAATTATTCAAAAAGATTTTAAAAAAATATTGTAGAAATATTTTTACGTGTGTTATGAATTATGATACATGCACACACACACAAATCAAATGTACATATTCACAGTTTGAATGAAATTGAAATGTACCTCCACATTGAGAGGGCTAATTTCCCTTTGTCTGGTAACAACCCCTAGCTAACAGGAAAAGTTTATAAACCATGAAGTCATAACTGTATTACAATTGGTTCTTTGTCCCATGGCCCACTGGATAAGAGTTGGTTAGATCCAGTGACCCAAAGAGTTGTAAGTTCAATACGAGGCTACAGCAGTGGTGAACAAAAAACTTGGAGAGTTGAGTTAGACATCCAGACAAGGCATGGCACTTGGAACTAGAACAATCTACCCCAGTGAACAAAATATGTTCAGTTAGAAATTCCAATCACTTGAAGGCCAGAGCGTACAACTTCCAAAACGTGAAACAGTCTAATGTAAATAATCATAACTCTCATCTCAGACATGATAGAGAACTAGCAACAATAATGTACATAAAGTGAGTGACTTATCTATCTATATTTCCAAGATGAGATATTGTAACTATTTACATTATTGACTTTGTTTGGATTGTTGTCCTCATCTTTGTCATATTCACAATGTTTCAGTCATTGCATATGCTGGTCTTCTTCAGAATTTAACTGCTTCAATCTAAAAGATGCAAGAAAAGAATTGCGTAAAATCTTGATGTGAACTACTATTCTCTTAAACTTGCATTTTTGTATTTAGCAAGTAACTCCAAAGTAATTTTTTTATACTTTATATATTCACAGAGCATGCAAACTTTGAAGAACTAATTTTGAAGCTAATTTAACTACAGTAAAAGTTTGGTTAACAGTGTAGCCAGAACCAGCAGTCATGCACTAATTTTAAATCTCGTGTATGATGTGACCCCCTCAAAATTAGGTCTTCAAAAGTTGCATGTTACACAACTATATATGGTAATAGTTAGCGTGAACACTGATCTACCCACACCTTGCTCACTGAAAGATTTTGGTATGTAAGGCATGAAACTAAAATTAAACATGGAAATATCCCAAAATCAGAGGCCAGAATTGCAGCGTGTAACAAAGGGTGATATCTGTAGTCTGTATCCTTTTCATCTTTGTCAATCTTTTAGGGCTTTTAGCCACGTCACATTGAAATGCAGGTTCTTGTGGAATCACCAAAGTTAAAGCAACATCAGTTTGATCAGTACCTTCATGGGTGACAGTTTTTGGAATACCAAGTGTTGTAAGCTTGGATGTGCAGGTGATGTAATGGATAATGGCTTGGAGTTGTTGATTGAAGAAGTGATTTCCAATTCCTGTTGGGTTTGTTATATTCACTTGCACACAAATACCATTAGAAAAGGTATAAATCTACCTCTTCTCTCCCCACCCCTGAAATTGGTTAATTAGTAAGATTTGTATCACTAAAACTCTTGTCTTTAAAAAAAAAAAAACGTATAGATAATATTTAATTTTCTGCATTAAATAACCTATAGTTTGATGCATCAGTAAACGAAAACAATCAACCAAACTTTTAGAAATTGATGATGATAAAAGGATATTTTAGGATACTAGATTTTCTTTTTCTTACTCTTGTCTGTGAGGTTTTTGATTCTATTTCCTAACTTCTGATCCTTCCTCCTGACTAGTTCAGAACACATTGTTATGAATGTTTAAAAAAAAAAAAAAAAAAAATATTTCTCTTACAACAGAGCATTGTCTGCTAATCCAGGTTGGAGGAGTATGTTGTGACAAAGGGGTTTAAGGTAACACCTCGATTGTAAATCTGAACGATAAAACTGGCATGGCAACCATTTTCGAGCAGTGGGCCACTTGCTAAAAATATTCTTAAGTATTAGATTGGTGGAAAGGTCTCATCTTTTTACAATTGAAAAAGGCTTGACTTTATCTTCCCGTAAATTAAGATAACTGTCAACAAAACTTAAAGTTCTCTCAAGGCATCTTAATAATTTTTGCTGCTTGGGAACTGAAATACATACATAAATGCAAAAATTGATAAAGATGAAATGTTCAACTTTATATTATTAAAATACACTTACACCATTATTTATTTGGCATATCTCCCAAATTATGAGTTGACACGATCAACAAAGGTTACCACACAACAATTCGATAATACACCACTGTCCGACTGATTATGTACTTAGGTGTAAGCACAGTTCTAGATTGGTGGCAGTCTCATCTTTTACAGTTGAAATGGTTAGATGTAATCGTAAGTTCTAAGCTGACAGTTTCTTTTCTAGCACTTTTCATTTCGGAACTCTCTTCCAGCTTCTTGCTTCCCAGTAAAATTTGATCTTCAAAAATTTAAATGAAATATCAATCGTTATCTTCTGTCTTAATTCTTGTTCTTTTATTGTTTTCTTTGTGTAATGTTTTCTTTTTTTTTCATATTCTCTCAAACTCAGTAAATCCTTGCAACTTAGTGGCTTTATTGCTTTGCTTGGAGTGAAAGGGTTTAAAAAAAAAAAAAAAAATGATTCAAGATTATTCATTGAAGGTGGCTTGACCATTTTCACTACAGAAGCTCATATGTGTAAGAATCTCTCGGTAATAAGGAAAAAGTTTTTCTTTTTCTTAAGGTTCCCCCACCTCGCGATTAAAAATTGAATTTTTGGCATATCATCACTGATGACATTGATTAACATACACTACTGCATATGATTTGTTTATAATTTATTTATTTGACTATACAAAAAATAATTGTAAAATTTATTTCTTCTTCAAAGAAATAAATATCAGCACTTCCTGTTTCTAAAGCCCCAAAAAATATTTACACATATGATCTTCATTAATGAAAATTGTTAATTGTTTAAAATGAAGTAAATATTATCTTCAAAAGAAGTTTAAAAAATTCAAGTAACCTTGTACTTAACCATTTTTTATGCATGTGGTTCTGTCTGGGGGTGAGAGAATGTGTATGGAAACAAGTGAGAACAAAATGAAACAAACAAATTTTTAATAAAGCCTTATTTTCCCCACAAAATTAGGTATGATGTTAAGAAATCTAAATGGGTCGCAGTTTGCCTATGACTGCAATAAAGTCTCATTTTTTGATTTTGGTTTTGCTTTAGATATGAATTTCATATGCTATGCATCTTCTTTCAATACTGGCTTATTTATTTATTATGGGAAAATCAATTTCCTTTTCCAAAAGTAAAAAAAAAAAGAAAAAGTGGGATGTGAGTGGTTGAAGATTGCAGTCTTTGCTCTTTGTGGTGAGAGTGGGGATGCTACTTATGAGTATCTGGCATCACATGGGACACTTGAAATCATTTGACATTGTCTGATTTTTATTAAATAAGCTAAATCTGGTATATGATCACAATAGCAGAGAATGTAATGATGTGGAGCAAAATTCTAATCCCCACCCCAAAAAAGAAACTGATTTTTTTTTTTTTTTTTTTTTTTTTTTCTTCTTCAATCCTTTCACATCAAGCAAGGCAATAAAGCCACTAAGATGCAAGTTGTTACTGATTGAGAAAAAATATAAGAAAAAAAACATTTAGCAGCGAGAACAAGAATTAAGACAGAAGATAACCATTAACATTGCATTTCAATTTTTGAAGGTCAAAGTTGACTGGGGAGCAAGAAGCCAGAAGTGAGTTCCACAGGCGAGACGTACAAGAGATGAAACTGTTAACATAGAGCTTGCAGTTACATCAAGCCAATTCAACTTCAAACTAATGAGACCTTGCCACCAATCTAGTATTGTACTTAAATTCTTAGTTTAGGTAGCCTAGAGGAAAGTTCATCAGAACAATTACCATGAAAGTATAGAAACGACTTGGGAAGCTGTGTCACAGTGGTGGGAAAGTAACAGAAGCTATCAAGACCACTGACATTACAGTTTTTTGTATTTTATCAAGAATCTCTAAATACCTAGCAGAAGCACCAAACCAGATGTGACGGCAATATTCAAAGCATAGATGAGTGGTAGACTTATAAATATGTAAGATAGTTTCTGTCAAGAGAAATTGTCTAAAACTGCATAGTGGATCAACTTTCCTAGCAATTGATTATATAATCATTTTAAAATTCTAATCGATCTGAAATGACTTAACATGTTTACATGGTCTGGGAATACATTTTTGTAACCGCCTTGATTATCTAAGGATTAGAAACTTTGTTGAGTTATGCAATAATATCCAAGTTAAAACTAAAGTGTACAAGCATTAATATTTGTATATTACTAGTTTTACTTTACAGGGGAAAAGAAGTCCAATTTCTTTTCGAGAACTTCATGGTGCACTCAGTGATCAGTGTATGTACTGTACTAATTTATATTCATCGACTAACTGCAGAGTTCAAATGACATAAAACTGAACTATTAAGTTTTATTTATGAATGCTAAAAATAAAAAAAAAAAATAAAACTAAGGGGTGAAATAAAGAAAGTACTCTGGTCTAAATTATTTCTAATAATGCAAAAGTGCCAAAGTGTCTGCAAAGCAATTTAATATGGGTGGATTTAAACTATTTACCAAGTGTTTCCCTTTGGTTCTGTTATTTCTTTGACTCTCTGGCTTAGATTGAAATATTCATCAAATAGTAAGGCAGGATAGAAACCACTGCTTGGTCCTACTCCACCCTCCAACCAATATCCATTTCATTTTGGCTGTTTGGTACTTCTTATTGGGGCCTGAGGCATTCTTATCCATTTCTAGATGATTGGGCTGATTCTGGGCAGAAGGAGGCAGAAAATAGATTTTTGCCAGTCGTCATGGAGACTTGTTAGAAATAGACTTAATTCTTGTGATCGCATTCACAAATCGCAAGAACACAGCTGCTGTTAGTATAAAAACGGCAGTGAAATTTCTTTCTTCTTTAACCAGTTGGTGATAGCTAGTCTTTCAAATACATTAAATGTATTCCATGTCTCTTTTAATCTGTTTAAAGCTTCAAGTTTTGAAGATTAAAAGAAACCCATCAATGATCTTTCACATTGGTTCTCATTTTTAGGGATGCTTTTTTAGTGTTTTTTTTTTTTTTTTTTTTTTTTTCTCTCTCTATCTCTCTCTCTCTGTGTTTGCTTTCCTTCTTTCCCATCTTTGCCTGCTTGCCTCCTTCTCTCTCTCTACTAGTCTTTGCCTGCCTTCTCTCTCTACTAGTCTTTGCCTGCCTTCTCTCTCTACTAGTCTTTGCCTGCCTTCTCTCTCTACTAGTCTTTGCCTGCCTTCTCTCTCTACTAGTCTTTGCCTGCCTTCTCTCTCTACTAGTCTTTGCCTGCCTTCTCTCTCTACTAGTCTTTGCCTGCCTTCTCTCTCTACTAGTCTTTGCCTGCCTTCTCTCTCTACTAGTCTTTGCCTGCCTTCTCTCTCTACTAGTCTTTGCCTGCCTTCTCTCTCTACTAGTCTTTGCCTGCCTTCTCTCTCTACTAGTCTTTGCCTGCCTTCTCTCTCTACTAGTCTTTGCCTGCCTTCTCTCTCTACTAGTCTTTGCCTGCCTTCTCTCTCTACTAGTCTTTGCCTGCCTTCTTTTTCTCTCTCTACCAGTCTTTGCCTGCCTTCTTTTTCTCTCTCTACCAGTCTTTGCCTGCCTTCTTTCTCTCTCTCTCTACCAGTCTTTGCCTGCCTTCTTTCTCTCTCTCTCTACCAGTCTATGCCTGCCTTCTTTCTCTCTCTCTCTACCAGTCTATGCCTGCCTTCTTTCTCTCTCTCTCTACCAGTCTATGCCTGCCTTCTTTCTCTCTCTCTCTACCAGTCTATGCCTGCCTTCTTTCTCTCTCTCTCTACCAGTCTATGCCTGCCTTCTTTCTCTCTCTCTCTACCAGTCTATGCCTGCCTTCTTTCTCTCTCTCTCTACCAGTCTATGCCTGCCTTCTTTCTCTCTCTCTCTACCAGTCTATGCCTGCCTTCTTTCTCTCTCTCTCTACCAGTCTATGCCTGCCTTCTTTCTCTCTCTCTCTACCAGTCTATGCCTGCCTTCTTTCTCTCTCTCTCTACCAGTCTATGCCTGCCTTCTTTCTCTCTCTCTCTACCAGTCTATGCCTGCCTTCTTTCTCTCTCTCTCTCTCTACCAGTCTATGCCTGCCTTCTTTCTCTCTCTCTCTCTCTACCAGTCTATGCCTGCCTTCTTTCTCTCTCTCTCTCTCTACCAGTCTATGCCTGCCTTCTTTCTCTCTCTCTCTCTCTACCAGTCTATGCCTGCCTTCTTTCTCTCTCTCTCTCTCTACCAGTCTATGCCTGCCTTCTTTCTCTCTCTCTCTCTCTACCAGTCTATGCCTGCCTTCTTTCTCTCTCTCTCTCTCTACCAGTCTATGCCTGCCTTCTTTCTCTCTCTCTCTCTCTCTACCAGTCTATGCCTGCCTTCTTTCTCTCTCTCTCTCTCTACCAGTCTATGCCTGCCTTCTTTCTCTCTCTCTCTCTCTACCAGTCTATGCCTGCCTTCTTTCTCTCTCTCTCTCTCTCTACCAGTCTATGCCTGCCTTCTTTCTCTCTCTCTCTCTCTACCAGTCTATGCCTGCCTTCTCTCTCTCTCTCTACCAGTCTATGCCTGCCTTCTCTCTCTCTCTCTACCAGTCTATGCCTGCCTTCTCTCTCTCTCTCTACCAGTCTATGCCTGCCTTCTTTCTCTCTCTCTACCAGTCTATGCCTGCCTTCTTTCTCTCTCTCTACCAGTCTATGCCTGCCTTCTTTCTCTCTCTCTACCAGTCTATGCCTGCCTTCTTTCTCTCTCTCTACCAGTCTATGCCTGCCTTCTTTCTCTCTCTCTACCAGTCTATGCCTGCCTTCTTTCTCTCTCTCTACCAGTCTATGCCTGCCTTCTTTCTCTCTCTCTACCAGTCTATGCCTGCCTTCTTTCTCTCTCTCTACCAGTCTATGCCTGCCTTCTTTCTCTCTCTCTACCAGTCTATGCCTGCCTTCTTTCTCTCTCTCTACCAGTCTATGCCTGCCTTCTTTCTCTCTCTCTACCAGTCTATGCCTGCCTTCTTTCTCTCTCTCTACCAGTCTATGCCTGCCTTCTTTCTCTCTCTCTACCAGTCTATGCCTGCCTTCTTTCTCTCTCTCTACCAGTCTATGCCTGCCTTCTTTCTCTCTCTCTACCAGTCTATGCCTGCCTTCTTTCTCTCTCTCTACCAGTCTATGCCTGCCTTCTTTCTCTCTCTCTACCAGTCTATGCCTGCCTTCTTTCTCTCTCTCTACCAGTCTATGCCTGCCTTCTTTCTCTCTCTCTACCAGTCTATGCCTGCCTTCTCTCTCTCTCTCTACCAGTCTATGCCTGCCTTCTCTCTCTCTCTCTACCAGTCTATGCCTGCCTTCTCTCTCTCTCTCTACCAGTCTATGCCTGCCTTCTCTCTCTCTCTCTACCAGTCTATGCCTGCCTTCTTTCTCTCTCTCTACCAGTCTATGCCTGCCTTCTTTCTCTCTCTCTACCAGTCTATGCCTGCCTTCTTTCTCTCTCTCTACCAGTCTATGCCTGCCTTCTTTCTCTCTCTCTACCAGTCTATGCCTGCCTTCTTTCTCTCTCTCTCTCTCTACCAGTCTATGCCTGCCTTCTTTCTCTCTCTCTCTCTCTACCAGTCTATGCCTGCCTTCTTTCTCTCTCTCTCTCTCTACCAGTCTATGCCTGCCTTCTTTCTCTCTCTCTCTCTCTACCAGTCTATGCCTGCCTTCTTTCTCTCTCTCTCTCTCTACCAGTCTATGCCTGCCTTCTTTCTCTCTCTCTCTCTCTACCAGTCTATGCCTGCCTTCTTTCTCTCTCTCTCTCTCTACCAGTCTATGCCTGCCTTCTTTCTCTCTCTCTCTCTCTACCAGTCTATGCCTGCCTTCTTTCTCTCTCTCTCTCTCTACCAGTCTATGCCTGCCTTCTTTCTCTCTCTCTCTCTCTACCAGTCTATGCCTGCCTTCTTTCTCTCTCTCTCTCTCTACCAGTCTATGCCTGCCTTCTTTCTCTCTCTCTCTCTCTACCAGTCTATGCCTGCCTTCTTTCTCTCTCTCTCTCTCTACCAGTCTATGCCTGCCTTCTTTCTCTCTCTCTCTCTCTACCAGTCTATGCCTGCCTTCTTTCTCTCTCTCTCTCTCTACCAGTCTATGCCTGCCTTCTTTCTCTCTCTCTCTCTCTCTACCAGTCTATGCCTGCCTTCTTTCTCTCTCTCTCTCTCTACCAGTCTATGCCTGCCTTCTTTCTCTCTCTCTCTCTCTACCAGTCTATGCCTGCCTTCTTTCTCTCTCTCTCTCTCTACCAGTCTATGCCTGCCTTCTTTCTCTCTCTCTCTCTCTACCAGTCTATGCCTGCCTTCTTTCTCTCTCTCTCTCTCTACCAGTCTATGCCTGCCTTCTTTCTCTCTCTCTCTCTCTACCAGTCTATGCCTGCCTTCTTTCTCTCTCTCTCTCTACCAGTCTATGCCTGCCTTCTTTCTCTCTCTCTCTCTCTACCAGTCTATGCCTGCCTTCTTTCTCTCTCTCTCTCTCTACCAGTCTATGCCTGCCTTCTTTCTCTCTCTCTCTCTACCAGTCTATGCCTGCCTTCTTTCTCTCTCTCTCTCTCTACCAGTCTATGCCTGCCTTCTTTCTCTCTCTCTCTCTACCAGTCTATGCCTGCCTTCTTTCTCTCTCTCTCTCTCTACCAGTCTATGCCTGCCTTCTTTCTCTCTCTCTCTCTCTACCAGTCTATGCCTGCCTTCTTTCTCTCTCTCTCTCTCTCTACCAGTCTATGCCTGCCTTCTTTCTCTCTCTCTCTCTCTCTACCAGTCTATGCCTGCCTTCTTTCTCTCTCTCTCTCTCTCTACCAGTCTATGCCTGCCTTCTCTCTCTCTCTCTCTCTACCAGTCTATGCCTGCCTTCTTTCTCTCTCTCTCTACCAGTCTATGCCTGCCTTCTCTCTCTCTCTCTCTACCAGTCTATGCCTGCCTTCTTTCTCTCTCTCTCTACCAGTCTATGCCTGCCTTCTTTCTCTCTCTCTCTACCAGTCTATGCCTGCCTTCTTTCTCTCTCTCTCTACCAGTCTATGCCTGTCTTCTTTCTCTCTCTCTCTCTCTCTACCAGTCTATGCCTGCCTTCTTTCTCTCTCTTTCAAAATATAAGTGCAGTAACTATTGTAAATTTAAAAGCAAATTACCTAAAATTCAATAAACATTAGATTAAGTGGAATATTTTCCTAAATTAATATTTGAGAAAATTTTGCAACAAATACCAAAAATTTGTACTTCATTAATTAAGACTAAAGGAGGATTTGACAAAAGCAACATTTAATTCTAAAATGCTTTTTCTTTTCTTTTTATTTTATTTTAATTTTTTTTTTTTTTTTTTTTTTTTTTTCTGTCATAAAATTTATAATAAAAAAAACAAAAGAATCATGCTTTAACTTAAAAATTACCTGGGTGGCCTCAAACTTTTGAGCTGTGTGTGTGAGTGAGAGAAAGAGAGCTGGGGGGTGGAATATACGGCCTGACGATTGCGTCTAGCATGAAACAGCCTGTTGCCTCTGAGTGTTAACTTCAATGTTCACATATATATAAACGATTACTTCACATCACCATTTTCCTACAGATCCATTATTCATTAATCTAACTTGACTTTAATACATAATAATCAATAAAGATACAAAATACACACTTTTTCAAAACATCCTGCTGTGTCTCATTAACTTTTACACACTTTAGCAACCAGAATGTTTCTCACAGATATTTGAATATTATCTGTTGCTTTGTTATATGTACAGGGGGCCGACACTATTTTTCAGACACCTTATTTTTTCAAGTTTTAGGTAGCACAGGCCGTCTGTCTTGTTTTAGTGTAATGGCAATAACATTTTAAAAACTGTTTCAATACTACAAATGGAAAAGCAGAATTCAAATTAGAATTATTTTTATTTTTTTATAAATTTTCACATTACACAGGGGACAGTATTTTTCGGACATTGCAGAAACAATGCTAATAGTTTATGACAGCACCTTTTTTTTTTTTTTTTTTTTTTTCCTTCAATGACTTCTACATAATGTTCGTACATATTGATAATAACATCTCTTTGTGTTTCTAGCAGTCTATTTTTAGCATCTTGTATGCGCTGCTACAGTTCAGCCTTTCTGGTTATTTCTGGCCCATCGTAAACAAGCTTTGCAAGCATTTCCCATGTTTTCAATTAAATTTAAGTCTGGACTTCTTGCAGGCCATTCCAGAGTAGTTATATTTGCTTTACACATCCAATTTTTCACTGATTTGGCCACATGGATGCTGCAGTTATCTTGCTGCAAAATAAAATTACTTCCCATTTCCTTTTCTATGAGTGGTAGGACTCTCTTTTCCAAAAGTTCTCTGTCGCTCAAGCTATTTTGACGTCCTTTTAACCACTCGAGCCACAAGTTTCCGTTTGGAAATACCATACCCCAAACTATGACTCCTTCTCTGTAGAATATTGGTTAGCTTGCCAGTGGTTTAACGCACAAGTAGGCAAGTGTAGCCAAAGCTAAAAAACTGACTCTAGTCATTCTATGGAGAAATATATGGGTGAATAAAGACCCCTCATGTAAATGTATTGGGCAGGTCCATTCTAGCAAAATGGACCAACCTAACTGGTGTATTAGACACTCTCCTATAAAATGAGGTAAAATCAGCTGGCTTGCTTTACAAGGTAACAGAAGAAGGCAGCCAAGTCACTTGACTTCTACATCTCCCTCCTCTCCCCATTGCGGGAGCATATTGGGCGTTGGGGAGGAATTAGTTCCCTATTGCCTGGCTGATTGTATGGGAGGAGTCGGGATAGCGCCCTGGGAATCCTGGTTCTTGATAGCTGTGATTGAGTAGGGCCCTGGGTCATTTTGCAATGTAATGTCACCATTTCCCGACTCTTTGGTAGATTGATGTGTTCTACATGTATCTGTAATTGTCGGCTCAGGTGACACAGGCATGGCGCTTGGTATGGGGGTCTTGATTATGGGTGCTTCAAGTTTCCTTAGGAACCTATGGTTCCACAGGGTTATACTGCCTGATCCTGCAACTCTAATTCTATATTGACGGTTTGGAAGCGTCTCTACTATTCGCCCAGCTATGTCCCATCGACGGCTATTTGGGTTTTGAATGGAGACTGTGTCACTCTTATAAAGTGGGGATAGAGCATGTGCAGTATGGTTGTACCTCTCGATGAGGTCTGCATTGCGTTTGGATAATTTCTGTTCACGTTTTTGCACTGCGGCTATCCATTCAGGGTGTGGTTTATATAACTGTGGGTGCGATGGGATAAAATCCCGAAGATGTCTATGAAGCAGGAGTTGCACTGGGGATAAGCCAATGCCTTGGATAGAGGTGTTTCTATATTGCAAGATTGCTTGTGCTGCCATGTCATTGTCCAAGGAACCCTGGTGTCCTGTGCAGTCTTTTTGCAGTCTTGACTGCTAATTCTGCACGTCCATTAGACTGGGGATAGGCCACTGATGAAATTCTTTAACAGCCCCGGTTTTTAGGAATTGTTGGAATGAGTAAGCTGAGAATGGCGGTCCACCATCTGTACTAAGTCCCTCAGGTGCACCGTATGTTTGGAATATTTCTCTGCAGATGGAAATCAACCTGGAGGCAACTGTTTGCCCTGGTTTGATGCGGTACAGAATGAGCCATCCAGTGAGCCTGTCTGCACAAGCAAGATATGTGAAGGATCCAACATAGAACAAATCCATTACATTACAATCTGTTGAAATGGCCATTCAGGTGTCATATGGATTGGTTCATGTGGTAGACTTGGGGCATTCCTTGAACATGTAATTGAGGCATTCATTCCAGGCTAGTAAACTGAGTCATTGGCACGCGCTTTCATGCCAACTACTCCTTGATGAGCCGAATGTAGGCACTTTAATATGTTCTTGCGCTGGGAGGTTGGTATTACTACCCTCCTATCTAGTAGTATTAGGCCATTTTCATTGCTGAGGAGGTTACGAACTTCCCAGTATTCCCGGATTGTAGGCGGCGTTGCTTGATGACTGTTTGGAAAACCATTGTCTATGGTTTTCCGTAATAGGGTGTATTGTGTGTTTTTTTGACCAGCAAAACGAATGTGGTCAGGGGAAGTTATGGCAGGGTTATCATCTAATTGAGATATTGATGTGAGGGCTGTCAATCTCATTGTTGCACAAGTCCCATCTGATTCATCAATTTCTATAGGGGAGGGTTCTATGGTGAATGTATCAAGTAGGCTTTGTACTGTAGTGACTGGATTGCGGGAAATAGCATCAGAGGCCCTGTGCCATTTTCCAGGGTTTTCTTTGAGTTGGAATAGGCGAGTGTTGTGAATTTTGCTGAGATCTCGATCACCAAAAAGTCCTTTCAGTGGCTCATGGTCAGTCACGACTATAACGTTTGGGCAACCTAGTATGAACATGCGGCACTTTTCAAGTGCCCAGCTGATAGCTGCTGCTTCACCTTCCATGGGTGCATATCTTTGCTCAGCGTCAGTACAGAATCTGCTTCCAGCAAACACAAGGTGTCAGCCTTCAGGGCAACAGACTGGGGCTCGTTCGATTGCACATGTGCAGTGTTTCTGAAGAAGTAAAAATCCCATGCCATCTTTACTCCAGTCAGGGGCTAAGCAGGTAACTCTGTTGCTTTACAAGGAAACAGAAGAAGGCAGCCATGTTGGCAGGTAAGTCACTTGACTTCTACATCTCCCTCCTCTCCCCATTGCGGAAGCATATTGGCCGTTTGGGAGGAATTAGTTCCCTATTGCCTGGCTGATTGTACGGGAGTAGTTGGGGTAGTGCCCTGGGAATCCTGTTCACAGCGCCATGTAGAATATTGGTTAGCTTGCCAGTGGTTTAACATACAAGTAGGCAAGTGTAGCCAAAGCTAAAAAACTGACTCTAGTCATTCTATGGAGAAATATAAAGACCACTCATGTAAATGTATTGGGCAGGTCCATTCTAGCAAAATGGACCAACCTAACTGATGTATTAGTCACTCTCCTATAAAATGAGGTAAAATCAGATGGCTTGCTTTTTAAGGAAACGGAAGTTTTTACACCGTTTCCTGTCTGACTGTGTTAGACGTTCATTCAAAGAATTTTTTTGAACTTTTGACTGCCTTTACTTAGCTAAGTTTTGATTTATTTTTTACCATTTGTTAAATTTTTTATTCTTTTTTTTTTTTTTTTTTTTTTTTTTTTTGTAACAATTTTTTACTCTCCTCATGTTTACCATTACTTCATTTTTGCTATTTCTTTTACGTTTTATTTTTCCTTTTTTAAATTTATTTTCTTCCCGTGCCCACATCCCGGAGTTTATCTGTTTATTTTTCGTTTTTACGTTTCTCGTTCGACCTTTTTTTTTCTTTTTTCTTTTCTTTTTTTTTCCTTTATTTATTACGTGTTATTTCTGTGTTTTTCTTTCAATATCCGTAAAGTTCTGTTTTATGTGTTAATTACGTGTGTATAATATTTGTTTTTAAATTTTGTGTTTAATTTGTAATTCCTGTCCATTTTTTTTTTTTATCCTTATTGAACGTTTTGTTTTTGGGTTGACCTTTTTTTTTTTTTTTTTTTATCGGCAGCCATATTGTAAATTGTCACATTTTTAGTTTCGTATTTTATTTTGTATAGTGTTTTTTTTCTTATTTTTCCATTTATAACTTTTCGTTTTATTGTGTAATTTGTTGCTTTCTTGTCTGTTGTCCTCTTAATCTTTGTTCTTTCTTCGTTTTTTGTGAACCTTGTTCACTTTTTCTCATCTGTCTTACGTCCATTTGTTTTGTGTTTTCGTTTTATCTGTTTAAATTTGTTTTTCCTTGAGGAGAAACTTGTTTCTTTTTTCGTCTTTTAAATTTTTTTTTTTTTTTTTTCATACGTCCTGTTTTACTTTCGTCTGTCGACCTTTATTCGCTAGTTAAATTTCTTGTCTTGCTGATAACTTTTTACCACCCCTTTTTTTTTTTTTTTTTTTTTTTTTTTTTTAAACGTTTACCTACCACCCCTCCCCTTCCCTTTCCTCCTTTGAAAATGGAAAAAAAACCCAAGAACAGTGCCGTCCTTTTTGATTAAAAAAAAAAAAAAAAAAAAAAAAAGAAACCAATAATCCTAGACTTTAAAAGAATAGTAAAAAAGCATTTGTTCTCCATCAAAAAATACCCACCCGATAAAAATGATACTAATGAATACCCTTTTCTAATTCCATCGAATGAAGAAATGGTGAATACCCTTAAAAAGCTGTGGAGACCTCAGAGGCTAAAAAGAGCAAAAATTTTGAAAGCAAGGAAGCCGAGGATGGCGAAAGCAAACTGAAGAAAAATAAGAATGCAAAGGCCGGGGAATTGCCCTCTTGTTGGTCATCCCCACCGAGTTGCGTAATCAATGTTGCAGAGTTCTTGGCGCGAGCCAAGAGTTACACTCACCTTGTCATGGAAGGTGGACTCTTGGAAGACGCCCAAGAATTAAGAAAGATTGAAAAAAGAATTGTCTATCTTTGTTGTGGACAAGCGTTCGCGAAAAATTTGTCGCTCGACGAAAGACACAGTGTTAAAATCACTGGAGTCCTTGGGGTTTAAGCCCTTCAGAATTGTGAAAGGAGTGGGATATTTAATGTGGGACGTATTGCTACCCACACCGGAAGACTGTGTTGCTGCTTCAAGTCGTGACTTGATTACAAAAGATTTAATATTGCGCACAGAATATGAAAGGTGAAGAAGCGTTGCAATATACGAGGCCCCTTCTCAGGGTACCGGGGAACACATGGCTTCGTTCCTTTCGCAGTATGGCAAGATTCTGGGTGCTTCTTGCGATAGCCTGAAAGGGGGGTGGCTTTTCGAAATTATGTTGAACGAACAGGCCTTCCACTCCATTCCCAACTGTCTGGTAGTAGGGCGCTTGAAGCTGCCAGTCATTGTGACCGTCCGCAAAACGGAATGTTGGAAGTGTGAAGAGACTGGTCACCTCTCCTCTTTCTGCCCAGAGAAGAAGGCCTCTGGAAGTCAAGCGCCAGTCAACCAAGATCCCCCTCTGACCGCATCGTTACCTTCCGCCTCGCCTGTAATGGGCATGCCAGTTTCCGGGGCCGGTTTTGATAAACCTCCAGTTGGCACAAAGGCCACATTCCCCAAAGAGCCTTCGCCCGCTGCTAGTGCAGTTGTGGAGAAGGAGGAGGGGGAATGGCTGGTTGCCTCAGACAGCGGGGCCTCAGTCCAATGAAGCCCCAAGACACGTACAGCCCCACTCTCACTGTCAACGTTAAGGGCGATGCCCTGGTCTCTGATGAGACATTGAGAGAGAAACGACAAAAATATGACCCGGGATTTGCAAAATCAGAAAAGATAAAGGAGCTAAAAGAAAAATTAGACAAGGAGAGGCTACTTCAGTCTAAAAAAGGCACTCCCACAACATCATCTACCTCGTCCCCACCTGCGACTCCAAAACATCCTTCCCCACCTGCGACTCCAAAACATCCTTCCCCACAGAAACATTCCACCCTTTTATCACCTGTTAAAGCTGTTCCCCTCAGTAGAGATCCCAGCCCGTACAAACCTTCATACTCCCAGTCCTTCCCCCATTAAAAACCCTGAAATGCCCCCTCTCGCACCAAAAAGGCAGAGAAGCCCTACACAGGATACAAAAGAAAAAAAGGCTAAACACATTTACTATACAGTGGAGAATACCTGCAGAATTTCCCCAGCCCAGGCTGAAAGGGCCAGAGACTACGGGAACCGAATCAGATTTGAAGTACCTTCTCTCGATAAGGCAGTATGCAGACAAGGATGTGGAAGACCCTCATAATTTTCCCAATGCCCGGAGAGTTCTCACGGTAATAAGAACAGGAACCGGAGCTCGTCAGGCATGGGCCATGTTGGAGGAGGCGATTAATTTTCTTATAAAATGTCTCCTCCAATTGCCATTGCCGAAAGTAATGAACTGAATCATTTGAAAAAATTTTGTGCAGGGAGGGTCCCAGTTTTAGTTCACCCCTCCCTTTATAGAGCTTTGAAACTGACATTTCCCTGGGATATAGGCGGTCTCTCCCAAGACAGTACCATCAAGACTGAGATGGGCCATGGGTCTATGGAAGAGGCTGTCCAGTGTCCCAACCATAATTAGGTCTGATAATAACTCTCTGGTTAGCATGTCTGAATGTCCGGGGCCTGAGGTCGGAGTCTCGATAAGCGATCTTCAGCACCTCGGGGTTGATATATGTTGTGTACAGGAGACCCGTTTTTTATCTCGCGATCATGAGGACATTCTGTCTAAGAGGTTCGTCCTCTATTCAGCATGTTTTGATGGACGCTCGAGAGGTGTTTCCTGGCTGGTGAGCAAGTCTCTGGATGCGGTGTGTGCTCTTGTCTTCGCGGATCTGGCAGGCAGGCATTGCGTGTTGGATGTTACCATAAAGGATAAGGCTCTTCGTCTCATTGGGGTTTATGCATGGCCTGGTTTGTTTCGGCAGATCGAGCTGTTTTTGACAACTTCTCATTCGGTAGTTCTAGCGGGTGATTGGAATGCTTTTCCTTGATCCTGATATAGATCGTATAGGGCATAAACCGGGTACTAACAATCCAGATGTGAAATCATTTCGGGACTTTATCGGCGGGTTTGATCTCGTCGATAAGTATCGAAATGAGCACCCCCGGGAGGTAGTGTGGACTTGGACTAGGGCCGGCAGCTCGGATACGGTGGTTAGCGCAATCTACATCGACCGAGTTCTAGTTAAGAGTTGAAGTAGGGTTCGTAGAATGTCCAAGTTTCCATTCTATAGTTTACTCGGATCATAGGCTTGTCCGGGTTCGGGTAAACTTAGATAAGCCTAGGGTTAAGATGGCTGGTTACTGGAAATTAAACTCCTCATTATTTGGTGAGCAAGATTTCCAGGACCAGCTTTTACTAATGTTCAAAAAGTCATGTACATACACAAAATGTAAAAGTGAGATCCCTGGAACTTTTTTCAACTTTGCATTTTTTTTTTTTTTTTTTTTTTGCTGGCTTAAAGATTACCAGTTTTTCTTTCTCCAGTATATCAAAAATTATTTGAATGGAAATGCTTGTGCTCTTTCTGCATTTCTCTGAAGAGTCCTTTTTATCTCCTTGTGTGATGCTTCTGCAGAATGCTTGTTTCATGCTCATATTGATGTTCAGCTTCTATTACAAACAGTGAGTCAGTTTTTTCTTTCTATGAGATCATCACAACTGCACTTGCAACCAAAGAAATTAATCTCCTTTAATCCCAGTACCCATTTTTGGATAATTCCTATTTCAGCCAACTTCTTCATCTAATGCAGAGATTTATAGAAAAGACGACAAAAGTGCAGTCTTCTCACTTTTTGTGCTTGCCCCCCCCTTTATCTGACTCATAGTATGCCCAAGACAACCAAAGAAGATGTATATTTTCTCTAATTCTGTCATTGTTCTTGTAGAACCAGACCCTGATATTTTTAAAGATTTTCCTAATTTCTCTCCGGATTGTTCAATTGAAATCGATTTTTACAAATGTCTTTATTTAAAGAAAGATTTAGAAATAAAACAATTTTTCATGCAATTTTTTTATGGAATAAAAGTTTTAAACATATTGAATCATATATTTATTAGCTAAAATTTTTAACCATTTAACAAATTTTAAAATTCAACCTCAGCAGTGTTTGCATTCATGGATTTAAATAGAAAAATCAGTTTTGTTGCTTTATCTGTACCAAAACAGTTTCTAAGTTTGGAATGCGCCAGTCCATAGAACAAGAAAACTTGTTAAATGCCAAAAGATGAGACTACTGCTGACAGGCAGTGCTTAACCATGGAAAGCATATCACTGCTCAACACACTTTCAAATTTCAAAGTTAAAAAAAAAAACGACACGGGCATGAATTGCAAAAACTAAATTAAAATTTAGAAACGCACAACTCTGGCTGGCAGTGTTGCTAGCAAACTACTCATTTCTATGACAGGATTATTGATGTACAAATCAATCATACATAGCTGGCAATCACCATGTCAATCTTTTGAGTTATTTTAAAATGCTTAAGAAATGTAGATTCGCCTAAAACATTAAAATATGGTAAGAATTAAATGTAGAGTTTTTTGTTTTTTTTTTTTTTTTTTTATTATCGACAAAATTGGGGAAAATTGCTAATTTGGCAACCCTAACTTATTTGACTGTATTTCTTAATCTGTCAAGTGATTTGTATCCACTTTACTCTTTCTTTTATCTTCATGGAAAAATGGGGGGGGGAATCCAATTTGAATAAAATGATTTTAAATATGAAAACTTTTTTTAAATATTTTTTCTTCAGTATATTTTTTTTTTTAAATTATCTATTATTCATTTCCTTTAGTATATTTTTCAAATATTAAAATATTTTAAAAATGTCTCTTAAATTGACAGATAATTTGTTTTTTTTTTTTTGTTTTTTTTTTCTTTCTTTTTTTCTTCCAAAATAAAACAAATGTAGTTGGGAAATTCAGATATTCTCCTTTGATCTTAGTCAAGAAAAGAAAAATAGAAAAAAAAATTGTTTTTCATTGTTGATCAATTTGGGAATTTATGTGAGATTTCTCTAATTTTATAATTCAACTTGTTTTTCTAGTGAATTTATATCCACTGCACAATGGGACTGAAAGCAAAAAGGTTTTCAATTGTGTCACCAGATGTGACAATCCTGCTTTTCTTTCCAGCCTTCTCCTCTTACGTTCTGTCCAATGTAACTAAAATTAATCCTTGGTTGAAAAATGATTTCTCAAGTAGACAAACTTGAATATGTTAGCAAGCCATCTTTTCGGGTTCATTTTTGCAAATATAAACAATTAGTTATCTGTTTGTGATTTCTTTCAAAACAATAAAAAATTTGCTCAGTCAAGATCTGCATTTTTTAAACAAAAACTCCTTACTCCATTTCAATGTTTTAAACCAAAATGATACCAAAGTTTGTTAGTACTGTATATCAGGGTCAGCACAAGGGCTTTGTGTGTGTCAAATCAGATAGTGGGAGGGAGCACTCTACTACATCTCTATTTTCATAAGGTACTATTCATATAAAATACAAATTTTATTGTAACCCAATTATATACAATAATGGATCATATGCAATAAATACAAATTAGAGACGTGTTATAATAGATCATTCCATCTTAAATAAATCAATGTTTTGTGACAATTTTGGACATCAACTGGAGATTTTTCTTGTTAAAAAGTTGAATTTTAACACATTCAACATGTGGATAAAAAAATAAATAATGGTTTGGAATTGTAAATCGGAGGGGTGATTTCCAATTTTAGTCTAGTTTGTCGTATTCACGCACTGATACTCTCAGGGAAAGTTATGAATCCACCTTTTCCCTCCAGCTATTGGTTAATTAGTAGGATTTGTATCGGTAAATCATTATCCCAAAATAATTCATACAGTCTCAAAATATTTTCTGTTTTTTAATAACCTGCAATAACCGTTAAAAAAAAACAAACTAATATATAAATATATCTTTTGATTGGGATCTTTCATATTCATTTGATTTTAAGCCTTTTGTACCTCTCCTTCAGGAGGGGCTGGGTTTATTGCTCAGCAATTGAGGCATTCACAAAAGAGGAAGTGTCAAAAGGACTTAGACAATTTTTGCTCGGTATTGTTGTTAAACCCACTCTAAACCTTGATTATATTTCACATCTGGTAGTGACATGGGCACACTGGTAAATACAATGATGGAAATTCCTATCATCCACAGTGAATGGTTGGATCAAGAGCATTGACAAAGTGATTGTTGAAATAGTTCCCTATCTACAGTTCTGATTTCAGTGAAATTCCTTTCAATTAAATTTAACAGCAGAAAAACATAATTCGAGCAACTTGTCTCTAAATCAGTTATAAGATTTTTAAAATATTTTATTTTTTTGCAGATTAGCCACTTGAAGTTCAGATGTGATGTGTACAATCAGCATTTATCGATATAAGGATGGACAACAGTGTGCCGTGTGGCCACCTGCCACCCTTAATTCCCGCTGACTCCACTGTGCCCCAAAGCCTGATAGACAAGTTAGGCCTGCACTCTAGGAGGAGGAGGAGTTCCCCAACTGACATTGCCACAGGAATTGGCTGCAGCAGCAACAGTTGTCTGGGTGAAACAGGAGCAGGTAGCAGTGATGGCCATGATTTACCAAAATGTGATCACCTTTGTCCTCTGGTTTGGCATACACAACACAAGCAGGATGATATGCTTGGCGTGAGTCCAGAAGTGCACCACTGCTACCAATCTCAGCACGACACCACCACCACTACTACTACTACTACTACTACTACAACCACTACCAACAACTTGGTGGTCAGTAAAGAGAAAATAAGTGATGACAGGTGTTGGTTAGCAGAAGAAAACTCCCTTTCACAACCTGAAAATTTACTACCCTCTCAAACGGGTTCAGGAGGAGAGACACCGTCTAGTATCCAAAGTGCAAGTGTCAGTAACAGTTGCTGCAGCAGCATCACAAGTAGTGGTACAAATGGAATGTCTTCAGCTGATTTGTCTCCCCTTACGGGCAGTGGTGTGGAGGCCGAGAATGATGGTTGTGGCAGCATTGATGAAGATAACCAGGAGCAACAGCCCTCTTCAAATGCCTTGTTTGTGTGCAGTCCGCAGAATTGTCCAGCCAACTTAATCAGTGTCTCTTTTGCAAGTACAAACAACACGATCTGTAATAACAAGAGAAAAAATGAAAAGACCCAAGTGAATAATTTGCAGGTGGCTCGGCCAAAAGAACAGAGCAGAGATCTAACTTCCTGTAATACAAGCCATCACCACCACCAACATTGTCATCAGTGGCCACCAAATCCTCACCGCCATACATACGTCCAGGATTACGGCCGACCCCATCAGGTAAACATACCAGTAGAGAGTCACTGCAGCATGCTAGATGATAGCAACCAGAATAGTTTGCTGTCTATTCAATCAAGAAATAATGCTCTGTCAGTATCCTCCAAGCAACCACCAAGATGCTCACTGAATGAGAATGCCATAACATGCCCCCCACTAAAATCTACATCAGTGACAGCAGCCACAGATCCCCAACCCCTAGCGCCAGCACCACTACCAACTACAACGATGCCTTATAGCAACTGTGTACCATTCAAGCAAGGTCCACTGGTTCATGGCAACGGACCCTTGAATGGAAACATGGTTTGTACACCCAAGTGTTGCATGGCTTGTACACCCAACGGACTTGTGATGACGTCCGATTTCAAGTCAGTGGACATTAACAAGATGCCACAACAGGCCAACAGCCAGCACCTCAACAACCAAAAGAAGCACTCGTCAGTTGCAGAGTTGGTTAACTACAAAAACGGACATGATGCGGCATCAGGTAGTACTAGTAACACGAAAACGGTCCTCCTGATGCAGTCTAACCTCAACAGCTCCCAGCCACCCCCACAAAACCATTACCACACTTGCAAGTCTCTAAAGTGTGAGAAACTTGCTACCAGTGCTCAGATCAACAATTCCACACTAATATCTTCTCAGATACCGGCTGGCACCTCCCCTACAGCCTGTGTCAATTGCAACACTAGTGTTAAAAGTATAAATAATACAAATGTGGGCCCCTCGGGGACAAGCGGAACCAATGGCAAGCTTGTTAGTAAGAAATGCAAAGCACTGCACAATTTGCAGTGCAAGTTTCAAAAGAATCGGTTCATCTCTTCTTTTCAGGATTGCTGTCGAGCATGCAACAGCTATGATGGTTGTCGAGGCTCCACAGAGTCCCTAGAACTGGAAGCCGGCCTTTTGTGCCCTAGTTATTCTTACTGTGATTCGGACAATGTAACATCAATGCATAAAAACAAGGACAACCACAATTATAAAAATCAGTTAGTTTCATTGGTGAGTGAAAGTCCCAGCCCAGCTATGGCACTGCCCCTGAGTAAGAGCAACAACAATTGTTCATCTGTTGCCACCAACAAAAACCTCCCTAGCAACCTCCAGTCGAATGATTTCGGTTCCTCTTCAACGGGTCACATGGGCGGGGCTTTAGTAGCTAGAGTCGATATCCGTGAAGATGACTTTGGAGACTTCATTGAAGCAGATTTTCCCCCAGTCCCCAATTCAGGCTGCCCAATGTCCAGTTCGACGGATTCAACAGAGTCGTATTCTTCTTTGGCTAGCAGTGACATCCATGATGGAAGCAGCCCCAACCAACAGCCAGTTGTTTCTCCCATGAACAATATTGCAACATTGGTTTCTGACCAAAGCGCTACTCCAGGGGTCTCCTCTTTGTGCAGTACTTTCTTTAAAAATTGTGATTATAAAAAAAATAACCAAATATCTACCCCTGCGCCAACTTTCCAGGCAGTGACTGCTGCTTACCCTTCCCCCATGGTAACTGGTGCTAACCCCGCTCTCAAAAAGTGCTCCAAAAAGACCCTACCCAACTCTCATTCCCCTCTTCCTGCCACTTGTCTCTCCGAACTTGGTGATGGCAACAATGTGAAGAGGGAACAAGCTAGCTCTGTGATAAAGTATTCTGATGTGTCAAAGATGTCCTCTTCCTTTCTCTCGTCATCATCCCTATCGTTGCAGTCGCCAGTCTCCTCTCCTTCTTCTTCGTCATCCTCCCCATCGTCTGTCTCGTTTCCTACCTGCTCATTCTTGTGTTCCGGTGATCGGCATTCACATGCCAAGCACAAAGCTGACAAAAATACTTCCAGCGGCAGTGGTTCACGTCATACAACTGACACTAGCACCAATAGGAGCAGCAATTCCTGTCATAATAATGTGCCCTCTCCTTTACCTCTAGCTGGTATCTCTGCTGCCTGTGGCCAAACAGGTCCAAACTCTACTTCACAACAACAACCACCATCTGCTACTTTTCTTTTGTCTCCAGAGGTAGACTTTTTGGATTTCGATCTTGTCACTCCAAATATGGACTCTGAGCAAAATGTCAACAGTGCTGGCAGTTCCAATGGCACCACAGGCTTTGACTTCTCGCTTTATGAAATCCCATACGCCGACGATGTGGATTCTGCTTGCCAGAGTCCTGTAGAGGACCTCTCCCCGAACATGGTGATTGGAGCTGCAGGTGGTGGCGGTGGTGGTGAGTCCTCAGCCTCACATCCAGTGCTGACCAATTGTGCCACAAATGATCTGAGCGCATCAAGCAGCAATTCAAACTTATCTGGGCGAAGCACTCTTGAGGATGCAATGTTGCCACCTGGGCACTCCAACTTGGAGACTGTGCGCGCCAGGGTCCAGAATGCTTTCTCCAACTTGTATCTGGATTACCGTGATGACGTATCCGTTGATTCCGAAGAGACTGGCTCGCATGATAGCAATGAGATTAGTGAGGGAGATGATCAACATCCTAGCCATCACCACCACCGGCGCCATCATTGTGGCTTGACTCATACTGCTCCAAATGGCTCCCTCAATAACAACCTCCTCATCTCTCCTGACTCCATAGCTTCCAGTCAGGATATTGATCTCCGGTAAGTAAAAACTACAATGACTCCTTAACAAGTATATTTACCATCCATGCTCTCGAGTATAGTGAGTTTTTTTTTTTTTTTTTTTTTTCTTGGGATTAAAAAATCAGGCATGAACGTAAACAGTAACTAAATCTTCATATAAAATATTTTACGGTAAGTGCTTTTTGCCATTTTGAAGTAGCTTTGTACAAAAAAAAAAAATTTAAAAAAAAAGATTATTTATTTGTTCATTATGACACCCAGCATGGCAATATTGACCATGGTGGGCCCACTTGTTTGCTTGGACGCTGGGGTCACATTAAACACAAACTATATGAAAAACTGTTTTTACCAAAAATATTCACATGTCATGAAATACATGAAGTAGGTTTATATCTAAGTATATAAAAAAAAAAAATCAAAAATATTTTTGTCAATACACACAGATGATAAATTCTTAAGTAACTTAGTAGAAATTGTGTAAATAACAACTGTACCTTAAACGGTGAAAGTCACACTAGTTAAAAATTATAAATAATGACTGCTACACTTTAAATTTATAGTTTTACATATATTATTGGCATGTCACTTGAGGAAGTAGGCAATTATAACTGTTCAGATATTTTAATTTGTGGATACTGGGTGCTGTAAACTTCAATGTTTGAGCAGTATAATGGATAATGGCTTAGAATTGTTAATTGAAGACCTGAGTTCCAATGCCAGTTGGGTTTGTTATATTTACTTACATGCAAATACCTGTAGAGATACAGAAGGTAATTATATCTCCCTTTGGTAGTGATAAGTTGCATGGGTCATGGGACAGCCACCTAGTGACATCACTCCATAGAGTGATGAAAGCAAGTCAATTTCAGTTTGTTTACAGCGGTCTAACTTTGGTAACTCCACGAAATCGCTAAAAAAAAAAGAGCATAGTCTGATGAAAAAGACGCCAAACTTTATGAAAACAAAATTTTATCGTCTAAATACTTATGTTTTTATGAAGAGAAAAGACCAAAGTTTTTTTTAATTATTTTTTAAAATTTTTGCTTCTTTTTAGAACATTCTAAATTTTGACTAAAAAAACCTTGTTTCTCTTTGTACCAACATGGGCTAGTAAATAACATAGATGGTTTTAGCACGTTTTTTTGGTATTACACACATTAATTTGGAAAATCTTGCAAAAATAAAAATAATTGTCAGATGTTAATGAAACTTTTAGAAACTATTCACAGAATATCAAAATTATTATAAATGTTTTTTTTTTTTTTTTTTTTTTTTTTTTTTTTTATTATTAAAGTCATGTCAGAAAGATTTTTTTTTATATTTATTAACATCCCCATAACTAATTTTATGAAACACTGTAGAAATTCGAGCACATCAACCTTAGTGATTACAATAGTTAAAGCACAAGGCTTTGAAGAATGCAAATCATGTTTTTTTTTTTTTTTTTTTTTTTTTTTTTTTTTTTTTTTTTTTTTAATTGGAGCCAACGTACCTGAAAATCAGCTCTGAATTGTAACATACAAAACTCAATAAAACAAATATATTATTTAATTTCAAATGCTTTTATTTGTTTTTAGTTGTTTTTAGGAATATGGACAATATTTTCTGAAAGCAAAAAATTTTTTCAATGAAAATTAAATTTTTAATACAATTATTTGTTATTTCTTTAATTATAATAGATTTTTACAAAGTTAGTTATTAAGTTTTTTTTAAAATATTATAACATTAGTTAAAAGCACCATCAACCTTTCAAAGTGTCCAATATGAGATTGTCATTGTCTAGCGCTTTGAAAATTGTATCGTTTGGACCAATCAGAAGAGCCACGGTAGTTAAAAAATGTAATTTTTGTGCTTATAATCGGGCGGTAATTATAAAGTACGGAAGACCAACCAGAATACAATTTAGTTGCATTATTTGAGTTCAGCATTGTTCTCCACTGTTAAGGCCTTTACTTTTGCGAAACACATATGGAGAAGTTAATTTGATTTTTCAATTTCAACTGAGAAGGGTATCTATAAGTATCAGTATCATCTTATGAAATTTAACTACTGCTAAACTTTAATTTATATGATCTTATTTTTATATTAATCTCAGTTATGACATTTTTCCATAAATGAAATATCAAAATTAATAATAAAATGAATGGAAATACAAATAACACTAAAATGTAATAAATGTACATAAAATTATAGTATTTTATGTACACTTCTGATAAAATTTCATAAGAAAGGTACCTATAAATTAGATACATTTCTTATGAAATATGAAATGTAATCTCACTCTTAAGACTTATTTTTTAATTTCTTTATATTTTCCATAAAGCATCGTAAACGTAAAGATGAAAGCTAAGTACACAAAAAAAAAAAAATTAAAAAATTAGAGCGCTGAAACTTTTCCTTAAAAGTAACGAGGTAAATAATTTGTTCACTTAAATCTAAATAATTTCACTTCCTTCCATCCGTAGAAAGAATTATCCTCCCATAAGTTATCTAAATGTCATGAATGTGTCTTTCATCACCTGTCAAACGACGCGAAAGGTTATGACCTGCTTTGTTTTATTTTCAAATTACATTTTTTTTGGCGCAGAAGCTAAGTTAAGCTTGGTTCAAAATATTTTAAATAAACATTATAATTTCTGATTTTATTAAAATCGGTTTTGAAAAAATAATTGATTTTTAAAAGAATATCAAAGTCAGATTTTCATCTTTTTTTATCAAATGATTGAAAATGATTGATTATCAGTCTTTTTTTTTTTTTTTTTTTTTTTTTTTTTTTTTGACAAAAAAAAACTAGATTTTTAACGAAAATTTCGGACGTGCTAGGAACGATTAAAAAATGTAAAAAAAATACCCCAAAAATACTTTGATCTTTCCTCTTTAATAATAATATGAACATTAGACAATAAAAACTTGTTTTCATCAAATTCGGCGTCTTTTTCATCATGCTATCTCTGTTTGTTTACATTTTCATGGAGGTACCTAGTCTAACTGAAAGGTTGCTTTCATTTTTTTTTTTTCTTTTTTTATCATCCACTTACAAGTCCACAGTGCCGTCTCCCTTTGGGAATATATCTTTCCCAGATATAGAAAGAATTTGTGAAAAACCCGTTTCCTGTTCATGGAATATGTCCTTGCCTGGGACATGAATCCAGCCCTTTTGAATATGGAGTCCTAAACACAGCTTCTCCAGACAAAGTCCTATCTCCATATTATATATAAGACTTTTCCTTTTTGTTTCTGCTTACACTCTGCTTTACTGTGTAGATATATTGTTTTCCACATGGGACAAATGTATATATAGTTTTGTGTAGGTCTCAGTAGTATAAAAGTCTTTCTGAGAACCATATCGTGGATATGATAATACCTATAATGGGCAAAATACAAATGGGAGAATAAACCTTTCTCTCATAGCAAACCTCTCATTACATACCCTTGGGAAAGGTATGAATTCATATATTCTTCTACCAGTTATATGTTAATTAATAAGACCTGTATCAATAAGCCATTTTTATCTCAAATTACAATCTAAGAATATTTTCAGGCTTTAAAAATCTGTCAAACGGTTGCTAAGACATAAAATACAAATCAATCAAATAACCTTAACACTACAGATAAGCTGCTTTAGGCTGCCTCTCATAGCCTAAACCATTTATTTGCTATAAAATGCATCCAGGATGATGCCCACTACTGCAATATCTGACTACCATAGGCCTACTAGTATTTCTCAGAAGCTAGGTTCGCATTATACACAAGCTATCTGCAAAAAAAAAAACTTTTTTTTTATTTTTTTTTTTCACAAAAAAAATTCAGCAGTTGCACTATACATGAAGTAATCTTATATGCAAGTATATATGGTAATTCAATCATAATTCTCTTTCTTGATGCTTTTCTTATGTTTTACTCATTTCAAATCATTTTTTTTTTTTTTTTTTTTTAATTTTCATGAAGCTGTGTAAATATATAATGTAACCCTCTCAAGCTTTTCACTGAGTGGCCAATAATCACCCTACGTAACATTTCAATCCTTAATTTCATCGATGTTCACCAAAAGTTGGAAGAGTGTGTTGCATGCTTACAAGGTAACACGATGAAACAAAAGCTACACTGAAAAATACATAACCTAACTAAATGATCTCTGAAGTTAAGCCATGCTGAACCTAGTCAGTACCTAGATGAGTGACCTCTTGGGAATACCATTTGCTGTAAGCTTGGATATGCAGATGGTATAATGGATAATGGCTCAGAATTGTTAATTGGAGAGCTAATTCCAGTTGCGTTCATTATATTCACTTATGTACAAATACAATTGGGTATTGAATCACTTATCCCCCAGCTATGGATTAATTAGTAAAATTTTCAACAGTAAATCATTGTCTGCAAAAAAAAAACATTATTGTAATCTAAAAATATTTTCTGACATTAAATAACCTGCAAAATGTTAAGCCATAAAAATAGACAAATTTAAGTTCAGACCATTTCATTTACTGATATGAATCACATGCTACAAGATCTCAAAAAGTATATCCTAAATTTTTTTTTTTATTATTATTATTATTTTTTTTTCTATAATAAATGCCTCTCTGCCTCTTACTTTCCTGCTTGTTGGAAATCCTCATCTGTTCTCGTCTTCTAAGAACTCAAGTGAACCATCTGAGCCTTCCAACTATTGGCCTTCTACCTCTTTTTGGTAAACTACTATAGGTCCCAATCAACGCTGAATTGGTTAAGCATCTAACATTACAGGGCCTTCTTCCAGACAAGCAATATGGCTTTTGCTTCCCTAGGTCAATTACTGATGCATTAACAATTATTGCTGAAAGGGTCGATCAAGCTTTAGATAAGAATGGTGAACCTCAGTCTGTTACTTTGGATATCTTAAAAGCATTTGATATGGTTTAGTATATCAGCCTTTTTTCACAGATGGAAAGGTTATCGTGTCTCCAGACAAATTTTTGAACTGATTCAGTCATTCTTATCAAATCACAAAATGAAAGTTATCTTCAATGGCCACTCTTCTAGATCTTTTTGCATTAAGGCTCAATCCTTGGACCTGCTTTGTTCTTAATTTTCATTAATGACGTCTTAACTCCTATAAAGATATGACTTTTAGTTACTATAACCATGACATCCTTTCCATGTTGCAACATGATTTCTTTTTTCCCATCCTAGTGATAATCCTGGTGTATCTGAGCCAATCTATGAGGACATTGATGGTGTACACTTGGATAAATGCACAGCCAACAGTCCAGGTGACAAATGCTGTTGTGTTTCTCCGGATTCTCTCCACAAAACTGATGTGCAGGTTTTAAACATGCAGCACTCGAAGGTAAGCTAAAATATTTATAAATATCAAACAGTCATTGTTGTTTTAAAAACAAAAAAAAAAAGTTTTTCTTTTGGTATTGTCCTTTAATTTTGATCTTGATTTATGAAACCATAATTTTAAATTATGAGGCCATAAAAATTAAAGGTTTTTTTTTTTGTTTTGTTTTTTTTTTAACATAATCCTTAATCCTGCTAGTCACCTAAGATTTCCGAAAAAGGATACCCCCGCCCCGACATCTGCCTCCCTCAACAACTGAGCTACAGCTGCGCCACGTCATATGCTAAATTTCTAAAGAAGTAATGGATTTTTTATTTGTTAATCTGACAGATTTATATCACTTAAACATTATTTTTAGTGGATGCCAGAGGAGCATCCATTTTCAGAAATCCAAGGTGACTAATGCTAAACTTTAAGGTTAAACTTGATTAGATGCTCTGTTTTTATTTCTAAACAGTATATTTACTATCACCTACCGCCTTGAATATTTTGCTTTAATTAGATTTTTCAAATATTCAACCTGGTATACTATAATAAATATACTGTTTAAAAGTAAAAATGGAGCATCTACTCCAATGTGGCTATCTACTAAAAAATAACATTTAACTCTGCCTTAGTCACCTAGGTTTTCCAAAAATGGATACTCCCCTAGCATCTACCTCCAGTGTTAACTGAGCTACAACTGCATCACCATGCCTGCTACACATCCTCACTGAGCCAGGAGAGTAGTGAGAGGGAGCAAAATAAGTTGCCAACTAGGAATTATGAGTACTTTAAAAATTTGGTGGTAAATGCCCCACATGGATAATCAGAAATATCTATGTAGCTATTTAAATATATTTTTAAAAAAAGTTTAATTTTTAAAATTTAAAGGATTTTAAAAAAAAATTTTTTTTTTTTTTTTTTTTTTTTTTTTATTATTACAAAAATTTTTAAAACAGTTTAAAAATGAATTTCTGAATCGAAATATCAAAGACAGCATGGTAGGTAGACAGCTGGGGAAAACTGAAATTGGTACCAGAGTTTTGATATATAAATGAAGCAAGTATTGGTCAAACCTTGTTTCTTAAAGAATTAGCACTATCTTTTTTTACTGCAAGACAAAACTAGAAAGCTACACCTCATCAAAAAAAATAAAGATTTCACAAATATCTATTCTGAAGCATGAGGATAATTTAAAATGTAATGTCCATTCTTTAATTAGAATAGATTTAATAGTTGAACTGGATACTCGTATTTTAATATGTACATGTCTACCCACCAAAAACGTTTATAGTAATTAAAAATAATGTTGGATAAAACATCCTATATGCTACCAGCAAGCAGAAATATTTCTTCTGATGATGGCCATTTTGTCCGAAACTAGTCGAGGAATCTAAATGAAATAATAATGATAAAAAAAAAAAAAAAAAAAAGAATATTAATCTACAAGCCAGTGTGTCTGAAGATTTTAATTTTTTAATATTTTTTTTTATTGTTCAAAAAAATATATAATCTATCTCTATATATAATTTTTTTTTATTTTTATTTTTTTTCTTATATATTACCATCAGAACACCGAAATTCCCATATTTCAAAACTGAAACTTTAATTCAAATTCAGTTATAAAAATCAAACTTAAAATAGAAAGTTCCGTTCCTTTATCAAGCGATCTATATATAAAATAAGTCTAAGTAAATTATAGATAATTTACAAAAACATGTTTACTCTTGTTTATTAAGCATTAAATTGCATCACTTAGAATCCTCCATAATTTAACTTAACCTTTCCATTAGCCTGATGAATATTTATAAGCATTTCTTAAATCTAAACAATTGGAAAAACTAACAATTTTGCATTTATTTATTGCAAACACTGTTCAATAAATAAACAGAGCTTCTACTCAAACACAAGTATCCACTAAGAATAATATTTAAATAAAATCTGTCAAATAAATAAATGAAGAAAACCTATTCTCTGGAATATAGTTGTATAGAAACTACCTTGATCACAAAGTAACAGATCAGTTTGTATATTAATTGTAATTTAAAAATTGATCGTTCATTTTATACCCACATTATAATTTCTTGTTTGTTTATCAAATTCTGATCAGATATGAATCTGCCTTTCCCCCAGCTATGAGTTAATTAGTAAGACTAACCCATTGTTTTTTTTTTTTTAAATCCTTAGAATGTAAAAATATTTTCTGGCTTTAAATAATCTGCAAAGGTTTAGAAAACGAATCAATCAATGAAATACTGATTTAACTACAGAACCACGTCTTTAAGATTTATTTACATTCTCTGTAATCTAGAAACTGCCGTGGCCATAAAGTGGAGGACTAGTTTACATATTGATTGTAATATAGAATCGATCCCCCACTTTATATCATAATTTCTTTTTAGTTTATCAAATTCTGATTAGGCAGGAATCCACCTCTTCTCCACCGAGCTATCATCACTAAATCATTATCGCTTACAGTTATACACTTCTTACAATGTGAAAATATTTTCTGACTTTAAATAACTTGCATATGCTTGATAAGGCATAGAAAACTAATCCATCAAATAGATTATTCTTTGTTTCAAAAATTAAAAAAAAAGCCCTCTTTGCAATGTAACTGAATTTGGAATTATTGTTTGTTAAAACTGCTCATGTCGGAGAAGCCTGAACACAAGAATTTATCAGAAAATTTTACAAATTTTGATTTTTTTTTTTTTTTTTTTTTTTTTTTTTTTTTTTAGAAGCCTCCCTCCAAGTCATGCCATTCCAGCATCGAACGTGTTATGATATGGGATGAGAACCAAGTCTACCGGATGCAAGTAAAACAGACAGAAAGTGATGTGTCTGCCTGTGGGCCTATTGCTGTCCTCAATGTTCTGGTAAGCACATCTTCAGCTAATCCTTTCTCATGACCCATTCAATACTTTCCTATTTAGTTCTTCGATTTTATTTCAATGATGGAATTAGCCAAAAAAGAAAATACAATTTGATTAAATTTTCTTTTAAAATCCAAAGAGTCTGCAATATTGTGGTCCTGACCTGGCACCTTGTCCTCAGTCATTTTCCCCACTGCAGCATAGTTTCCCTCTACCTTTTCGATATCTATTTTCATGGTAATTGTTCTGAGGAACTTTCCTCTATGGTATCTAGACCTTATGAATTTAAGCAAAATATGAGATTGGTGGCAAGGAAGGTCTCATCCTTTTACAGTTGAAATGTTCTATACTAACAGTTTCTTCTATTGCACTTCTTGCTTGTAAAGCTCTTCCAGCTTCTTGCTTCCCAGTCAACTGTCTTCAAAAAATTGAAGTGCAATCATTTTCTGAATTCTTGTTCTTTCACTGACCTCTCCTTAATATCATATTTTTCTGATATTTTTTTTAACACTTGGTAACGCCGATGTGGCTTTATTACCTTTTTGGAGTGAAAGGATTAAAATAAAAAATTCATTGAAGATTGCTTGGACATTTTCGCTATAGGAGCCCATACATGTAAAAAAAAAAAAATTTTCAGTAAGGGAAAAAATTTATTTCTTTTTCTTAAGGTTCCCCCACCTCGCAATTGAAAATTGAATTTTTGGCATATCATCACTGATGACATTGATTAACATACACTACTGCATGTGATTTGTTTATAATTTATATATTTGACTATGCAAAGAATAATTTTAAAATTGATCTATTTCTTCTCCGAAGAAATAAATATTATCCGCACTTCTTGTTTCTAAAGCCAAAAAAAAATATTTACACGTATGATCATCATTAAAGAAAATTGTTAATTGTTTAAAATGAAGTAAACATTATCTTCAAAAGAAGTTTGCAAAATTCAAGAAACCTTGTACTTGAGGTGTTTCAGAGTGATGGCTTAAAATATTCGATGGCTTTCTTTCCTGTTTGTAAAATGAGAAAACCTTAAAAGAATTTTTTTTTTTTTTTTTTTTTTTTTTTTTACAGAATGCATTTGACTTTTCTGTTGAGAAGTCGAAAGTTTTAGAAAAAGCCCCTGTCAACCTGAGAGATACATCAGCACCTGTTGCCCCATATTTATTTTCAAGAGCAAAGGCAGGTGAGTGACTAAAAATGGTTTAAATACTGAAGAATTTCTTAAGTAATTAACTTAATTTAATTTTAGCTAATTACCTACTGCAACTTTAGGTCACTACCCCCATTTAATTTGTGTGCCTACACATGCATAACTACAAAATCCCTTTTCTGTTCATACCTTTTTACAAAAGAAAACATTAAAGGAATTAGTTGCTCACTATTGAGACTAATCACAATTTTAATTCTTACAAAAAAGAATGCTCAGTTAAGTGCCATGTGTGATGCACACTTGTGCAATCATCTCTTTTGATTCCTTACTGACTATGCATGTAAGTAAATGCAACAAACCCAACTGGAATTAGAACTCAGCTCTCCAATTTCTCATTCTGAGCCAATATCCATTACGCCACAACACACTTCAATTGTTGCTCAAATTAAAAAAAAAAAAAAAAAAAAAAAAAAGGAAACAATTTACTAAGGTGAAAATGTTTAGGAAGTGCTTTAATCATGAATTCATCCACAGTAAATTTGCAGGCAGGTTTTTACAGCATTTCACCTTTCTTGGCAGATCTTCTATTATAACAGTGTGGAATATTTAACAACAAAAGTGCTGGAAATATAAAGAAAAAGAATCTACATGAAATCGGCTCAATCATAACCAAAGCAAATGTTTAAAAAAACAAAAAAATTATTTTGAATTTAAAATTCTCAGCATGTTTCTCTTGTTCATCTGCTTGTTGCATCAGTGTTAACATAGACTTAGTCCTAAAGGACAAAATACATCACACACAAATTTTCTACTTTATCACACTTCTTTCTCCTCAAATTCTTTTTGAGATATATATATATATATATATATATATATATATATATATATATACACACACACACAATATTTTTATTTTGGGATATTAAAACAAAAACACATTAAGAATCACTACACTGTTACAATGATGTTTCAATATCGCAAATGTGTCTCCTTGGGTGATGCCAAAACCCTGGCAAACAAAAAATTAAATTTCAAAGCATTAAATTAATCTTCCGATCGCTAGTGGTTTGACATCACCTGTGGAGACGCATTTGTGATGTTGAAACATGATTATAATCATTTAGCTTTTTTTTTTCTTTTCTTTTTTTTTTTTTTTTCCCCCCCTTTCTCTAATATCCTAAAATAAATATTTAGCTCTACTCTGTGTTGAGCCCTCTTTTAAATTGTTATGCACAGTGGAATTATACTCTATTTGTTCTCATATATATATATATATATATATATAATCTCATTTTATATGAACGGTTGGTCATTCATATCTAAGGATGCCAATCCCTGTTGCAGACGCCTGCTCAGACACAATTGTGTCCAACACCCACAGTTTCTGGGAGAGAGCATATTATCTAACATAATCAAGTCTGAACGAGCCTAACACATTCAAACCCTCAGTCATGATGACTTGTGATAAAGAGTTCTGTCTACCTAATTTCACTCATGAGGCTTGGGTCAACACTAGAGATGACGTGCTTCCAAAGGTGTAGCATGCTGAGATTGCTTCCTCCAGGCCTATAAAATCAAGAAATCACAGGACATCAAGATGTCTGCAGAAACTTTTTCTCTATCTTTTATTCAAGAGACTTTACCAAAAATTTTGGCAATAATTGCTCCCTGACAATAATAGCAATGTTCTTGTCTCTTTTTGCCCCAACTAATTTATCACTTTTATTTTGGTTGTTCAATCACATGGGATAACTGCAAATAAATATCTACCTGACAATTTAAACACACAAATCTCAAAACCCAGTGGGGAATTTTTTTTTTTTTTTTTTTTTGTCAGCTTTTTTTATGAGGAAATGTTTTGCTTTCTTTGAAGGTACAACTGCTGAAGTACTGATTAAATGTGTGGAATCTGTCACGAATGGTGCAATCAGAGGAAGGTTTTTTGATTTCCATCCGCAAAGAGATGTGCACCTTTTAAAATGGCTGGGAGAATGGATGAAAAAAGGTAAAAACTATAAAAAGCTCTTCTCATGGGGTTTGGAGAATATCGCTCAGTCTTTCTTTCTTAGGATTTGTGTGTTTGGGAGAGAGCTGAAAAAACCCTCGGAAAATCAAGAATACAAAAGATTACACTGTGTAACTCAATTTTTGTCCTTGGTAGCTACTATTATTTCCAATTTGCTTGTTCCTTGAAAATATGAAAAATGGCTAAGATTTTCTTCAGACTTTGTTTTTATGACCAGGATAACAAGATTTCTGAAATTCCTGTTGGCAAAACTGGTAAATGTAAACCTTTTTCATTCTTGTAAAGTAGGAAGAAAACATTTGATTCAAAAGTAGAATTTGTTTTAGGTTTACACAAAAGACTCCCCCAAAACATTTAGGAGTGAGTAGTTTTTATGATTTGTATGTATGAGAGCTGCAACAAAATCTTTGAAAGATCAAGAATATGAAAGAAGGAATAAATCTGCACTTAATTTATTAATTACTTACATATTTTTAAATGGTTTATTATCAGTTTTTATCTGTCTACATACACGTTCCATAGAACTTAGTTGTTAAATACAAGTTTATTTTCATTAGTTTTACTTCAAAATAAAGCATTTACTATTTCTATGACACAATTCCTAAACTTATCTATCAGTAAAAAAAAAAAAATAAGCTTTTTTTCTTCTTTTTCACCCACTAAGTGATTATGTGGCTATATCAAAAAACAATAGTAAAGTGGTTTAAAAAGAAAAAAAAATGTTTGAGAAGCACTGGGCTATAGGAAATCTGAATTTGTTCATTTCTCATCTGCCAGCTCATGTTGATAACCACTGAGCAGGATAGGGGAGAAACTAAGTGTTGTCTTTTATTTCCATGACTGATGTCATCATCTAAATTCTGGCATCTGTGTGTTTCTTTATATAAAATTAAAAAAAAAAAAAAAACTCAATCACTTTCATTACAGTAACGCTAAAAACTTGCTATTAAACTGCAAAATCTTCTCTGTGGAACCATTCATGAATTACAGTAAGCTCCCAAGTTACGACAGTCCCAACCTATGAAAATTCTTGATTACAGATCATTCTCTATTAATCTTGTTTTGAATTATGCCAATGCCAACAGGGTTGGTTTGTTGTGTTTTTGTGTACTTTAAATGTATACATATTGAGTTTCCCTATAAGAGATAAGGACATCTTGATAAACTATAAGTTGGAAAATTCCCACTTTTGTTTTTTTTTTTGTTGTTTTTTTGTCAACACTGGCAATAAATATACAAGCATCTTAAAACAGTTTAATTTTTATTTTGTTATACATATTATTTTCATTTCCTATGTATTTATTATGTTTATTTTAGATTTAATTAACATATGTCATAGAAATGTCTTGTGTCCTAGATTATTACTTTACCATTTCATTGGCATAGGTGAGTGCCATAAGTGCTCATTCACAGAAAATTGTGTTATGACGCATCATAGGAATGGAACTGTCTTAAGTCAAGGACACCTGAACTTTTTAATCACCAGACTTTTTTTTTCCTTTTGTAGATGCTGTTCCACTTGCAACATTAAATATCCAGAAATCTGTTCGCCCTGGTTGGGTTATCCCAGATTCTTGGCATCATCAGATGATCTATGGTGTCAGTTCAAAAGGTAAGAGAACTACACATAATACAATAAATGTCCCTCTAGCAAAATCAGACAACAGTTCTTAATGTGTATGCTCATGGTGTGGGCTGAGGCAAGACTGGCACCACATGCTCACTCACTCAGTGATCACATGCTGCCCATGTGGTGTTGTCGGTTTGTTCGCTAACTGAATTATGATACAACAAACGGTGCAATTTTTTCTTTGAAATTTTGTTCAGCAATTGATTTGTACAAAAAGGAGCTATTCGACAACCAAGGTTCCACTGTATTTGGTTGGTTCTCAGCAATTATATGTAGAATCTAAAATATTCACTTGTATTAAACATTTCTGGCCAAGAACTATCTGCTAGCATATTTTTGAGGTGATTTTTTGACTTCTAAACAAGTGGAGATCTATGTCGACCACTTGTTTAGATGTTGGGGACAGCCACTGATATCCTGTGTGGTGCTAAATCTGCATCTAGTGGCTATGAAGTTAACTTCCAGATAAACCTTCTGATGCACTTGTCTTCTCTGACATGCTGTAACACTCCAAACAAAGTTTATTTTGGCATCAATTCAGATGAGCCCAGTATATATTGAAGTTGTCAGATCAAGGTTCTTTATTAACATTAAGTTTGATTCAAACCCTCTAACATTTCTTGAAAATTTGCCTTAAAAATATAGGAATGTAAATTAGTGTTGGCTGTAATTTAACCAGTAAAATTCCTTCAATAATTTACCTGCAAAATGTAAACCTTATCACTTAGCAATGAAAAAATATTTTAATCCTGAAGAATTCTTTAAAAATGTTTTTCTTCTTTAAATTCCAACAGGTGTGTATTTGACAAATCCTTTGAAAGTGGTGAGTGAAGATAGCCTTATGCAACAACTGACCAGTGATAGTGTTCTTTTGATCCGTCGATTTGATATTATCAGCCGCTTCAATGAAGATACCAACCTCTCCCAGCTGATGACACACAAGAATTCCAACAAGTGGAGGACTATGAATGTCTTAGGTGAGAACACACTTTCTTTTTCTTTATCATACATATGGATAGTTTTTCCTCATCTTTTTATTAAATTATTTTTAGCTGTCGTATTTTGTCCAGAGAATAAAACATGTTGGCTAAGAGCTGTTTATCCTCAACTTTTTATTTATTTTGTTCCTTTACAGATACACTCTATCTGAAAATAATTTACACATTGATCGTTATTATATGGTTTGATTGAAGATTATAAGTTCGGTATATTTACAAAGATCTTAACTTTATCTGAAATGGTTAAATTTCATTTATTTATGTAATTAGTTTACCTAATAGTCTTCCAAAAATTGACTTATCTATATAAGCCAGTATATGTGTGGGGATGGGGACTTATCCAAAATATGAGATTGTTTATGTTTGAAATAAAAGTTTACTTTTTTTTTCTCTTTTCACTATGAACTTTTCCTGCTGACTGCTTGACCCACAGGCCAAGTTGTAAATGTTCTCCGTGAGGCCAGCATGCCCCGTTTCCCTGGATACCGGCCACAGCTCACTCAGCACATTCGCATCCCTGCTGCCTACCGTTCAGGTATAACTTTGTTTATCCGACAAGAAGCCGCAGCTTTTCACGAACTGATGAATGCACCTGACCTACCTCTAAAGGTGGACCTTCCGCAAGAGGTCGCTTTACACATGGAAAACGATGGAGCTACAAAAGACGAGGAAGATGCATCGGGCAGCTGTTGGGCATCTCACCCAGATTACCAGGACCATTGTGGGGAACACTGTAGTGGACAATATAAGTCTTATGAATATGGTGACAGTAATTACTATGGCAGTTCTTCAGCTAGGATCTCTCCATCAGTCAGTTTTGGTCCAGGAACTCCCAACTTGGACATGGGTGCTGCAGCTGGAGCAGCTGCTGGCTCCAGCAATTCTTCAAGGTCACTCCACCCTCACCTGGACCTACCTGACTATGCTGGCGGGGCAAGGTATTTTGTTAATCACGGCTATCCACGCCGGAATAATGTGTACATACATTACTTTAACAGTTAGGGTTAATTTGTGATTCTTTGATGGATTGTATGGGGTGAATGGAGGGTGTATGTGTGGATTTATTTTTGTTTTCTGTGTGTAAGCTGTGCTTGTGAGATTATATACATATAATTTTTTAGTATGATTGTGAATCTATTTCTTGAATTATAAAGCAATGTTGATATTTGCTGATACCCTCTCTCATTCTATCACTACTTTACCCTGTAAACTCTCTCCGTCTACCCCCTACTTTTTTTTTCTCTCTCCAAATAATGTCTGTCTTCAAATCTGTCCACACTCATAAATACGATTCCCTACTTGGTTCATTTCTATGGTTTACTTTCTTGCTAACCCTAACCCTGACTCTCATCTACCAGAATCCTTCTCTTAATCCCTAAGCACTTCTCAAACCAAATTTCCTTTGATTCATTTCTTGTAATTTCTTCCCGCCAAGATTTTCT
>OZ010615.1:64813591-64851091 GCA_963932145.1 Acanthosepion lycidas
TTGACTGATTTGTGTAGGGTATCTGGGCCTTGGATAAACCCCATAACCAGTTCTGTCAGTATTGTACTGATAGTCTGTGATACACAAATATCTACTTAGAGAACAGTTATAAAGGGTTGGTGAAAATGTGTTAACTTTTTTCTCTTGAAAAATCACTGATCAGTTTTTAGGCTTCTCTGTCACAATGAATTTTGTTTCTTCATGTAGACCTTCTCTTAATAAAACAGAGACAATTGAACCTGATAGAATTGTTCCAAAGTTACAACAGATTTTATAAATATATTTTACTATGACTGTTCAATTTGGGTCTACATTTTAATTTGGCTATTTCAGGTTAGGAATTTATGCCATATCATCTTTAGATCAGTCTTTCTTGTTCTTAATTTTGATTGGTTGATATACTTCATGTGCTTATTTCACATTATTGAACAGGTCAAACTTTCCTTTAATAAACTTGAGTGTGTCTGTCTCTCTTCTCTACACACACATATTTTAATTTATTGCTTAAACATTATTTTTAATGGATACCCATATTTGGTCTTGGTTTGACCAGGAGGTTCATCATGGCAGAGGTCAATGCACGTCACATCTAATGACAGTTTCCTCTAGGCGATACGGGTTTGTATCCTGCCAGAGGGCACATATTTTTCTAACAAGATTTCTCACATATTCAGGCTGCTAGATAGATAGACAGATAAATAAAAAGAAACATCTACTCCCATATGGGTATCCATTAAAAATAATGTTTAAGCAATAAAAATTTGTCGGATTAATAAATGAAAAATCCATTCCTATATATATATATATATATATATATATATATATATATATAGTACATTGAGTGCTGGTATTAATAAAATAGTACTCAATGTAATATAACAGAGCTATTACATATATATTAATAAATATGTATTATTCCTCACCAGTATCACAACTCTCAATCTTCAGGTGTTGAGTAAAGACTCTACTTAGCCCCTGAAGATTGCATCATGTATGAAATCCGGGTTGTGGTATTCGTAAGGAAATATATAAAGAATATCGTACTACGAAAATCTGAAGACTCTGCTTGGAGATAGAACACATATAAATATAAAAGTGAACCATGAAGATGACAGACTGTTTAATGCTAAATGCAATTATCAGGCCACATGCATTGTTTTTTTGTTTTTTTTTCTCAATTTTATATATATATATATATATATATATATATATATAAGGAAAAGAGCAATTTATCCAAAAACTGCAAACTCTGCTTGGAGGGAAAAATAGCTGTAATTACCTTCACAGACCAAAACAAACTACTAAGTAAATGATCAGAACTTGTTTCAAAATGCAGACACAGAACTAAATTTTTATTGTTACTTAAAAATCAAAAATAAATTAACCCAAATAAACATCACTCATGCCAAAATAGCTGTTAGAATAGACTACCAACAATACATCACTGACCCATATATATTGTCAAGGAAGTGTGTGTGTGTGTATGTATATATATATATATATATATATATATATATATATATATATATATATATGGCTCTTTAGGTATTCTATCTATCTACCTAGTTTTCATCTATCAAAAAATTAGCATAAAATAACATAGCAGGGTTTGCTGAAGTAACCAGGGGGGATATGATGGGGCTGAAATATGTGGGTTGCTTGCTGTTATATAACCTCAATAACATTATTGACCCCTGTAACCATAGCCTTTACCGAGACAATGGGTTGATTATTGTAAGAAAAGACTATGTAATTAGGAAAAAATTGAATTGGCTATTCGATAAGTTTGAATTTAAGTTAGATATTCAAACTAATTTAAAAATCACAGATAATTTGAATATTACACTTAACTTGTACAACAGTACCATGTCCCCATTTAGGAAAAATAACCAATACCCATGTTATATTAACATAAGTTCTAACCACCCTAGACAAATTTCAAACATATCCCTAATGGCATTATATTTAGATTATCTACTGATTCTTCTAATATCAACATCTTTACTCAAAGCAAGCACAGTTATGATCTGGCACTAAAATATAGTGGTTACAAAGCTTGTTTATAAAACCACAAATGAAACATCTGATGTACATAATAGGGGGAAAAATAGGGCAAAGAAAATTCTATGGTTCATGCTGTCATATAATATGGCTATAGCTAATAAAAAGGAATTCTTTACATCATTAAAGAATCCCCCCCCCCGTCGAACAATTTTATACAAAATATTTAATAAAAATACTGTTAAATTAAGTTATAGCTGCATGCCTAATATTGCAAATTTGATCAGTAAAAGCAACACTAAAAGCTTAAAAATAAACCATATATCAAGTTCCCCAAATGCAAATTTCAAAAACCATAGCAGTAATTTTGCACACAAAATATACGGGCACAGGACTAGTTTATCTGTGTGGGGAAATTAAAAAGCAAGCTATAGATCCTATATTAAAATGGGAGATAGTTAAAAAAAAAATTTTAAAATGCTGTAAATATGAAGCCGGTGATAGGTATTACCTCCTATGTATAGAGAAAAAAAAATTTCTTACAATAACTCAAATTAATAACTCAACCAGAGATCTGAAATACTTATTGGTCATAGGCATAAAAAAACTCTTTACTTTAATGGAATTTGTTTTTTGTTTTTTCCTGGTGTCACTTGGGCCAATCTTCCTTTTTGTTTTTTAATCCTGATTTGTTTATTCTTTTATAGTAGCTGTCTTATCAATAAAATCTCATTTGGTCCAATCTTCTTTAGCCAGTTATCCTGATGATCCATTAGGTGAAACCTACGTAAATAGGTTCTGGCTCTTTATGTATTCTAGTTTTGCTCTACTTCATGTATTGAGCACTTTTCACATTTACAAATTGCATTATCTGGATTTTTTTTTTTTTTTTTTTTTTTTTTTTTTAGGTAAAAAAAAACAAAAAAAAAAAACAAAAAAAAGAAATAAAATATTTCTACATACACACACCACTACCTCAGTATTACAGACTACCCTTTAACAGATATCAGGAACAACATACAAAATGTGCATCAGACAACTAGGTTTTTAGGCCCCATGTGCTAAGGGCAGAGTTGTGGCAGCATGGATACAAGCTACAGCTTGGTAAGCTGGCTGTTAATTGTTGGGCTGTCACTTTGTTTATGTCAGTGTAACCACACATATAGCTTATTGCTCCATGTCGTCTGGAGGAAGAGTATAAAAGCAGAGAAGGGTAAATTGAGCATTAGCACATGTCTTAGTATTGGTCAGACTGTGTTGGTAATTATGGACACTTGGCATTGTTGGACAGATATTTCCCCACATTTATCCTTACAATGAAAACAAATAGTACAATTCCAACATCTGTAACATTTAATTTAAAAGGGCTCAATACAGAGCAGAGTAATATTATTTATTTCAGGATATTACACTGAAAACATGTAAGAATTGCTACACAATTGCAGATGTCTTTCAATGCATCCCATCTAGTGAGTGAACTATTTATAAAGATTTAAAAGCTTTTTTTTTTTTTTTTTTTTATTTATTTTGCTTTTAAATTTCTATAAATCAATCACTCGCCAGTAATTTACAATCGTTTGAGATGCATTGAAACACTACTGCATTTGTGTAGCAATTACAATGTAATATATATATATATATATATATATATATATATGATGTTCAATATCAGGGATAAAGCATGTGTAAATATAAAAGTGGACACTGAGGTTAAAACTGATTGGAACAGTCTGCTTCATGTTTGAATACAATCTTCAGGCCATATTTACAAGGTGCCCCAAAAGTCACCAAGGTGTTCGAAAGTTTGATAACTTTTTTTTAGTTTTCTTTTAGGTATTTTATAAAGAAGGCTTTGAAAATTAATCACATAAAAATATATTACTGAAAAATGAACACAAGTCTTGAAATCTTTCTATTAAAGAAAGGATCAATAATTCAAACTCAACAAGCATATTGTCATCATCGCAACTTTGAGAGTAAAGATTCAGTAAATATTCCACAAAATATTTGAACCAAACTATTTGATCAAGTAAAGGAGCCTATCAAAGGTAGTCTTAACAGGTTTGTCTCTCAAGCATCACTCCAACAAATTTATAAATGCATTAGCCTGTTTCTTTTTAAGATGGGCCAACACCTCATATGACAAGGGCCATAATCCAGCATCTCAGTTAATTTTGTATAAAGAGAATAATTTCTCATGGTTGCAGTATATTGCCCAGATCTGACAAGCCCCAACTTCTTCCTATGTGGCTATCCCAAAGGAAAGGTTTATGCCAGAAAGCCTCAGACTCTCTGACAACTGAAGGACAACATTCAGACAGAAATCCCAGCACAAGAGCCTGAAACACTGACAGCTGTAATGGAAAAAAAAACCTTAGAATGGGCACATTCATGCTAAGCTGAAAATGGACACCACTTCAAAGATGTAATCTTTCTCAACAAGTGTAAATTTATTTCCTATATCTGCTCTACATAATATTCGGGTATTGTGAATTAAAGTTAAAAAATAGAGGAGTTGTTATTAAATTTTGAAATCCCTTGGTAACTTTTGGCACACTTTGTATATATCTGCTTTCATACCTTAAAAGGTGATCAGCCATGTTTGCTGATCAATTAAATCATGGAAACTACCAGTCACCCTGCAGTGTTGATCCCTATGTCCACGCTATATATTTACATTGGGCAGTCTTCCCCCTCCTTTACAAATGCAAATTTTAAACAATATGCAGTAGCATTGAATAGATATAGTACTCGTCTTTCCAAAAGAACTACCTCTACTTTATTTAGAGGAGAAGCATTTATAACTGTATTTATAGGTAGTTAGTGGCTGACTCTGGTCGTAAGATTCTCTCAGACAGCATTGCCTGTTCTACTATATAAAATGGTATGAAGGTTTCAAAGCAACATTTAACCTTCATGCTTGCAAAAAAAAAAAAAAAAAATTAAGTGTCAAAAGGAACGTTTTTTTTTTTTTTTTTTTTTTTCTTTTCTTCTTCCCCCTTGACACTGCTTGGCAATGTTTGTTATAAAAAGCGATAGGATTTTAATAAAACCTAAACATATAAAAATAAATTTATGCTTTTTCTTTGTTCTTGAAAATTGACAATAAAATATACTTTATTGGAATAGTTGCCAAAACATCGGCCAATCTATTTAAACTTTATAAAATGGTAAATAATAAAGATTTCCTCACAGTTCACATATTTTAATAATTTAGTAAATGTTTATAAATTTACGAATGACAACTTATTTTCACATTTCTTTCTTTATTAATTGGTAAATGATAAATGTTGCATTTCATTAGTCTTAATTGTAATAGTTTTGTGAATGTTATAAAGATAAAATTATTCTTGTAAATAAACAATTTAATAAATAAATAGTGTTTGTTCTTGAAAATCGACAACAAAAATAATAAAGAAAATGTATAAATTGACTTTCATATACAGTGTAACCCAGATATAAGAGAGTTGTTGGGGTCGAAGAAGTCTCTTATATCCGGGTTTGCTCTAATTTATATACATTAGCACATGCTCTAATTTGGGACCAGAGAAAATCTCTCTTATATCTGCGTTACACTGTATTTAGGTTTTACAGATACCATGACATGTAATGCTTAGCAAGCTTGTCTTGCTAGAAAAATGATTGAGTAGTGATTTTGATCCTCCCTGGGCGCCTCATACTTCTGGCCTTGTGCCATATCCAGGCTACACTTAGAAAATCACCATATGTTTACATTTTATTAAAATTCTAAGCATCGTATTTTAAAACAATAAACATTGGCTAGATGTGAAGGTATTTAAAATAACAGTGGTGTCAAGGGAAAAACCATCTTTTTTAATAAACTGTATTTTGGGGTTTTTCTTTACAGGCACAAAGGTTAAAGATTTCTGCTTTCAGATTGTTCAGAAAGAATTGCAAATTTTGACCATTACTAAACAAGTCTGACAGCACAAGATTTTTTTTTTTTTTTTTTTTTTTTTTTAATCAAACAAAATCTATTTTAACTGTTTTTTTTTTTTGTTTTTTTTTGTTTTTTTTTTCAAGAATGTCTTCTTTTAAGCATGAGGGTTTTAAATTGAATCCCTGTTTGATATTCAGATTATTCTTCCACCCCTCTTCAAGGGCCACATAGATGTAATTTCCTTTCTGCAAAAACTCTTATTCCTGATTTTTAATGTTTCGACCCAAAACCCTTTTCACTTTTGTTTCTATTCGAAATCTGCCTTCTCTTTTCTTTTCTTCTTCTCTTTTCTTTTCTTCTTCTCTTTTCTTTTCTTCTTCTCTTTTCTTTTCTCCTTCTCTTTTCTTTTCTTCTTCTCTTTTCTTTTCTTCTCTTCTCCTAGGATGTTCCACTTGATCCTCCTTCCTGTGTAGACAATTGCCCAAAAAAAAAAAAAAAAAATGGCCACATTTTACTGTGATCTCATCTTAATCAATGTGCTGTAGAATAGTGACTGTGTTTCAATAACAACATTTAACATTTGCTGGCAATCTGTAATGTAATAAAATATTACTACTCTCCCACCACCACCACAACAACATAGGTGTATATATATACATACACACACACACACACACACACACACACACGACTGCATGTGTTTTGATAAACAATAAGATCCCAAACACTTCATATGGGGGGAATACGATATATAATCAAAGATATCGGTCATCTGTTTTATCAACCCCAGTCTTTTTGTGAATCAGTTTTAATATTTTATATTACTAGGATCTACTTAGATAATATACCAATGGATTTGTTACCGTCACACACCCACACACGTGTGTGTATTTATATAATCATTTTAAACACTTTTTTTTTTTTCTTAAGTAAATACTCCTAGTTGAGTAGATGCTCCATTTATTTATTAAGCAGTATAATTTATTTTCCTCTATTGGCCTGAATTGTGGCTGATTCAGTTACACCATATCAGATCTAACAGCAGTTCCCTCTGCCCAGAAGGACACAAGTTCAAATCCCACTAGAGAGCACATATCTTTCTTTAGTAAGATCTCAAATATTTAAGCCATTTAAATGAAAATAAGAATAGTGATTAATAAATATATGGGGCGTTTTTCTCAAATATGTGTATCCACAAAAAATAATGTTTACAGTGATAAAATCTGTTACTTTAGAACTATATATGGTGAACTCTCTCTCGTCACAGATGACGAAGATGTGACCAACTTCTATGGACATGCCTGTGTCTTTGGCAAATTTTTGGACAAATGGAAAATGTTGAGTTATTTTGCTCAAGTTGTTGAGAATCAATTGCCGCATGTTTCTACAAGTAGACAACAAGGTCTGCTTTACTGCATGCGGCAAAGCCACATTGGCAGGTAAAAGGCTATCATTGTGAGGAGCAGCATGCTGCCAACTTGCTTTTAACATTTACACGCAGATGATTAAGTCGTCCTCATTCAAGCTTTACAAAGATGAGAAGCAGGACCGGTGCCCAGCTCCTTTGCTCTGGCACATTGTTTTCCCAGGAAGAAAACTGGATGCTGCATCACTTCATATTGTCATTGAAATGCAGGAGTGAACTAACCTGGTTGTTAAAAGCTAGCCAAAGAGATGTTTTGGAAGTCTACTATCATATATAAATCCATTGGTATATAATCCAAGTGGATCCTAATAATATAAAATATTAAAACTGATCCACAAAAAAGAGCTCAATGTATTTATCATAACAGGGCATATAAATAGTAGTAAACTGTAAAATCCAAAATGATATCATATGGGTTATAGACCTATTTTAACTGATGAAAACTTCATCAGTCTTATTCAACCCCAGTATATGGACTGAGTTTGTCGTAATTAGAAATTTAACTGTCACAGCTGTCAAAAAAATAATGGAGAATTTATCCATTTCAATGTTTGAGTCAGATGAAAGGCATGAGACAGTAGTCAGGGGAGGGTTGAAGGCATTAGCCTTAAAGGGAAGGCGTTTTAAAAAATTAAACCTGGATATTAACCTATTGGCATTAAATTGGGCTTATGTGAAGAATGAAATGTTAATTTGAAACTAAGAGTGGAATGAAAAGGGTTTTTTTTCTCTCTCTTTCTTTCTTTTTCTCTCTCTTTCTTTCTTTTTCTCTCTCTTTCTTTCTTTTTCTCTCTCTTTCTTTCTTTTTCTCTCTCTTTCTTTCTTTTTCTCTCTCTTTCTTTCTTTTTCTCTCTCTTTCTTTCTTTTTCTCTCTCTTTCTTTCTTTTTCTCTCTCTTTCTTTCTTTTTCTCTCTCTTTCTTTCTTTTTCTCTCTCTTTCTTTCTTTTTCTCTCTCTTTCTTTTTCTCTCTCTTTCTTTTTCTCTCTCTTTCTTTCTTTTTCTCTCTCTTTCTTTCTTTTTCTCTTTCTTTCTTTCTTTTTCTCTTTCTTTTTCTCTTTCTTTTTCTCTTTCTTTTTCTCTTTCTTTTTCTCTTTCTTTTTCTCTTTCTTTTTCTCTTTCTTTTTCTCTTTCTTTTTCTCTTTCTTTTTCTCTTTCTTTTTCTCTTTCTTTTTCTCTTTCTTTTTCTCTTTCTTTTTCTCTCTCTTTTTCTCTCTCTTTTTCTCTCTCTTTTTCTCTCTCTTTTTCTCTCTCTTTTTCTCTCTCTTTTTCTCTCTCTTTTTCTCTCTCTTTTTCTCTCTCTTTTTCTCTCTCTTTTTCTCTCTCTTTTTCTCTCTCTTTTTCTCTCTCTTTTTCTCTCTCTTTTTCTCTCTCTTTTTCTCTCTCTTTTTCTCTCTCTTTTTCTCTCTCTTTTTCTCTCTCTTTTTCTCTCTCTTTTTCTCTCTCTTTTTCTCTCTCTTTTTCTCTCTCTTTTTCTCTCTCTTTTTCTCTCTCTTTTTCTCTCTCTTTTTCTCTCTCTTTTTCTCTCTCTTTTTCTCTCTCTCTTTTTCTCTCTCTCTTTTTCTCTCTCTCTTTTTCTCTCTCTCTTTTTCTCTCTCTCTTTTTCTCTCTCTCTTTTTCTCTCTCTCTTTTTCTCTCTCTTTCTTTCTTTTTCTCTAGATAAGGTTAAGTTTAAAAATACAAGTCCTTACTTAAAAATACTCTTCCAAATATAAATTATACTTAAAACTAAAATCTATTTAATAAATTAAAAATAATTTCTATTAAAATTAAGTAACTTATCTAAATGTAAGATTATATTTTAAAAAATTTATAATTAATAAAAAAAAAAAACATTGGTTATCTTAAAGAATAAAAATAATATTTAAAAAGAAGTTATATTTTAAAAAAAAAACAAATAAAAAAAAAAATAAAATATATAGATAAAGAGGTGTAAGTGATAAAAGGAAAGATAGTTACTGTATATTTCTGCATATAAGATGACCTTTAAATCCCCAAAATAACCCTTACAAATTGGGGATCTTATATAATTCTAAAAAAGAAACCTTAAATTTGAGTGATGTTTGTCTGTAGACTAACCTTATTCTTGGGGTGACAACCAATAATTTACATGAAAAGATTCAGATTATCAAATAAACTGATGATAAAAGTAATAAAACCATTTCTACTTTATGTATTACTGACATACCTTCATAATGAATTGCCTGTTTGAAGCATAATTCGATTATCAATGAAATCAACTTGTATCCACACAAGCTCAGCTGAGAAAATGTAAACATCAAGTTATGATTGCGTTCACAGGAACTTTTATCTTTCACTAAACTTTCAATAATGAATAAAACTGAAAAAAAAAAAATGTTAAAAGTGGAAGGTACTATTATTAGCGGTATTTTGTGATTGGCAATGAAGTATAAGTAAATGGCTATTAGTACACCAGGCTGTTTTGTAACTGTTTAGATATAGGAAAACAAGAAGAATCAGTATTCGCAAGCGATCACATGATGAAACATAAACAAAACAATGGTTTCCCTTTTAGGGACGTGTGCAGGAAAAACAGAATTGGTATTATTTCGTTTATTTTGAATTTCTGAGGATCCATTAAATAACATCACTTCCAATAATCAGTAAGCAGTCATCTTAAATTACAGGTATACGATAAATTCATGAAAATTTGCTATAGTTTTGTTTTTTTTTTTTCCTACGTTTTTTGCCTCATCTTATCTAAAGGTTGCTTTATATGAGAAATATACTGTATGTTTATATATAAGAAAAAGCACTATCCCGGTGAATATTGTTACTACTAATGATTTTATTTTCCAGTTCTTATTTCCAAAAATTTAATGCAAAGTAAGAAACAGTTATCTATTGCCATATATCCCTTGAAACTTTTCCTCTACATTTTAGCTTTTTTTCTATGGGTGAAAATGTGATTTTTATATATATATATATATATATATATATATATATATATATATATATATATATATATATATATATATATATATATATATATATATGCGTGCTTGTTTTCAATGGTCAAATTTGCTTTTGTTTGTCATTTAACTAGATAGTAGCAGCAGCTGTCACATATTACTTACCTCCCTTTGCTACTTTTTTTTTTTTTTTTTTAATTATCATACAATATCATAAAGTTAGTTTATGAACCAGTAACAAACTTTTACAAAACAACTTTGGTATGTTTTTGAATATTTACTATACAGGTGGGTGAGGGAAAAAATTTTCCATGTGAATGTGGGTGAAAATGCCTAAAAACCCCTGATCTATATGGACCATATTTATGACAATAGTATGTTCAAGAAACTTACTGATGTTCGAAATTATATTATAGTTTGACTGATGGGGAAAGTCATTTCTTGATTTGGACGAAAGTAATTACAGGTAATCAATTTCTTTCCTCTTTCAGCGTCTTCAGATATATATATATATATATATTGTTTGAGGTCATGTTAATACTTTGGATAAAATCAAGGAATTTTTAAAGTGTTTTGTCTAATTCTATATGGACTTCCAGGTTTTCAAACATTTTTTCCAATTTTATTTTCTCAAATTCATTTTTAACAGAGATTATATTTTAAAAAAAAAAAAAAAAAAAAAAAAAAGGTCAAAAGTCAAGAACTGTTCATCTGTCTTAAGCTTATTTCCTGGAAGAATTCAAACAGGTTAAATCAGAGTCAGGGATTTTTTTTTTTTTTTTTTTTTTTTTTTCATTTAACACCTTTGCTTCCTCAATGTTTCGCAACTTTTTCTCTTACAAGGACTCCATTTTTTTTTTTCTTCAATAGACTTTAAAGAAAATATATTGATAATCTGTTTTTATTAAATGCGACCACCATGCCTCGCACTTGCAACTCCATGTTCATAAATTTTATTTTTGAATGTCATTTGAGTATACAGTCTTAAAATAAAACTATGGTGCATGATGAAATGGTGGGTGGGGGGATGTCTTGAAGGCTTAAAATTTTAAGTTTTTTTTTTTTTTTTTTTTTTTTTTTAAGTGCTTCAGGCTAAAAATGGCCTTTGAAGAATAAAAATTGCAAAACAGTCTCTGAGGTTTTTTTTTTTTTTTTTTTTTTTTTTTTTCTTTTGCAAATTGAATTTGAATTGCAAAAAAATGTAGTAAAGAATGAACTCCTATAAAACACCTCAAATGAATTGACAGTTTTTCTTTTTCTTTTTTTTTTTTTTTTTCCCCTTTCTTTTTATTCCTTTATCTCTCTCCCCTCTCTTTTCCTTTCTCACTATCTCTTCTCTCAGTCTCTTTATTTCCTTTCTCTCTACTCTCTCTTCTCTTTTTTTCTTTTTTCTCTCTCTCTCTCTCTCGTCCTTTGTTTAGCTGTATTAAAATAAATTAATAGTCTTCTCATTACTGGCAGTAATATCAGTCATGAAATTTAGTGAATTAAAATATTCAAGGGCAAATAAAAACGTATGTTGAGACTTTGTTCATGAAAGTTAGTTTTCTTTTTCAAGGTTTTCACTTAATCTATACATTTAGTGTGGTTGTGGGATGAGAAAATCTGAGCTTAGACTCACAGGCACCCAGAATTCACCCTTAATTTAAAGCCGGTTGACGAGATGGTCACTAAGAAAAAATATCCTTCCCAAATACCAGTGAGGTTTAAAACAAAAAACTGGAATTTAAACAAGAAGTTTTTCAAGTCATCAGCTGATTGCTTTGTGGTTATTCCCTATCTCTTTTTTTTCTTTTTCTGTCATTTCATCTGAAGCAAGTCAATAAAGCCACTAAGATACAATGGGTTAATGTTTATTAGAGAATATGAGAAAAAAAATACTATTGAATAGAGATAACAAGAGTGGTAAATTGTTCTGTGCCTAACACAAAGAAACTACATTTGGTAAGTTGATTAAAGGTAAAAAAAAACACATGCACACATTTTTTCATACGATGCAGTGGGTGGATGTCTGCAATTTATGCAAATAATTTTATTTTGTAAAACTCCAAAAGCCAAATTAACATGCCAAAGTCTCTTGCTGGTTTGGGTTTGGCATTAGTGTCCTTATCTGCAGAACAACCTCAGATTTCAACTTTGGACAGATTTGGAGGTCGCATTTATTTGGGTTCAATTTGGATAATTAGAAATAAATACACAATATGTACAAATATATTAGAGGTGATTTTTTTTCCCAAAGATTTCTTCCTTGCATTCTAATTCCATTTTCAAGGTTGTAAAGAGTTGCAGCTGTTTCACTTTTATTCTAATTATTATTATTTGTATATGTGTATGACCTTTTAAAATTAAAAGGCCTCTCTTACTGTTGCTATTATAAGTGGCTTCAGTTTCAAAGGTTTCTGGGTTGGGAACAGTTTGGATGGCCTTCCTTTTTAATTTTTTTTATCCTCTTCCTTTTTTTTTTTTTTTCCATTTTCTATTTTTACTTCTCTTTCTGACACACACGCACATTATATATATATATATATATATATATATATATATATATATATATATATATATATATATATATAATGTTATACAATTCAAAACTCATTCTTGCCAAACTATAATGGTTTGGGGGCAACCTTTGTGCAGTTAAAAAAAAAACACTGTATCAAAAGGAAGGCTTTTTTTTTTCCCCCTTGATACTGCTATTATTAGGTTGGTGCAAAAATAATGTCGTTTTCTCATATGTGAGAAAACGACATTATTTCTGCACCAACCTAATATTTTAACTACCTTCACTCAGCAATTTTTATTGTTTTAAAAAGCAATGATTAGAATTGTATTAGGTTAGTGCAAAAAAAATGACGTAATAATGTCATTTTTTGATGTATTTTTAACGTCAAAAAATGACATTATTACGTCATTATTTTTGCACCACCCTAATAATAAAACCTGAACATAGAAAATGTATAAATTCCCTTTCATTTGTTCTTGAGAATTGATAACAAAAATAATAAAGTCTATTTATTAGATTATTTATTTACACTATTGGAATAGTTGGCAAATCATCGGCTAATTGCCACTCATTTCAAACTTTATAAAATGATAAATAATGATTTCCTTACAGTTCGTTCGCATATTTTAATAATTTAGTAAATGTTTATAAATTTATGAATAAAAATTGTTTTCACATTTCCTTCTTTATAAATTGCTAAATGATAAATATTGCATTTCATTAGTCTTAATTGTATTAGTTTTTTGAATGTTGTAAATATAAAATTATTCTTGTAAATAAACAGTTTAATATTTTTGTTGTAAATTCTCAAGAACAAAAAAAAAACAAATTCACTTTCACCATATATTATTTAGGTTTTATTACAATTCTAATCAGCACTTTTTAAAACAAACATTGAAGGGAATTAAAATAATAGCAGTGTCAAAGGAAAAGCCATCATTTTGACCCAACTTTTATTTATTTGTTTTTTTGTTGTTTTTTTGTTGTTTTTTTTTTTTTTTGTTTTTTGTCGGCATAATTGTTAAAGATGGCCGGTTTTTGTTTATCTAACAAGGTAGACAACTATTTTTTCCTGGATCATGTCTCTTGAATGAATAGACTCTCAGTAAGAAGAGCACATTGGCATTCACATGGGTCTTTTGTTAAACATGTTTGTGTCAACTCCAGCAGACCTGGAGAAAGACTACACACAAACATTTCTCTTCATAATGTACACATTACATGCTTGTAAAATTCAGTTATAATTTAATGGGGTAGATATATGCACATCAAGATGTTCATGAAAATCCCCCTCCCTCTGGATGAAATAAAAATTGGTGATTGCTGGTTGGACTGTGCTCTCGTCCAAATGTAAAGTCTTAATTCATCTAATAAATTCTGCGTTACTCACCTGGGGTGTTTTTAACAAAACAAAAAAAATTCAAGTATTGTCTATTTCCATGTATAAGATGACCCTTAAATCCTAAAAATCACCCCCCAAAATTGGGGGCTATCTTATACTACAATTCTAAAAAAAAAACCTTAAATTTTGAGTGATATTTGTCTATGCTAACCTTAGCTTTTGTGCAATAACCAATAACATACATGAAAAGATTCACATTATCAAATAAGTTGATAATAAAACCATTTCTACCTTATATATTATTGACATAACTTTATAATAAATTACCTATTCGAAGAATAATTCCATATCAATGAAATCAACTTGTATCCATGCAAGTTAAGCTGAGAAAATGTAAACATCAACTTAACATTGCGTTTACAGTAATGAAATGTACTATTATTGTACTGTTATTAGCAGTATTTTGTGATTGTCGATGCAGTATAAGTAAATGGCCATCAGTACACCAGGCTGTTTGTAACTGTTTAGATATAGGAAAAGAAGAGGAAGAAGAATCAGTATTCGCAAGAGATCACGTGATGAAACAAAACAATGGTTTCCCTTTTAGGGGACGTGTGTTGGGAAAACAGAATTGGTTTTGTTATTTAGTTTATATTGAATTTCTAAGGATACAGTAACTAACAACATTTCCAATAACATCATCTTTATAAAATCAATAAACAGTCGTCTTATATTACAAGTATAGAATAAATTCATGAAATTTTGCTATAGTTTTTGACCTCGTCTTATCTAAAGGTCGCATTATACGCGGAAATATACAATACTTGTAATTCTTATTGGCAACATTCTTGTACGCCCTCCCACTACTGTCCTGAGTCGGGGTGTGTAGCATGCGGTGTGGCCCAGTTGTAGCTCAGTCATGGGAGGCAGATGTTGCATTGTCTTTTTTTTTTTTTTTTCGGATGTACGAAGTGACTAACGCAGACTTAATGTGGACAATTCTTCAGAAAGTTTTCACTCTATAGGAATTACTGACAAATTTTCTGTTTCTTTTATCTACTGTATTTACCGGCGTCAAGGAAGGTTTTTTTTCTGGACATAAGTCTCTAAAATTTGCCGTGCATCCTTGAGTACGATGGTTAGGTTGTTTAATGATCTATGTCAGGGGTGGCCAAACCGAGGCTCACGAGCCACATGCGGCTTGTGGAAATCTGTTGGCTGAGCTTCTTTTTTCATTACAGTTAATATATAAAAAAAAAAAAAAAAAATTCAATTTTGTTTGTCTTGCGGCTCCCAAACAGCTTAACTTTATCGCATGTAGCTCTTACATTAAGCAAGTTTGGCCACCCTCGGTGTATGCTAACCCCAGAGAAAGTTTTTCTATGTCGTACGTAAACAGAATTCCTGTATGTGATGCAAATTTGAGACTTATTTCAGGGGAAAAGACATCTGTGTCCTTGACACAATAATTACAAATTTTGATCCGGATCCTGGCTGCTTTTTAAAAAAATAAAACAAAAGATAATGATGCTTCTTTTGAACGTTTGAAACTTTACAACTTGAATCACAAGATTTCTATCCTTCATGAAATTTCGGGATGCTTGTTGCGTCAGCATTTTCAGAATTTCGGGGCCTTTGGCTAACATTTCAAAAATCCAATTTTATTTGCTTCTTCTTTGTCTAATGTGAACGTGACTTCATCTCAGGGTCCATTAACACAATTAGACTGGGTTACGAACTCAATCAGCTCCAATACTGATTATTTATAAAAGCTATTCAGAAAGACTTATTCAGAATGTGATATCATTTTTGTAATTTTTTGGACATTTCTTATATTTTTTTTCCATTTATATCATCGCATAAATGAATTGTTCTTTGGTGATTTCATGTTTTGAGATGTTTTCCTAACATCTTTTTTCTGGGTTGACCAAACTTTGTATAATCAATGATTTAATCTTTAACTTCTTTTCTGTATATTGTCATTTTCTGCCCATTAGTTTTTGTATCCTAAATATTTTATCCGTCTGCAAAGCAGGATTTGTTTTTCATTCTGTATACATTTATTAAATAAAAAATTTAAAGAAACCTATATAGGTGGGGCAGTGAATAAAGGCAGGCCTGAAAATGAACAAAATTTATCATTTGACAACGTTGAAAGATCAACTTTGACCTCCAATAAGAATTATTACGAATCAATTGAATTCACCAAAACAAATCGTTCCTCCTGAATTCACCCCCCCCACACACACACACCAAGAAAATAATTTTTCTCTCCCCCCCCCCTTCCATTTTTTTTTCCGGAAGTACGCTAAACTATCCTCTATGCAAATACTACAGATTGTCAAAATATGGTTCGTCAAATTTGGACAAGACTTAGTTTTTGTCTGAGAACAAAAAAATTCATTCTCTTAAAATCATCTCAGATTTCCCATTGCTAAAATTGGTTGGGTAGGGCTGACTTTCTCTTTTGTTTAAACAAGCCTGTCTGATAATGGAACCCAGCAAAAAAAAAATGAAAGAAGTTACTCGTTTTCAGAACAGACTGTTTACATTGTTGCAAGTGACATTATTAAACAGTTAGCAAAGCTTAGCTCCCAATAATGATGTAATTGTAATTGTCATTTATTTTCAAATGATCTGACCACCACTGTTATTTGAATTTCTTTCTCCTGCAGATTTAGGGAGCTGGACATAACACTAAGGGTTAAACATTCAATTTTGTGGCCTCTTGTCTAACTAATCAGTTTGGTATTATCTTGATACTATTCTTACGAATGATGGGGGTGTTGATGGGTTGTTTCTGTGGACAATTTTTTCCCTCCCCCTCTCTTCCTTCCCTCTCGTTTTTGAAATTCCCAATCATGTTTTACTTGCATTGGGGTCCTTATTTTCATCTGAATTATTTAAAAGTTTTGTTTTCTTTTTCTTTTTGTTCTAATTGATTTTGCAGTGTGTTTGTAGGAGATTTCCTGCACTAAATAAACTCTCCCCAACAATAATTGTGTCTTTTTTAATCATTTCACCCCCAAGCAGAGCAATAAAGCCACTAAGACGCAAGGGGCTACCGAGTGTTAGAGAATATGAGAAAAAAGTACTATTAAGGACAAAATAAAAGAAGAATTAAGATAACGATTGACATTGCATTTAATTTTTTGAAGATCAAAGTTTACTGGGAAGCAAGAAGTCGGAAGAGAGTTCCACAAGCGAGAAGTGCAACAGAAGAAACTATTAGCATAGAACTTATGGTTAAATCTAGCCATTTCAGATGTAAAATGATGAGATTTGCCGCCAATCTAGTAGTGCGCTTAAATTCATAAAGTCTAGGTACCATAGTGAAAAGTTCATCGGAACAATTACCATGAAAGTGTTTATAGCAAAGGCACAGGGAAGCTACTTTACGGCGGTGTGAAAATAACTGAACCCCAGACGTCAAGTCAGAACCAATAACATTGCAGCTTCTTTGAATTTTATCAAGAATCCCTAAATACATAGCAGGAGTACTGGAGCATATGTGACAGCAATATTCTAAGCATGGATGAATGGTAGACTTAGAAATATGAAAGATAGATTCTAGTGGGGAAAAACTGTCTGGCATGACACCATGGAACCAAATTTCCTTAAAAAATATCAATCCTGTTTTATATTCAAAATTAAGCAAAATTCTGATTTGGGTAAAAATATATGTGTGTGTAATATATATTTGTGAATAAAAATGGCAATAGGGAAACTATTAATTGCTGACGCATTTCGTCCAATGTTGACTTTATCAAAGCAAAATAGGAAATACTAGTTTTTCTATTGTCATTTTTATTCACAAATATTGTCTTCTCTACTGATCAAATTGGAGAAATATAGATATAATGTGTGCGTCATAGGATAAAGAACAAGTAGGAAACATCTCAATGTAATATTTTCACTTTATTAAAGCTTCGTCAGAGATCAAGATAGAAATAATAAAATCAAAGAGATGCAGATTAATGGTATAGGGTTAGGTTTTTTGGGTGGTGGGTATGGATTTTGTGAGCTCGTTTTTTTTGCATTTAAGATGAAATGGTATGAGTAATATAGATATTTGAATGTGTTCTCAATATAATCCTCTTCTTCACTAATGTATTCATGGCAACATATTCTAAGGGCTCTAAGGTAAATTTCTATAATTATTCTCCGGTTGTGGTGGAAATAGAAATTGATAAGGTCATTTTTTGTAAGTGGGTTTTCAGTAAACTTTAAAATCTAATTTATTATCGTTACGTATTAATAGAATATGGAGGAAAAGTAGAGTTATTTGTTTTAAATTCGTGTGTGAATTCGATGGTTGGCTCAACCTTATTGTGTTTAGCTATTATGTTTTAAAGGTTAGTATCTTGGGGATAAAATAAGGGGACATCATCAATGTATCTTAGGTAAGTAAAGCTGTTAAATATGATATACTTACATGTGGTGGATTCAAAGAATTCTAGAAAGAGGCAAGCGAAAACATCACTGATAGGAGACCCCATGGGTAAACCGAACTTTTGTTTGTAGAAAATATTATTAAAAGAAAAGGAGCTGCTTAGTGATTAGTTTACATATCTTTACGATTTCGTGAACGAGTAAAGGAAGCTTATCCTTGGATTTATTGAGGTGATTTCTTAGTTTATTAAAGCATTTCGTGGTGGGTATATTGGTCTATAGGGATTTGATGTCTAAACAAGCCATAGACATGTTAGTCATATTTATGTGTTGTATTTTTAGGAGTAAGTCACCCGAATATTTGATGTACTAATGGTGCCTAGGAATTGACTTGGAATTTTAGTGATGGCTTTAGTTAAGCGGGGTGCATTGTTAATTCCGGACACAATGGGCCTAATAGGTATGTTGGGTTTGTGTGTCTTGGGTAAGCCATATAGCAAAGGACGGCAACCTACGCCCCGCGAAGCCATTTTGACCAGCCCGCGAGCCTGATTACCAATGATTCTATTTTTAACACGAGAGACGAGGCTTTCGAATTCGACAAAAGGCCTACTGTTATCTTCCTCTGGTCCACCCAACCGAATTTGAATACTATGACCGCAAAAACACGATCAAAACCCATTCACCCCCATTTCAGCGTAAAAAATAAACAAAAACTGAGAGCCGATTTGACCGACCGACCGGCGACAGCTTCAAAGGGACAATGTTGTCTCAATCGGCTATTTCATTCCTCCAACAGCAACCCCCCATCGCAGCGAGGTAGCAGAAATCTAAAGACAGTTAAACATACGCGCATTATACATACATGCTTCATGAATGTGTGGATGATACCACATGTGTACGTACGTAAGTTTATATGTTTGCAACTATTTGTACTCGTATGTATGGGTATATGTGCTTCGTTTTTGTTTGATGTGTGTGTGGTTCGTTTGTGGAACAATTTTCAAGAACAGTTTCAAACCTACACGTCATAATTTCATCCATTTCACTTTGGTTGATTTTTTTTTTTTTTTTTTTTTTCACTTTGAAGTATTTTGACATTCCTTGAGGAAAAGTAATTTTTGTTTGGCGTTTTTTAATTTTAGATTTTCTTTTGTTTTTCTGATTTCTCAATGTTTCTTTTCATTATGGTTTTAAATATTTAGGTTGACAGGGGGGGTTCTGCATATGTAATTTTCCTTAATTTTTCATTAATGGCCTTCGTCCGGCCCGCCACCCGTCATTATAAACACGATCCGGCCCGCGGAGTCGAATGAGTTGCCCACCCCTGGTTTACACATTTCCGTTTAGCTATTCACCGGAAAACACGGTGCAAAATGAAATAAAATGCATATTACAAAGTTTGATTGCGTTCCTTAGATTTTCTAAGAAATAGAAAAATGGTTGGTCATATAAACACTATTAATACTTAGCTTATTTTTATTCAAACAAGCTAGCTGGAAGATTAATGAATCTATCACACCATCTATCGCATCAAGGTCGGAAGGCCCTTAGGGCGGCATTCTGTGTCATAACATAGTTGGTCAAAATAGGTCTTTGCTGGATGACCAACCCGTCTTGCTCCATGGCTAGATGTCAAGAGCAGTAGATCACTCACTAGTTCTTGTTTTGTCCGCAAGCAGTGTCCCGAAAAGCGCATTCTTCATCCACGTAAGATTGTAGAAATATAAGAAATGGGTCCAAGGAGCTGTGATTTAGTTGGATGTTGTCTCCATGTATCCGAGTGTAGGTGTAGGAATCCTTCTACTCGGTTTTTCGTTGAATGTTAAAATTTGGAGTGTCGGGATTCAATACATTAATAAAATATCGTTACAGGGTCGCTCGTAATTTGGCCGTCTAAAATAATTAAACCCTTTTCATTGAAGGAATAAAATTCAGCAGAAAAGACGACGTAGTTTCAACAAATAAACATTGATTTAATTAACGATAGGAATACAAACAGTTGATAATAGATTGGAAAGTAATGTCTTTTGTTTGGGTTGATAAAGTTCTGAAATAAAATATAAACTGTCTTTGTGTACGTGTATGAGAAACAATAAAATGTGATATGTGTGTTTGTATGAAAAAGTCAACATGTGTGTGCGTGATTCATAGTAAAAACGGATACGAGAGATACGAATTGTTTCTTACTGTCTTACGGTGATGCCGTGGTCTGGAGTTTGTCAACGCTGTCGTTTTTGACATGAGGTCATGAAGGTCATCAGCGAGAGGTGTGTGTAGCTTGCTGGCAGCTGCGTGTATATTGTTTTGGGAACGGATTTCGTATGTTTTTATACACTTTTCCCTAACAATATCAACTCCAGAATTAAATTATTTATTTATTTATAATTGGCCCTAAGAAGTCACGTGGTATGTCTTCTACTACGTCCGTACGATATTTGATCGGTATCTACCTAAAAATGATGATGACTAATACAACAAACATTCTGATTTGTAATCTATGATTTTATTGGTGTGTTTTAAGATGTAAGTGTTTTCTTGAGTGTGATTGGTTTATAAATATTGTAGTTGATATTTTAGTGGACACGACATAGGTTCCATCAAGCTTAGACTTAAGGATTGGAGTTTATTCAACTATAGAGAAATAACACTTTGTAACATGATTTTTGTCATTATTTTCTATTTGCTTACGTCTAGAAAGTATGAAAAATTGTTTGTGGACTCTTCCACAACAAGCTAGTTTACCCCTGCTAGGAAATGCACTATTCCTGTTATAATTTTCACCATCACAATCTTACAAATATATAACAAGTATTCATTAGTCAATCACCTTCAATCTAGCTTGCTGATTGGTCAGTTCCGACCAATCAAACTGCCTGCACGCGACCAATCTGTTTTCCCGCTCAATATGCTGGGAGCCTCCCACGTGGTACACGACCATTATATAAACAGAACACGTGTAAGCTCCCTGAGTAGTTTCTTTTCATTCATCTCTCTCTCGCGCGCGTCTCATTCCTTGCTACCAAGTGCCAAGATGGAATCATTCAAGAACTCCCGCCTTAGCCATTGCGGTCAGACGTTAAAGACAATTACCAACATTCACGCAAGTACGAACTCTGAAATATCTTCTGAACTTTTACCAACTTTACAACTCACAATTCCAAACTTATTTCTTCTAAATTACAGTTTAATGTTACTTCCTTTTAATATGAACTCAGGTACAACTATTACCTAATCAAAGGGACACGACTCTGTCCTACCTTTTTAGTTTGCATGCATGTATATCAAATATTAATAAATTCAATTGTTATGTTTTGAAATCATTCCGTTCAGTTTTGTATTTTATAGTATGTGCTATTTACGTCAAATATAAATTGCATTGCGTCCACGCATTGTCCTTATTCCTAACTTTCCTAGCCAAAGTTAAATATTGGTAACACTGTCACTACAGGTTATTATTTTCTTCAAACTTTGCTTTCATGACAAGGATAATGATATTTCTAGAATGCACCTATTCCCATCGAGAAAACTGGCGAATGTGAACGTTCTCGTTCACATAAAGCAAGATGAAGTGTCGATGAAGAGGCGCTACTCGCTGGGGTTACGGGTGATTTCAATTGCCTCGAACAGACCGGGTCACATTGTGGCAGAAGCAAATCCAATCTTGACGGGCGAAAAACCTTGAAAAACACGCTTTCTCTGACCTGCGACTTGCACACTTTCATCGAACAAATTCCACTACTTGTGAGACCAAGATCTCTAATCAAGTCGTTGAAGTCTTTGTGGTAGGGCAGTATACGTTTCTCTTTTGGGCTACTCCTCTGTAATATGGATCAATGACTTCTTCCTATTCTGAACTGCTGTTCCTTTCTGAAAACTCTAGCTCTCTCTTTGGAGGAGTGGATAAAGGGAGGTCAGAAGGTCTAGATATATGATAGCCGGCGTATTCTTGCCAACTCGAGCAGAACCTTCATTCAGTGATTAACTGGGGCAGGAAATGGCTTGTAAATTTTAATGCCCTCAAAATGCACTACCTGCCATTAGCATGGTTGATGCTAAACTCCAGGAGTGTCTATCTACGCCTTCTTGGCATTACGCTTTCGAATGACTTGAAGTGGAACAAGTACATTGGATCAATGGCTACATCTGTTGCAAGGAAAGTTGCCTCACTGTGTCATGCCAGAAGGTTTTTCCCATCAGAGTCCATCCTACAAATCTACAATTCGTTCGTGCATTGACTACTGTTGCCCCAGCTGTTTATCTCGAGGTTCTCGACAAAATCCAAAGAAGGATCTGCAATGAAATCGATCCTGACTTGGCATCTCAACTCTAGTCACTTGCTCACAGACGTGATATGGCTTCCCTCTATCTTTTCTACAAATATTTCCATAGCCACTGTTCTGTCTCTGATGTTCCAACTACATGAAATTAAGTGTGCTACTAGATTGGAATCTAGGCCACACCGTTTTATGGTTGAAATAGTTAAATGTAACCATCTCTTCTACTCCAACAGCTTATTTTCTCGCACTTACCGCTTGTGGAACTCTTTCCCGTTTACTCGCTTCCCTGATAAGTACAATCTTCAAACATTTAAATGCAACGTCAATCACCATCTTCTGGTATCTTGAACCCCGTTCATCTTTTATCCTTTCTTTATTCCCACATATACACAGTTTTTCTCTCGCCTTCATTCTATGGGATACCCTGTGAACCAGAGGCACTCCCGCCTTGATTGGGGTGAAATGCTTAAAAACTCAACATTTGGAAGGGTCCACCATGCTGAAAAGGCAATTGCTTAGAGTGGCCAGTTGATTTCCTCCAAATTTGTGGGATTGTGAATTTCATGGTATTATTTCCCTTTCTGTATTATCCTGCAAAAGAGTAAAATAAAAATCTGAATATAAAAATACAAATATATTTCAGGTAGTGTTATTTAAAAATTCTAAATAATTGTAAAAATTTTTACAAAGCAAATAAAACATTTTTGTGCATGATGTAAAAATTTTACTTTCCCACCAACTCCAAATTCTTGTACCAGACACAAAACTTAGTTTGTAGAAACAACAAATTTTGAAAAGAGGCGCAAGTTCAGAAACAAGACGACCACTGCGTAAAATTTTAAAAGGAACAACATATTTATTTACAATTTATAAATTCAAAAAATACAAAATTAGAGTTGCACAAAAATTTCCTTTTGTCGATCTCTTTCGGTAGGATAACACTTTCCTGGGGTAACAAAAAAAAAGCGATTACCCACAGATATAAGAAAAAGAATACTTCACAATTAGTTTAAGAAACGGATTCACGTACAAAAATTAATCTCTTCAAAATTAGAGAAAACGTGAAAAATGTGGAGGAATAACAAAATGTCACAAGGCAGATTTTTTTTTTCAAATAACACCCACCTTTCGTTCTTAACAGATTACAAACAGGACGTCTCAGCTCGAAGGAGGTTTTTTTTTTGTATGTGTGTGTGTGTGTGTTTCAACTTGTTTTCTCCAGAACTCTTAGAATATTGCTGCAAAGTTCACTTCTATTTTCGGTGTGAAGAATTCTTAGGCAGGAATTTAAATTTTCGGCCTCGAATCTGTCAGTTCTGATTTATGAACTTCGGCTAGACCACCCTTTGCGGGTGCTATTAATCTCTGCATTCTCGTCAACGGCAAATCCTTGTCTCCTGTCTGTTCTCCCCTCTGATCTGCCTCAGCCCTTTGATTTAGATCGCTAATAGCAGCCCTTTTTATTCAAAATATGACCGTGATATTGTCTCCAGCCAAAATTTGACATTGGCCTGCAAACTTGTTTCTCATTGCCAAATATATATATATATATATATATATATATATATATAACGTCATCCACAGACAGACTGTTTGGCGGTTTCACGGCTCATCAGTGTGGCTAGACATCCGGTTGCCTCTAGCTCGGATCGAAACCCGACTGAATTGGTGTCAATCGGAGATTCTACCACTAAGCCATCAGCGCACGGCAGGGATGTAGCGTATTTATTTTTAGTGACTGACAGTGACTCAATTCGCTATGCGAAGAGTCTCGCTATATTAGTCACTGTTTACAAACCCATACCTACTCCCTAGAGAGCTCAACTGAAATTAATATTTATTTCAGGAGCCAATATAACGTCATCCCCAGACAGACTGTTTCGCTGTTTCACAGCTCATCAGTGTGGCTAGACATCCGGTATCAAGCCCTGTTTCAGCCTCAAGCGAAAATTTAGGAATTTTTATTTGCATATCAAAATTGAATTAACTGTTAGACCTTCTATCAAAATGGTCGCCCCAGCCATTTCCACAGTAATTAATTTTGCGAGCGAACATGCTTATAAAGATGCGTAAATTTCAAGATTGGTTATTCCTAAATTTTCGCTTCAGGATGAAACAGGGCTTGATACTTTAGTTCAATTTAATGTTAATAATTATATTGAGCGTTTCAGCTCTCGTTTTTGAAACATGAGAACTCTTATGTAGCGAAGGAATCATATTTTTTTTTAAATAATTATAATTTAAGCTTTACTTCTGTATGGAGCACTGTTTTTTTTTAAAATAAAAACAAAAATACTAAAGAACTCCGGTTTATTTACCTAACGTGTTCTTTCCTATTTTTCTACATACCTGCACACACACACACACACACACATATATATATATATATATATATATATATATATATATATATATATATCCTATTCATGTATTGAAAAAAATAAATCCAAAACCCGTCAAACAATTTGGGCGGATCACCGCTAGAGCCTAAAAGGCCATAAAAAATGCACAATTTAACACAAACTGTCTGATCCTTCTGAAGAATAAACCTTTCTCAAAATGTGTATTAAAAAACAACGTAAACGATTATATGTCGCGGCCGCCTTTGGCCGCTCCCTAAAACGAAAGAGAACGGGGGTTTTCGGCCTTGACCTTTTGATCGTGTTCCCTACACGCTGATAATTTAGTTTTAGAATTGAGCTAATTATTTTTTTAGTTCAGTTTATGTTACGAAACTAGTCGTAATACACCTCTTAGCATTTTTAGTCCTTTGTTTTTTCGTAGCAAATCTCAATTTTTTTGCATTTTTGCGAGACCGTGTCTGTTGTTGGTCTTCTTTAACATAACACAGCGACGTCTTGCCGAATTCAAGGTCGGGAACCCAGGCGCCTGAACGGTCGTTACGCGGGCTCCTTTGTGGCCAGGACGCTAACCCGGGCTGCATATTAAGTTATGCTCCATTTTTTTTTTTTTTTTTTTGTCTGCCAACTGGACGCGAGTTGGATCTTTCTTTATTTCGCCTTCTTACTTCTGGCTCCTTGCCCATGTTCGACTCTCAGCATTCCGTCCCTACTGGCTGCCCACACATCGTCCGAAATATTTCACGTACACTACATTTATGATTACTACGGGAGGTTTCGATATCCGACTCGACCAGCAGACACGCAACGCCAGCACTGGACATTCGATATGCCCAACAACATCGCAACGCCAGCTTCCCGGCACTGACCAGATACCGTTGCCGATGCGAGCACTGAGTCGCAACGCCAGCTCCCCGTTCTAGCCCGACACGTCCAGTCTGAAACCAGACCAGCTAACCAGCAGCAATCACCTGCAACGACCAGCAGCGATCACTTACAGCGTCCAGCATTGATCACCTGTAGCGACCAACGATCACCTGCGACGACCAGCAGCGATCACCTAGCGATCACCTGCAATGACCAGCATCGATCACCTACAGCGACAGCAGCGATCACCTGCAGCGACCAATGATCACCTGCGACAACCAGCAGCGATCATCTGCAACAACCAACCTTTCCCGTATAGTATCGGTTGTAATTACTACGGGAGGTTTCAGCCTCGATCAGCGATGCCTGAACTGCAACATCCAACATCGACGCGACCGGAATACCCGCAATCTCTTCCCAACTGTCGACACGACCGAAACGTCTGCACCTGTCGTCGACTTCAACGTCCAACTGTCGACACGACCAGAACGTCTGCACCTCGACTCCAACCATCGACACGACCAGTCCAACCCTCAACACAACCAATCCGACCACCATTACCTTGATTACCAGGCCAATATACCCCATGGCCTCTTAATAAACTTAGCATTAATCATACATATCCTCGTTTTGTTGTCCATTTTGTTTCATCTTGTCAGATTTCACGTCATGAATTAGAAAAACATTAGCGGGTCTCTTGTGACCTCATCATTTACGATACGGGGGGCGCTCAGGCCGTGGTTTCATATCGCACCCCCTCCAACATATACTTAGATCTTTAACATTTTTTTATAAATATTAAAAATAAAATTTTTATATTATTACATTTTTGATTTCTGAAATTTCTAAAAACCGTGCTCTGGATATGCAAAATTCTGACGTTGGACCCCCAAAATACGGAATCTTGAATACTGAACAGTCTTAATATTCCGTATTTTTATTGCTCTTGCCAGTGACCCAGTATAGGAAACATCCATGATATCGTGAACACTAATGCACGATTGTTGAAACATCTTGAATACATATTTTTCAATAACACTGTTAAAAGATAAAGTAAAAAATATTTAAATTTTTAAAAATTCGAAAACTTTTACATTTAAAAATTGCACTATTTAAACAAGTAAAACATTCCATTTTATTTTCTAGAGTTTTTTTGCTGAGTTCGCTAGTGAATGAGGTGCCCGTGTTATGTCTTGATCCCCGACAGGAATGCTGAAATATGCCGTGTAGACCTCACAAATTTTAGCAGATGTTACCACAAAGTACTTTTACGCATTTGCCTGAATCAATTCGACATAGTTATAGAAAAATATGTCTGCCGGAGGTTTACAATCTCTTGGTATCATCTGTGACGAATGCATCTATCAACGACGACTTTTCTGCACTTGCACAGCTAGAAGTAAACTGAACTGTTCAGATTACGTTCCCCGTATTTATACTGCCATCTATGTTGCCAGAACGTTCTAGAAATTCTTGAAACTTTTAGTAACTTACCAGAAGTTCTGGAAACTTCTAGAAAGATCCAGAAAATTCTCGTTGAACAACTCAGCGCTGAATCAGTCTGGAATGTAATGAAAAAGAGGCTAGTTTCAAAATATCGGTGTCCAGGTTTGAAAAGCAAAACATGAAAGGAATAAAAGTTATAAAAGACAGAAACATTTATGAAATAACATTTACTAAAGACAACAAAAAGTAAAATTTTTGTTACACAGCGAATAAAACAGAAAAACCCGTGAAAATTTCATGGTTCTTTAATTGGATTTTCTGAATGAATCTTAATTCTTCAGTTAATCATTGAATAAGCTAATGGCGAGTTCTACGACAATAAAATATCCGTAGAAATTCCCCTATCGCATCGTTAAATATTTGAGCTTAACAACCTTAACAAAACTAGAAACACCCGTAATAATTTAACAGTTTTCCTATTTCAAATTTCTGATGAATCTTAATTCTTCAGTTAATGATTGAATAAGCTGATGGCGAGTTCTACGACAATAAAATATCCGTAGAAATTCCCCTATCGCATCGTTAAATATTTGAGCTAAACAACCTTAACAAAACTAGAAAGACCCGTAAAAATGTCACTGTTTTTTCCTATTTCAAATTTCTGATGAATCGTAATTCTTCAGTTAATGATTGAATAAGCTGATGGCGAGTTCTACGACAATAAAATATCCATAAAAATTCCCCTATCGCATCGTTAAATATTTGAGCTTAACAACCTTAACAAAACTAGAAAGACCCGTAATAATTTCACAGTTTTCCTATTTCAAATTTCTGATGAATCTTAATTCTTCAGTTAATGATTGAATAAGCTGATGGCGAGTTCTACGACAATAAAATATCCGTAGAAATTCCCCTATCGCATCGTTAAATATTTGAGCTAAACAACCTTAACAAAACTAGAAAGACCCGTAAAAATGTCACTGTTTTTTCCTATTTCAAATTTCTGATGAATCGTAATTCTTCAGTTAATGATTGAATAAGCTGATGGCGAGTTCTACGACAATAAAATATCCATAAAAATTCCCCTATCGCATCGTTAAATATTTGAGCTTAACAACCTTAACAAAACTAGAAAGACCCGTAATAATTTCACAGTTTTCCTATTTCAAATTTCTGATGAATCTTAATTCTTCAGTTAATGATTGAATAAGCTGATGGCGAGTTCTACGACAATAAAATATCCATAAAAATTCCCCTATCGCATCGTTAAATATTTGAGCTTAACAACCTTAACAAAACTAGAAAGACCCGTAATAATTTCACAGTTTTCCTATTTCAAATTTCTGATGAATCTTAATTCTTCAGTTAATGATTGAATAAGCTGATGGCGAGTTCTACGACAATAAAATATCCATAAAAATTCCCCTATCGCATCGTTAAATATTTGAGCTTAACAACCTTAACAAAACTAGAAAGACCCGTAATAATTTCACAGTTTTCCTATTTCAAATTTCTGATGAATCTTAATTCTTCAGTTAATGATTGAATAAGCTGATGGCGAGTTCTACGACAATAAAATATCCGTAGAAATTCCCCTATCGCATCGTTAAATATTTGTGCTTAACAACCTTAACAAAACTAGAAAGACCCGTAAAAATGTCACTGTTTTTTCCTATTTCAAATTTCTGATGAATCGTAATTCTTCAGTTAATGATTGAATAAGCTGATGGCGAGTTCTACGACAATAAAATATCCATAAAAATTCCCCTATCGCATCGTTAAATATTTGAGCTTAACAACCTTAACAAAACTAGAAAGACCCGTAATAATTTCACAGTTTTCCTATTTCAAATTTCTGATGAATCTTAATTCTTCAGTTAATGATTGAATAAGCTGATGGCGAGTTCTACGACAATAAAATATCCGTAGAAATTCCCCTATCGCATCGTTAAATATTTGAGCTAAACAACCTTAACAAAACTAGAAAGACCCGTAAAAATGTCACTGTTTTTTCCTATTTCAAATTTCTGATGAATCGTAATTCTTCAGTTAATGATTGAATAAGCTGATGGCGAGTTCTACGACAATAAAATATCCATAAAAATTCCCCTATCGCATCGTTAAATATTTGAGCTTAACAACCTTAACAAAACTAGAAAGACCCGTAATAATTTCACAGTTTTCCTATTTGAAATTTCTGATGAATCTTAATTCTTCAGTTAATGATTGAATAATCTGATGGCGAGTTCTACAATAAAATATCCGTAGAAATTCCCTTATCGCATCGTTAAATATTTAACTTTAAAAAATGGTTGCTGAAAACATTAGGTTTATTATAATACCCAGAAATTCATACCCAGATGTCCTCAAGGACACATGGCGCTTGTTAGATCCAGTGACAGACCCAAAGAGTGTGAGTTCAATACCCGGTTAAGGCAGTGGAGAACTTTCAGAGGGATAATTAGCAGGAGATAACTGATAACTGACATCCATCAAACATGGCGCATGGAACTAGAACAGTCTACCCCAGTGATCGAAGTAAAGGGTTAGGTTCGAAATTCCAAAGAAGAAATTCCTGAAGAAGGCCGAAACGTTGTGACAAATATGGCGACAAAGATGAGGACAATAGTCCGACTAATGTAAATACTGTACATAATACCTCATCTCAGGAATATAGACAGACTTTTTAAACTTTTTGTCAAATAATTGTATTTAATATTCTTCTTCTTTTAAATTTACTTTGTTGTTTTAATATTCATTTTTAAAGTTATGCTTTTATTATTTAAAGAAAATAGAAATTTAAAAAATACATACATGCGTAGCGTTTCGAAAGTATCACGAGAATAAAAAAGTAAAAACGAACGGTAATAATTCTTATTCCCGGTTAGGATTACCGTTCGTTTTTACGTTTTAATTCTGAGAATTTCGAATGCATTTAATTTAAAAATATCTTCGTGAATACAAACCATACAATGATAATTTTTTTACAAAAAGTTGGTTTGGATGATAATGAGTCTGTATATATGTTTACTTTGTCATAAAATTACTGCAGTTTTTTAGTTTTAACCGGACACGCACACAGACACACGCGCCCACACGTACTTGCACATACAGACAACTGCTCTTTATATATGCATAGATATAAATATATGGGGGACTCTCTCATCTTTTTTCTTCGGATGAGGATCCAGTAGTCCAGGTCTTAGAAGCAAACAATAAGGTTACCCGCACATTTAACATTTTATAAAGTTTGAATCAGTTGGCAATTAACCGATGTTTTACCAACCATTTCAATAAATAAATAGTGTTTAGTATTGTTATTGTCAATTCTCAAGAACAAAGAAAATGTATAAATTCACTTTCATATCTTTAGGTTTTATTCCAATTCTAATCATCGCTTATTAAAACAATAAACATTGCCGAAGGTCGAATGTAGTTAAAAAAAAAAAAAAAAAAGTGCTGTTATGGGAAAAACCGTCCTTTTGATACTCCGTCTTGTTGTGGACACGTTTATCTGTGTTTTGCAGACATCTTTTCTTTTTCTTTTTTAAATCAATTAACCCTAGGCAAGGCGATAACGTCACTAAGACGCAAGGCGAAAACTGGGAGTGAAAGAAAAGGAAAAAAACTTTACAAAGAACCATAAACCCAATAATATAAATTTCAGAGTTTAGATGGAGTCGTTAAAACTTGTCGCCCCCACCAATATGCCTATTAGTGAATTAGCTCCCTTGCTTGAAAAAAAAAATTAAAATGTATACGATTCTTGCTAATGTACTGTCGGTTACCTCCTCCTAATTTTTGAAACCGCTACTAGGGTACGCTTTCAGGACTATAAATACTCTGTTTGTACATATATATTGGTTCTTGTGGGGCACCTCGAGGCGGTGTAATGGTTAGCAAGCTTGGCTCGCTAGAACAATTACGACTGAGTAGTGAGTTCGATCCTCACTAGGTGCCCCCTAATTTCGGCCTTGCGCCACGTCTACGCTCGGAAAATCACTATATATTGGTTCTTGTCGGTTATTTCATTTATTTACGTGGTCTGTCATCCCGAGTCTGTCGTGTTTGTTGTGGGCATTTCAGGAGACACACGTGATTATCCCTCAACGCACACACCGGCCCGCAACAAAGTATAGAGTCGAAGTAGAATTTAAAATAAATCGTAAGCCCAATCCTAAACAGTAAACAAAGGATAAACCTCTATTCCTGTTCAAATGACCAGGGAAGAATGTGTACTGGATGATAGGTGAATGTATCTACTTCTATTGTAGTAAAATAAATAAATAAAACATTTTCTTTAGTCAATTCACTCCGAGCAAGGCTATAACGCCACTAAGACGCAAGGGTCTACCGGGAGTAAAAGGAAAGGAAAGGACTTTAGAAGGAACTGGAAACTCAATAGTTTATGCAGAGAATTTAGAAGTAACTGTAATCCCAATCCTAAACAAGTGTTAAACTATTCTACCTTTCCGAGCTGGATTAATTTATGCTTTCTAACGGAGAAACCTACATATTAAGTTGGAAGAAATGAGGAATAAATAATCTGAAAAAGGTCAGAGGGTAGAAATTAAAATGAAAGGAAAAATATAAATACATGTCTCGACAAATGAAAGAAATAAAAATGAGGGTTGGGGTTAGGGTTAAGGATAAGATTAGGGTTAAGGTTATGTTTTCAGGCGAGATATTGAAACCATGTGAATGATGGAAGTGCATACAAGTTTTTAGTTATTAGAATCTATATTTACACTATTTACATTATTCGGGCTGTTGTACTCATCTTTGCTGTCATATTCACAACATTTCGGCTATTGTAAGCTCTAGCCTTCTTCAGGATCTTACTTATTATAAAACCCAAGTTGTGTGTGTGTGTCTGTACGTTTATATATTGGATCGGATTTCCTACATTTTTCAACCGATTTCAACAAAACTTCACAGGACTACGTAAAATTACCTTGCGGTGGTTCTGACAGCGCCAAAAATTGGAAAAACACAATTGTTTTTGCACGAAATCAATTTGAAAACACGATTAAAAGGCATCGTTAGAATGAAGGGAGACAACTCATATCGAGTTATACTTATCAAGTATACTTACCAAGTTGTTTGTTGTGTGTGTGTGTGTGTGTGTGTGTGTGTGTGTGTGTGTGTGTTCGTTTATATATGGAATCGGATTTCCTACATTTTTCAACCGATTTCAACAAAACTTCACTTTTTTTTGGCAGGTAGTGTTTCTTATTGTCTTGCAGACTTTTTTCTTTATTTTTACATTCAGAATGCTTTACAAATTCCATTTACAAGACAATTGTTTATAATAAAATTCTATTCAATCGGTAGACTCATAACGATTGAAAACAATGTTTTTGTTTGAGTTTAGGTTTGACCAATTTGTAAAAAAAAAAAAAAAAAACTTATTAAGACATGCGGGTCCGTCAACCTTAAACAATAATCTTTGTCAATTTTATTTTTCAGTCTTTGTGATGCTCGATACTTGATCTATCTCTGTTACATCCCTGGGCAACGCCCGGCTCTACTGCTAGTCTGTCTATATTTCTGAGATGAGGTATTGTAATTATGTACACTATTTACATTGTTCGGACTGTTGTACTCATCGTTGGTGCCATATTCACGACATTTCGGGCGTTGTAAATTCTGAAAATCCAGCGAAAGTCACCCATAAAATAAAAATAATTGTTTGTACGGCAAGTAAGGACCTACGTACATCAAATTGTCTTTAAATTAAGTGGCAGCAGTAAACGCAGCAATCAATTTTCATTTCCTCTGAAGTTTATTGTTGACTATCGCATCTAAACCTCCCTACCTATTGTGATCAAGGCCCAATCAAAAGCCCTCAGATAGAGCGGCTTTTAAGCTAGTTTTACATAAATGCACACTAGTAACGTAAAAACAATTGGAAATTATTTTATTACATAATTTAAGTTTATTAGGACTAGAGAACAACAGGGTTGTAACACTGTGGCCCACAATTTTTCTTTGGTCCCCATAACATTTACCAGGGCTCCTTTGTAGCCATGTGGCTCCCGATAAAGAACTAATGGTCAAGAAGGTCCAAAGTGAACACTATTCGAGATCACAAATAAGCAAAACTCGCATTGTTCAGAATAAGATAGCGTTGTGTTGGAGGTTGCTGCACTTCAAACATTATTAAGCTTACTGCCATATTACATTGAAAAACGTTAAGCAATGTCAAGCTTAGTCAGTACCTAGACAGCTTGGGAATACCAAGTGCTGTAAGCTTGGAGGTTCGGGTGGTATAACTGGATTACGGCTACATCACCTTAAAACCTAAGTTTCTGTACGATCAGCGAAGTTAAGTAACGTCAAGCCTGGCTAGTACCTAGATCTGTGACCGCTTGTGAATATCGGGGCAAAGGAAGTCACGGAATCAGTCCCAATCATCTTGTTGATAACAGAAAGATATTCTGTTGGTAGAAGGCTCTTGGCTGGTGGGAGAGCGGAAAGAGGTGTTTACAGACACTACCGCATGATCAGAGATGCCAAGAGGGCAGAGCTGCAGAGCACAACATGAGTCAGGGATAGAGGTAAATAAGAGATCAAGAAGAGAAGCGTGTCCACCAGGGGAAGTCAACCACTTGCGTGCGAGATTGAGTGATTCGGGATTTGGATGTCAGCAATGTCAGTGATAGAGTGTTTAAGACACCGAACACAAATATATTTGTAAATGGGTCTAAGGAGATGACCTTGTCTATATTATCAGAAATACTATCTAGCACGCAACAGTCACGGGAGAGAGGGGAACGGTAGAAAAAGATGAGATAGCTAACTGAGTTAAGTAAAGAGAGACGGAGGTACATCTAAGAATAGTCTGGCGATGGTCTGGAGATTCTAAAGATAGTTCCCTAGCCAGCCGTATATGTTCGCGGACATAAACTCCAAAGTCATGAGTCTGGACATTAGAGTCCTTACTAAAGAGAGTAAGATAGACAGGAATCGAGATTTCAGAGGAAAAGATTGAAGAATTAAGATTAGTTTTGCAGAGAGCTAGGATGTCCGGAGATTGTTAGAAAAGGAAAGAATGCAGTGCTGAAGTTGGTGCGACTACCGCGAATATTGAAGAAAGAAAGGTTGAGGGTTTTATGTGTTTTTTGTTGAGCTGATTTACTTTTATAATTAAAAAAAAACTTGTAGTGCCAACGAATGATTTATTTTTATGGAAATATTTCGACTAGCAGTTGCCAGTCTAAGTCACTCCTTAGTTTGAGTAAAAACAGTGCAAAGAATCTCGAAACACTTAAGAATTCAAATCAAGGATAACAAACCGAGTTGATGACATTTACAAAAGCAAATATGGGGTACTAAACGGGATTTTTACTGAAAGTCCTAAGTCTTGCATATTCTCAGCATTGGAAGTTCTCCTGGCTACCGTTTAATGTGGGGTTTCATTTGCAAGGGGCATTGTTTCCCTCGCTGCAGCCTCGGCTCTTTTGATTGCAATCTGATCCTCTGTTGGTGGAGATTTCTTTTTGTGATGCATATTGCTGCCGTATGCAATAGGCAACAATAAACTACAGAAAAACTGAAGAAATGATCGTGGGATATAAGTATTGCATTATTATTTAAGATTATCTTTTAAAAGTTTAACGATAATTCTTCTGTCGCCACTTAATTTAAATATAATTTGATGTGCATAGGTCTTTACTTTCTGGGATGTTTTTAATTTACTCACGAAGTTGGCCTAGTTCCAAAAAGGTATATGTTGGGCTACAGCCTCTAGGATTCAAGTTGGAATCACGGACAATTTCATTTTGAAACACTGTAATTTGAGAGCAGTATTTTTTCATTTGAACATGAGCGATTGCAGGTCCGGATCCGATCCGGAATGTTTTTAATTTGCTCAAGGAGTCGGTCTGATTCCAAAGTGGTATTGCTATGGGCGCGTGTTCATTGGCGCATATATCTTTTGTATTATTAATGATTCAAGAAAGCAACGAAACTCCAAATGTGAATCAACAAGTATATATTGAAATAACATACAAGAACAAAATATACAATAATTTTATTCAGTGTATAGATTAAGGGAAAAGAAGTTGCTTCCCTTTTACCGTATTTTCATTTGTAATTGATTGTTCGAAAGAAGAAATGTTCAGGAATCAATGTTAGAACAAGTCTGCTGTTAGAATAGATAACACAAGAATACAATTGATCAGAAAGTGTGTTGTGTTAGAGAAATCAACAGAGTCCTGGTTGATGGAACTTGACTGAGTAACAGAGAGATATGTATATATGTATTACAAAATTCTGTGTATGTGTGTGCGTTTGAAATATTGTGAGTAAAGTCATAGGTTTGTGTTGACAGGGGAAATTTGCTGGAGTCTACTGGTGGCTTGTCAAAAAGTCGCCTCTTTTAAAGCTACAGATAGGCTCCCACCGAAACCGCGGGAAAAGTTGATTTTGCACTAAAATATGTGATTGGTTAAAATTTGACCAATCGCTAAATTTGTACTAACGAAACAAGTAAGCAAGTTCAAAACCGAAAAATTTAAAGCAACGACTGCGATGGCTAAATTGTCCTATAGAAAGGCAGTATTGATTTATTAGCCAATCGCAGACGAATAAAATGTGGGCGTGGAAAAACATAGCAATCGCTACAGTATGATATGTTGGGCTACGGTCTCTAGGGGTAAAGTTGTTGGAAAAATGTGACACAGTGACACACTGACATTCACATTTATTATATAGATATATTTTAAATGATAATAATATAAATCAATGAATAAATTAGAAAAGAATAAAAGTATAAAAATATCATCAAATATATGAAAACATCTATTTATTATTATTTTTTAATATAAAAAAAATGTAACTAAACGGCTAAATTACCGAGCTGTTCTCTCGAGGCAGGTACTGTACAGCTTTGTCCATGTGAATGAGTCGTGGGGAACATCATATCCGCTTATCAAGATTTCTTTTTTCATGTTTGAAGGATGAGGCAGCCAAGGCAACCTGGGTGTCAAATCTGGATACTCGGAAACAATCGGATTGCTCTCTAAGCGGACCGGGTTATCAGATTTGAAGATATTTGCAACTCCTTCACCTAACTGACATTATATCGGGCACATTTGGCTGTAAGGCACGTGCCTTATAAGATTGGGTATAATTATTGGATCACTATCCTGGTGTGCTCCTCACTCAATAATAATGTTATAAAATAAAATAAGACATCTCGGCTGATTTACAGACAAATAAACTAACATACTCAAGAGCGAGAGCCGGATGTGAACGGGACAAGGCCCCGTCACAAAATGACCATTATCTTCGTTTGCGCATGTTCCCGACGCACGAGTTCCGGTCGAAAAATAAAATAATATTTTAAAGTGTTTCTATTTTTCGACCAATAAAAATGCTTCCCTCCTAATTATACTCGCGTCGTTTTTCGAGCCTGTTAAGCCATAAAAAATGCCATAAAAGGGGTCACACGGAAGTACACCTGGCAGTCAACAGGAGGCCAGGGAAGAGACTTGTCACAGTCAGGCTGAGCGGTCAGCAGTAGCCAGCAGCAGTAGCGCCACGCCAACCAGCGAGAACTACTATGAGAGATCAACCCAGATCTTCAGCCGGCCTATAAACTATACCACAACGTAGCTGTCCCAAAACCACACGTTTCTTTTGAAATAAATCACGTAAATCTATTTCTGCTGTTGTATTTCTTTCTTGCAACCATACGCTTGTCTATAACAATAATAATAATAATAATAATAATAATAATGCATTGTTATAGGAGTAGGTTCGCCTATCGTCCAGTCCACATTCCTCGCCGTTCTTTTGAATAGGAGTTAGAGGTTTATCCTTTGTTTCCTGTTTAGGATTGGGTTTCCAGTTCCTTCTCAAGTCTACTTCAAAACTATATTTCTAACATCTCTGCCTAAACTCTGAATTTTTATTTATTACTTACATATTCTCAATGGGAGTCGATAAGTTCGCCTATCGTTTGATTTATGCTCCTCATCGATCTTTTGAATAGGAGTAGTAGAGGTGTCGTGTCCTGTTTATGATCTGGTTTTCGACTCCTAAAA